>CM029565.1:13709091-13884689 GCA_017309665.1 Coelopa frigida
GGGTTACGAATAACTCTTTCGAATATGAATGATTTAAGATTTCCATGAAAATTGCCTGAATTATGAAATTTTCGAAAATTTAGAGGTCGTCACGATTAACGTCCTTTTGCGAAATAACGCGTATTTACGGAGATATGAAGCATTTAAGATTTCATGAAAATTGCCATGAATTATGAAATTTTCGAAAATTAGAGGTCGTCACGAATTAACGTCCTTTTTGCGAAATAGCGCGTATTTACGGAGATATGACGCATTTAAGATTTCCATGAAAAATTGCCAGAATTATGAAATTTTCGAAAATTTAGAGGTCGTCACGAATTAACGTCCTTTTTGCGAAATAACGCGTATTTACGGAGATATGACGCATTTAAGATTTCCATGAAAAATTGCCTGAATTATGAAATTTTCGAAAATTTAGAGGTCGTCACGAATTAACGTCCTTTTTGCGAAATAGCGCGTATTTACGGAGATATGACGCATTTAAGATTTCCATGAAAAATTGCCAGAATTATGAAATTTTCGAAATTTAGAGGTCGTCACGAATTAACGTCCTTTTTGCGAAATAGCGCGTATTTACGGAGATATGACGCATTTAAGATTTCCATGAAAATTGCATGAATTATGAAATTTTCGAAAATTTAGAGGTCGTCACGAATTAACGTCCTTTTTGCGAAATAGCGCGTATTTACGGAGATATGACGCATTTAAGATTTCCATGAAAAATTGCCTGAATTATGAAATTTTCGAAAATTTAGAGGTCGTCACGAATTAACGTCCTTTTTGCGAAATAGCGCGTATTTACGGAGATATGACGGCATTTAAGATTTCCATGAAAAATTTGCCTGAATTATGAAATTTTCGAAAATTTTGAGGTCGTCACGAATTAACGTCCTTTTTGCGAAATAGCGCGTATTTACGGAGATATGAAAAATTTAGGCTTTCCGTGAAAAATTGCCAAAATCATGAAATTTTCGAAAATTTAGAGGTCGTCACGAATTAACGTCCTTTTTGCGAAATAGCGCGTATTTACGGAGATATGACGCATTTAAGATTTCCATGAAAAATTGCCAGAATTAAGAAATTTCCGAAAATTTAGAGGTCGTCACGAATTAACTTCCTTTTTGCGAAATAGCGCGTATTTACGGAGATATGACGCATTTAAGATTTCCATGAAAAATTGCCTGAATTATGAAATTTTCGAAAATTTAGAAGTCGTCACGAATTAACGTCCTTTTTGCGAAATAGCGCGTATTTACGGAGATATGACGCATTTAAGATTTCCATGAAAAATTGCCAGAATTAAGAAATTTCCGAAAATTTAGAGGTCGTCACGAATTAACTTCATTTTTGCGAAATAGCGCGTATTTACGGAGATATGACGCATTTAAGATTTCCATGAAAAATTGCCTGAATTATGAAATTTTCGAAAATTTAGAGGTCGTCAGGATTTAACGTCCTGACATGAAATGTCTGAATAACAATTAGTTTCTTTCTTCGAAATATTTTAGTTTATTGTTTTTGTTAACAAGAAAGCAATCCGATGCATGGTTTGAATATCAATACGATTTTAGAGTCAATAAGAATAGGAATCAATAGAAAGAAATACTTTTAAGGGATAAAATGTTAGAGACCTGTGTGCGAAGTTGTTAAATATTGGAAGCTTCTTGCGAGGAGCGGCATACAGGAAAATATTAGTAGGAGACAATAAACCATTGTTAGCGATTTCCCAGAGCTACGAAACATTTCGACGAGGATCTTTGTTTGTATTTTGTTGTTTTAATTAAAATCGTAGAAAAGCGCGTTCGCAGCACATAAAAGTGGGCAATAAAAATAAATAAAAACGAGAAAAGCAATAAATAATTCAAAATAATTGCTTAATTGCGATTGTTGCCGTTGCTGGTGCGGCTGGTGGCGGTGTTGCCACCGTTTTTCGGGCATTGCGGGTGTTGTTGCGATTGTCGTCTCCGCAGAACACGGCGGAACATATTGGAAGACGGTCTCCGGAGATGGGATTTAATTTCCCAGCACACGACATCGGGCGGGGAAACTTAAGGAATTAAAAACAATGAAAGAAACGAAGCCTCGTCTGACTGGCGGGGTCGGGGGCGCCGGGACAATGGGTGCGATGAGACCCGGAGGAAGCGGGCCGAGAGCGTTTGGAGGAAAATTAAAATTAAAAATTGAACACGCGGTTAACAAGTGGGGGAGGGTGGTGAAGACGGGAATTCGGGGCCATAAATCAGGCAGGTGACAAAAGAGCAGGCGTCGCCAGGAAGCGGGAGGGGGCGGCTGGGAAGGAAGCGGCTGGGAAGGAGGCGGGGTTGTGTGCGAGGGAGCAGGAAAAGCAGAAGGAAGGAAGACGGTGACAAAAGACCATCCCTGCGACGCCGAAAAGGACCAGGGATAATTCTCACCTCAGACGAGAATACTCCACCCTCCATTGAGCCCCGCCCACCTCCTGTCGCGTGCGGCGTAAAATAACATTGTTGCCAGCAAACACACTCACTCACATTCACCCACAGTCGCACACGAGCACTTACACATAAGACATAACCATAAGAATGAGATCGCGCTCGAAATTCTTTATTACAATTTCCTCTCATCCCCATCCGTCCTCTCCGCACCAAAGAGGAAAAGTAATTAAATTCAAAACTAGCTTCATAAGAAAATTTCATAATTATTCGCGACTGCATGCACTGAGACGAGTCGAACCGCGCCCCCCAGCGAGCCGCCCCCGCCTCGAGTCGTGGCCCGGCCGCACGGGAAGCTGCGTTCTCCACCCGCCACCCCTTCAGGAGGGTGGAGTGAACGAGAGAGAGAGAGTGAAGAAGGGTTCGCGTCTTCTATTCCAGTTTCTTTGACGCCGACTTCGTTCTGTTCGGTGGCGGACGGCGGGCGAGGGATGGGGCGGGGTCCATGTTCCTGTCTGCGACTTAATCCTTTTTCCATTATTATTTTCATAATTCTTATTTACATTTTCCTCTTGCCCGTTTCCCTCCCCCTTCGCCACTCGGCGCCCGCGCCGTTTACGCCGTGATTTTTCCTCTTGTTTCTAGTTTCGCCCTTGTTCCTGTTGTGTTTGTGGTGGTTCTGCTCCTTGATCACACCACGCCCTCCGCCCCGCCGCTTCTTCGTGTTGCTGTTCATCTTCTCGGCATTAATGTTGCTGTTGGTCGTCGCCTCATTGTTGTTGCGATTTTTCTTGTATGTGTAGCGGAAAATTATTTTCTTATAACTGAATTATTCACAGATTACGCCGAACGTCGTCCTGGCAGGGGGTGGTGGAGGAGGAGGAGGGGGCGTGGCTGTGGGCGCTCGTGGCGCCTGCCAACGGAGGGCCCGCAACTTATATGAGAACTTAATAATTACAGACGAGGGCTTCGCCTTTTAATTGAAAGCAAAGGGTTCCGTGCCTTTGCACTTCACTGGATTTTCGAGATGTTGGCAGAGGTCTTGGGGCTTTCACGGTGCACTGGTTTGGTGGGCTGAGGCTTCTCGGTTCAGCTTCGAATTTCGAAATACCAGGAAGACATTGCTTGGTTTTCGGAATTCACGCATTTTACAATCTCGTAATCAGCGCAATATGAACCGAATATATTATTTTATACCAACTCTTGATCTGATTTGCTTCAATAGTTATGGGTTCTGCTGTTGAAAGGTCATCCACATGTAAATTATATGATGCTGTCCACCGTCCATTTGAAGGCCTCGCCGACGGACAACTCGGACAATTACCCCGCCCCTAGCAGGGCGACAAAAGGTGTCGACACAATAAAATAACAATTTGTACACAAATCAGAAGAAAGGCTTTCATCAGCTGCAGCAGCGCCGACGACACACGTGGCCGGAGCGGTCAGCGCGGGCGGGGCTCCAGTGGCTTTGACACCTCAAAGGACAACCGGGTTCGCACACTCTCAAAAGCTCATTAGAAAGATTAAAGGACTCGGCCACTGGTCAGGCGGTAATTTCGTTAAGGGATTCGGAGCGAAAGGTGTCGCTTTGTCTCTCGTGCCGGGGCCTCGTTCGAGTCGCGAATCCATTCGATTCAATTTAAAATTGGAGTCGACGGGCAGCGCGAGTCTTGGCCGTGCAATTCAGCTGTCAGTAACATTGTGCGGCGCCCGCCCGGGGACATGAATTTATGATGAATTCACGTGCTAATGGACACTTGGACGCTGGACGGACCCCGCCCCGCCGCCTCGCTCCGCTCCAGCGACAACGAACGACTCCGGCCCCAATGCGAGCGACTCCAGGTCGCACTCGGCCGCGCGCCATTATTTCTGCTGGAATTATTAAAATGTATTAACGTAGATTTTATCCGTCAATAAATGCGGATAATTGCTCGTCTTGCTGCTCCTGCCCGTCGCCGTCCCCAAGAAGCCCCGCAGATGTCAGGCGGTTTGCAAACACGTCGAATTATTGAAATTAAGTATTTAATTTAATTAACTAAAATAATGCATCTGGCCGAGCAACTTAATATAATGTGGACGGACATACTATAGTTTTGAGACACTAATCCGCCAGCTAAATGCTAAACTACTTTGTCCATACGTCGAGATAATGTAGGTATCGCACTCGAGTGGACTCCTAGTAATTGTAGAGCGGCACCTGGGGCCCATATTAATATTTAATATTCCGAGAAACCCATCAACTGACATCAACTGATCTTCCGATAAGCATTGATAACGTCTTTCTATTATCCCCTATCGTAATCCTTTGAACCCAATGGTGGGAATGAGAGAACCTTCAATCATTTTGAAAATAAAATGATCTCAAAATCGTTGTTCAAGGGTTGAAGGACAGCCAAAGGGCTTCCATCGACTGACAATTGAACTTTTTGGCGAGGAAATTTTACCCCCGAATTCTCCGGAATCGAGATGCAACCGAGTTGAAAATAAATAAAAAATATATCATTTTCGAGCACATCCAACTCTTCTTCTTCGCCGGAGCGGAAGGTCTTCCCACAGTTCGTGGCTTATGGAGTCAATAAAGAAGCCAGAGACGACAATAACAGTGGTGACAACAACAACCCCAGTCACAACAGAAACAACAACCACAGTCACAACAACAACATAAAGGACGAGAAGACGCAAATAACAGCCTTATCCTTCGGTGTTTACCTTTCATTTCGAATGCATTACGTGTGTCAAAAGGTGCGACAGCGCCAAACAATCGGACAGAGCGCGAGACGGCGACGGAAGCCGCAGTAATAAGTGCCACACCCCCGGGTGTCTGCGGTGGGGGCGGAGAGCGCTTTCCCTCCCCCGCCGCACACGTTTAGGCACAAATGCTGGTTTTTTGTGTGTTTTTGTGCGGTTTTATTCGCTGTTGCTTTCTTTTCAACGCATCATCACTTTCGCTTTTGTTTGGCTTCCGTGTTGTTATTGTAGCTATTGTTGTTGTTGTTCCTTTGTTATTGTTGTACCTTTTTGTTATTGTTGTGGGTGGTGGTGTCGCTCGATTGTGTGCGTGAACTACGCACACATTGTCGCCGAAGTGAGGAAGCGTGGCGCGCCGTGTGTCCCCCGCCCCAGTTCGACCGTCCGTCCGTCCTTCGGTCTGTCTGTCTGTCTGTCCGTGCGTGGCAGGCGCGATGTTATCGGCCCGTTTAACCCCGTGCGAAAACATTCTGCTGACATGTCGCCGCAGTTTTCCGTCAACGCTCCATCCCGTCCTCCGTGGGGGTTTCAAAATATTTTTCCAACAATAAAAAAAGCATGATCCACAGTGCGTGGGTTCGAAGGGCGACGACGGTTTCATGCGTTTTTGTGGTTCACTGGGCTCAGTTTATTTTTTTGGGCGTCTGGTTTATTTTGCTCTCGTTTTATTTGTTGTCGTTCTTCGTGGGAAATAAAGTTTTAATAATTTTTAATGCAAAGTCACAATGATTTGAAGACACGATTGGGCAGTGGGTTAATGGAATATCGAGAGATCGACTGGTTTTTGTAAGCCCTCGTGTGTAATAACTTCTTGGTGTAATAACTTCTTGGTTCCCATCCTTTCAAATATATGTATTCGTCCTCTATTTGCTAACAATCTCATACCAGTAGATGATCTTAACACTAGAAAGACCGACACATTGTATATACCTAGATAGCCCGGAAGCAGTCAAAATGACTGCCTTGTTAAAGAATAACTAATGTATAAAGAAATTTGTTAAATATTGTTTTTTTATATTTTTCATATTATTAACACTTCATTCGACATTTTTTTCATAAATTTTAAGCGAAAAATAAATACAATACAAATACCTTATTAGAACATGTATCACTACCTAAAGATTCGAATAACAAGTAAAAGTTTCACTTATTGAGCAACTGCAACTCATCAAGTATCGACAATTTATCACATATTTACGAGTTATTATGTGACGACAATCGAAAAAAAGTAATGAAAACTATTGTTTCAATATCGAAACGAACTAATAATATAAAAAATGTACTAAATTTTAATAATAAGAGTCATTTTATTACTTGAAATGTCTCAAGCAGTCAAAATGACTGCTTTCGGGCAATCTAGGTATAGCACATACGGATATACCAGAAATGAAGGAGGGGGAAGTTAAATACTAATTTAATAAATGCTAATTAATAATTTAATTTATCGGCCTGATTCTGACGAACAATAGGTAACCAGAAAATTTATTTCCGAAATGCTGTTTCCTTTTGTTTCGTTTTGTTTCGAGAATATTGAATTCGTATTCTGATAAAATCGTAACAAGGAAAAGTTCACCTCATGGGGAATAAAAAATATTGAGTAAAAACTGTCAAAAATAAATCAAATTCGGGAGAATTTTGAGACAAATGTCAGAAAGCTGGAGCAAATAAATTTAATTTGAGAAAATATGACAGAAATAATCACATTCGAATGTATTTTGAAATGTTTATGAAGTGAATGTGAGTGGCTTAGTATTCTTCCGAGTGCCATCATCAATATATTGGCCATTAAAGTGACTCTGACTATTAAAAACAACATCATATGGTCATATGAAGCAAATTGTGTAATTTTGAGTGATTTTAAAGTGAGCAAGTCGAAAAACATCAATAGAAAAGTGGTCGTTACTCGCTTATTACCTCCTCTCAGTGAGGAAACAATTTTTGTTCGGTTTTATTACGGTTTGTAGGCTTCAGAATACGAATAGTTTCAAAAGTAATAATATCGAGAGCAAACACCGATATTGTTACTATTGTGGCTTGTTACCTATTGGCCAGAATCAGGCCGTATGTGTCGTAAAAAAAGTCACAAAGTTTTAAGAAAGTGTGACATTATATACATACATTTTTTTCTAATTGAAATTAAAAAGCAGTCAAAATGACTTGCTTGGACAATCTAGTGTTAATAAAGTGAGTATTAATTTACATTCACAACCATTCTGTAATGATATTTCACACAACTTTACAAATACGGTCGTTTTGTATATCTATAACACCAGTTTAAAGCAGTTAAGCATCGATAAATTCCATAAATTATTGAAATAAACTTCTGTTCAGCGAGTTTATGGCAAATATTTGAGCATGTAAAAAACTTCATATGGAGTCTTTCGGAAATCAACCTCTTCTTCCGCTTGAATCACCCCGATCAACCATGCGCCAGCCGTTAATTTTGATTGCATTTTAAGCGGTGGGGGAGGAGGTGGGGTAGGAGGTGGTGGAGGATAATACGAATGAGGCCGCTGAAATGTCCTCGATTGCGAAATAAACGACTTGTGTCTAATCTTCAAAGCGATTGAAAGCCAAACACTTGAGAAGCCCAGGAGCCGCTTATCAACCACACATGTGATCCACACACGGTCATGGCTGCGTTTCCGGTTCCGCTCGCGACGACATCTCATTCCTCATCGCTCCTGCCGAAGCGAGTTTTCCCTCAATTAAACTCGCGGCAGTCTGGCAACGACGCCGATAACATCACAGCTCCTTCCCACATAAGTGGCGAACATATTTCGTGTGCTCTCAGGATGGGATTCATCCCCTCCCAGACCTGACGAATTCACTTTCGATATTTTTCGAAAGTATTTTTAAAATCAGAAAGGAACAAAAACAACCCAGAACCATAAAGAAAAATGCGGAGCGAGATAAAAGTAATGCGAGGACAGCCATGAGGTGCAGGAGCAATAAATGTGAAGCACGGTTGTTGTTGTTGGCAGGACTTTCGACACCAGCGCTCCTCCTGCGAGGGCTGCGTGCGTAAGAGGCGCTTCCTGTTTCCAATCGCTCATGTGCGATTTTTATTATCCTTTTCTTAGCGAGCCTTCCTCGTCCTCTCCGCGCCCGCTCCTTTGAGAAGAACGTCATAATCGCAGATAAGTGCGGTCGCGTCCCCCCCATCTCGCACTCATTACAATGGCTTCCGCCCTCTCCCTCCCTCTCTCTCTTTCTCCAACACCAGTGCTCATCCGGAAGTCCTTCTACCCCGCACCCCCCCTTCCTACCACGGTCGAGCATTCGTTTTCGCATATTTGTGCAAAGTATCTGTTTTGAAATATGCTTTGTTGTTGCTACGGTTGATGGTATCATGTTGTTGTTGTTGAGCGTTATTGAAAATATCGCTGACAAAAGAAAATAAATATTGGCTCGTCTCGGTCTCGAATCGTCGACAGAAGTGGGGAATTTTAATAAATTGCAAATTTTAAAAATTCTCCATGAAAGGGAATTTTCGTGCCGTTTCATTGTTGTTTTTCCCGCATTCAAAGGATATCATTTACGGCAGTCGAGTTCGCGGGGGGAGGGATGGAAGGATCAAATAGCATCAATTGAAAGCGATTCAGGGCTGGCGTTCAGAGCGGCGAATCCTGCTAATCTCGGACTCAGCGCGAGCTTCAAAGGACGCGAGGATTGGCGCGAATCGATTAGAATTTGGCGTGTTCCTTGTCGAAGCTAAGGATAGTCTAAATTTTGAGTAACTTTCGTTTGATATAACAATGCTTCAGCTCCTTGCCCAGCATGGGGCAACTCTTCATTTCCATCTCCAACTAATCCGAAGCTCGAATTTTCTCCTCAATCCCTTCGTCTATCTCGTTTCTTTTGTGGGCCGTTCAGGATTCCCATGAATATTCGACCCCGCCTCCTTTCGTCCGCCCGTTCACATGTGGCCAGAAATGCACGGCATTTCGAATTTCGAATGGCTCTCCTGGCCGATTGCATACCTCGTGGTCCGGGGCCGGGGGGAATATTTAGAGCTGCTTTGATCTCCGGTGTCCCAAATCGTCATAAATTGTTGGCATTTTTTAATAAACGAACGATGGGAAGGGATGGAATGATATGGGAGGGAATCTGGTACTCATATGGGATTCCCGACAACATAGAGAAAGTGGATGGATGAGGTTCGGCATCTGGTATAGAAATAACGTCTCTTAGCTGACTCTGAAAATGTTGATGGAGATGGAGGATGGAGGAATGCCTTCAACTCCCATGAGAAGATCCTTGTGAACTTAGAGAAGAGTTGATGGCGATCTAAATGCGCTGCGTTCGAATTCTTCACCACAACAACAATAACCAAAGCAATGCCGAATGAGATCACATGAAAACAATAGCAATAACAGCAACAGTAATAACAACAACAACAATGGGGACAACAATAAGGCTAACATGCATCGAGAGCCGCGAGATTCATTGATCACGATTCACTGATAGGCGACGCGTACAGCGACGGCCGTTCGCGTTGCCAACCAGACAAAAAATCCTTAATTCGGTTCAGTTTCCATAGAAGTCACTGGGGTTAAAGGAACAACACCAATAACAACAACAGCAACAACAATAGAAGTTCAACCAAAACAATAAAGAAGCTAAAAACAACAAACAAACCAACAAAAAGTTACAACAACAATAGCAACTGGTGCAACGAGTCGCGGCGTATAAATAATGACTTAATTAAGTTGTCCGCAAGTGGAGAGATTGTCGAGCCGAACGCAGTGGCAACGCTTGTAGATGTTATCACCGTCTTTAAGGAGAGCGGGAGAGATTCAAATTTCGACGCCGTGTCGCCGCGATATCGGGCGAGATGCGGCGAAAAGTTCCGGCAGAATTCTGGGAAAATCGTGGCAATCATTCGCAGTCCCTCCGCGATCCGGCCGACAACCTCCAACGCGAGTCCAATGAACGTTTAAAGTCTGAATAAGTTGCAGATTTGCAGAAAATATGGTGGAGACAATAAATCGATAGATCAATGCCACAATGATAAGGTTTCATTTCAATCCCAGTGTCTCACACAAACATTCGGGATTTCGATCATTTGAAAATAAATTTTAATATAACTTAAGGACAGCAGCGATAATCTTTAATTGTGTTGTTTTATTCAAATAATAAAAAAATAGAAGGAAATAAAAGAATGCTTTGTTTCAAGTCTTCAACCAAAAATCGAATATATTTTATGTAAGAAAATCTAAAATATTAATGATTCGTCTCGCTAAGGAATCAAATCTCAGTCTCAGTCCTTGTAAGGTTCATCTATGAAAATCAGTATCTCAAACTTCAACCTCACTGCTAAAATCGATGGGGTCAAAAGCATTTCAACCTCTTTCTGCATGGGTGTCTGTATTCAGGTTTTGAAGCCGACTTCAGAGTTTCTTTTCGTTTAATGATTCTCCCCTTCCATGACCCGCCAGTGAGATCAACATTAAAGTCGAAATCGACATTAAAGTCTCCACCGCATTCGACATTAAAGACTCCGCAGCAGGTTCGCACGAAATGCTAATGGAAAAGTTCATAAATTTCATTAAAATTAAATTTTAAATATTAAGAACATCTGATGTCTCGCGAGTCCTTGCGGTTGCCTTCCACTGATGGAGCGGTGAACTTCGGCACCTGGTCTCCGTCGCCCCGTCCACATTTCGACGTTGCCAACCGACGAAAATACGAACGACCATCGGGCTATCGACAGAGCGACGGAGGTGGCGGAAACTTGTTGGTGTCCCTTCGTCTCTTCAGCTTCTTCGAAGGGGTCGGGGAAGTAACTGCAAATTCAAGGTAATGAACTGCCGCAGGAAGTGAAAATCCTGCACGTCGTCCGTCGCCCCTCGACCCACGCTCATCGCGCATCCCAACGAGACGTAACGTTGCGTTACGTTACGCCAGCAAAAAGCGTAACGAATGCAACGACACCCTCGGATTCTAACGGCAGCTCGTTAGAAGTATTCGCGGACCTTTCTCAGGCTCGGGTCGTGGCTCCCAAAGTAATACTGAGTCTGTCCCCCGCCCCCGCGCAGATTTCACGTGACTCGCCATCTCGTTACGAAATAAAAGCTGCCTAAATGCGTTGTATTTCTTTATTATTCAACGATTCGGCCGCGTGACCGCGTGTCTCTCGAGAAGGTGGACGTGGGGATGGGCTGAGGTTCGATAGAAGTCGGCACAGGTTGGGAAATGCTTTGGTGGGATTGCAGAAAACGGACTGAAAACTTCTGACTAGAAACTGAATGAATTCGGGTTCTGAAAGGAAATTCAAGAGGTGGAGAAACATTCAAACCATAGCTATTTTTTTATAGCCAAAAACCAAATTTTTTGGTTTGAAAAATATTTAAAAATACTCACAGGAGCTGTAAGAGTCCTTTCCATCCTTGTGGTCGTTAGGTTGACGAGAAATTTCTACAGAATTTTCCCCGATTAGAATCGGAGCTCACTCCTTGTCCTCTTTCGTAAAAATCTCTATCCCTGCCGGAAATAGTTTCCATTCCCCAAGCGGACCCTTGGACCGTGTCTCGTCTCGAGTTTCGAGCTTCGCAAACAAATAAATAATTGCAACTATTTCGCTTTGTTTAACTTTGATATCGAAAACCGGAGCAGCTCAAAGAAACTGTCCCCAACTTTGGACACGCCACCACCTCAGCCCCTCCTCCTCCTCCTTGGTCAAGGAAAACCTGGAAAATACCTGGCCAAACACCGGCCGACATGATGCATGGGACACATGTGATCCTCGGTGCTGAATAAATTCCTGCTTCAACGACACCTTTTCCGGGGCCGAGGGCGGCGGCGAACGATGGTCGGTGAGGTTCTTTTGAAAAATGACATTTTGCGGCGGAGATTGGGGCGGCGGGCGACGGGGTCAGGGGTGGCCGTTATTTGCAAAAACTATTTTCGCAAAATATTATTTAACAAAGCTTCCGAAAGGAACTGAAAGCGGATACGACGGCACAACAACAACTGTGAAGGACACCGGCGGAGTGTTGGGCCTGGTCCTCTCTTTCTCTCGGTCATCCGTCAGTCTTCTTCTGGTTGCATTGGTTCACCGCTGTGACACGTTGGGGTCAGGGACGCCCGAGTCAAGCCCCAGAGGTTGCTGTGACTCCGGCACGGGGTTGTGTGGAAAGGGCGTGGGCGACTCCTCGGAGAAAGGGTTTCGCCTTTGTTCGCCTGACCCTTTGTTTCGTAATCGACATTTCGCCCCGGACAATGGAGTGCGAAAAGCGCCTTTGGGGGAGTTTAGAGCGAGGGGCGGAGGCGGAGGGCGGGGTTTCGGCCAAGAGAACGCAATCGTTGGCGACTTGGAGATTGCAAGTGGTTCGCAGGAGCGTTTTTCGATTTCCCGGTCCCTCGCGTTGGAGTGCATTCGGCTCGAGTCTGATTTATGTCGCGCCCCACGCCCTGCGCAGGGTTGCCAACTGCGCGTGCAAATCGAATTGCATTGTCTGCGGTGACACTTGCAGGATGTGCACTGAATATCGATTTCCGCTGCGAACAAAGCCCAAATTTATGGAATGCAAAATGCAATTTCGAGCCTGCATTGTTTCCACACACCGACCTCGAGACCGAATCCCAAATGGGGGGCGAGCGCGGACCTCGCAATGGATTCACCGCGTTTTTGCGTTGGGGCCAAAATGCAATCAGCAAGATTTCTATCTTCCTGATGGATCGCGCGAGCGCGGGTGGGGTTCCGGGCATATATGGGAATGTCCTCTCAGCCTTGTGCAAATAGAGTCTGGAGACTAGGATTTCATCGGGCTCCGAAGAGTGCAAATAAAGACGAAATAAATAAGAAGGAACAGGACAGGGGGAGGGGTCCACGCCGAGACGGGTCCCATCACATCATAAAAGTATTGGATTACTTAGCCAATAAAACCCATGGATCCAGCCAGCGAGGCGAAGAAGGCTCCTGACCATGTTGAATGAGAAGCTCGGGCTCTGACGAATGACCTTCAGCAGTCCCACTGTTCAGTTCTGTTGTCAGTGTTGCCATGGTTTTCTTTGTGTGCGTTTTCTGCCCCTCTTCATCGGAGTAAATGGTCATAATAGACACAAACACACACCCATGAACAATATTAATACACAATACACAATACTTACACGCAAACAAGTAGTTTTTTGTGAAAAGAATCCGAAGGACTTTTGTTAAAAGCCCCGAACACAGACAGTTGCATGCATGTGAACACACAGACATAGATAGATAGAAAGTCAGACAGACAGAAGAACACATTGGGACATATGAAACTAATATTTGCGAATCTGGACTCGTGCAAAAGGACGTCTGACTGACAGGACAAATAAAACCGAGGCTGCCTTTTGTCGGGCTCGGATTTTGGCACGCGATATGCTTTTAGTCCGCCATTTGTTGTTGTTGTTTCTGCTGCCGTTGTTTATATCCACATTGTTGTCATAAACTAGTTGTTGATATCATATATTACTACAGTCTTGTTGTTATTGTTGTTGTATGCCATTGTACGCAATACAATGCGGACGATTGTGACTGTTGACTGTTGTCTTGTTGTAACAACAACAATAACAAAAGAAAATATATAATTTCAAATACAATAATAACAACAACATTGATAACAATAACAAGAGTGATAATAGCACCAACAACAACAACAACAATAATAATATCCACAATGATGTCAGAAATTATTTAGATTTATTGGCGAAGGGCGTCAGGATTTATGTTGGCTCGCTCGCAGCAAAGATAGCCAGGATATCATGACAGCTAATTAGCTTGGTGTGTGTGAAATATGAGAATTCACGATGATTAGAACGCGAGAATAAAAGAAAATATAATATTTTTGCACCAAAACACACTTCGACAACCCGAAACAAAACCGATATCTTGGCATTATTTTTGGAAATCAGGGCAAATGACTATTTTTGTTTTCATTTCCAACTCGATGGTAACTCTTTTCAGCATTTCGACGTTTTCCAAATAAATGTTACATTCGTGTTGTTGTTTACGTTTCTATCAGGCTGTCGCTATTGTTGTTGTTGAGCAAACAAAGTGCAATTGCTCGAAGTTTTTTTGTTTGTGGCCTTCACTTGAATTTTATGCACGCGCATGCACCAGGTCTTGGTTGTTGTTGCAGAGGCCGTTGCATGTGCATTCGCGGAAAAAACAACAGCAACAAGAACGTCATCATCATCAACAACATCAACAAAGCCCTTGCAGCCATGTGTTGCCAACGTTTAATGAAGTCACAAAAGCCGTGTCCTATGGTCCATATTGTAGTTGTTGTTGTAAAAGTGGGCCCTGATGTGTCAATTTGTTACACCGATGTTGAGAGTCAGGAAGAGAGAAAAACATGGGGCAAGGATAGACATGTTGGGGAGAGAAAATATATCGTATACAACTTTTTTATTTATCTCCAATTCAATTCATTATATCTTAGACTCTTATTAGATATATTGCCGTATATCACTTCCTCTATCTATATTCACTAAAGTATTGGTTCATTTGCTACTTCAAAAACGCCTCCATCTCCATCACCTCTTTGTAATGTTCCGTCCTCCGGCTCTCAATCGACTTCTCCCCAACTGCAGTGTTATGGCTCCACCTGCCTCTAACACAACATCCCTCTCCCTTTACCACAACCTCTCTCTCTCCCTCTACCACAACCTCTCGCTCACCCTTCTCCGACCCATGCATTGGTCCACTCGGTCAACCGCATTAAAATCTAAACTCGGAGCCAAATCGCTGTGCAGCGCGTGGTGCGCACAAATATTTGCAATAAATATTAAATTTCGATGTCGAATGTTTGAGCAGTCGACAGGTCGATGGGCGGCGGGACGGGGACGCGTGGCTCGAATGCGTTTTAATTAGCCAAATTGCAGTTGAAATATTGATGCGCGAGGCGTTCAATAATTAATCATGGCCGTAATTAAAGCCGCCCAGAGCCCCGACCTCCAGCCGTCAAGTTCTCCACCAAACTCCAACGACGATCGGCGCGTCAACGTCTCGGCCGAAACTCGAGCGGACGGCAATTGGGCCTGGTGTTTATGTGAGTCTATTACCTCGACGACCCCGCACTCACGCCCCGATCCCCTCTAATGCTTTGTGGTTTTTCTTGAGGAGCCCACACTTTGTTGCTGCGATCGAGATCTGGTTGCGGCAGCGGTCTGAACTGGGCCGGGACCGTGATTAGCCATAACGTGCCGCCAACTAGCTACCAGCCGAGGCAGCAGCAGCAGCCGCTGATCTGCGATAGCCGAAAACCGTGCTCGCTCGGGCCGAGGGGGCGGGGCTCCTGCAGCTTCTTCAGATGCAAATTTCTTACTTTGGGGCCACGACTGCAGCGGCCACGGCATGCAGGATGCAATTTGAGCCGCCGCCCGCGCCCATCGGCCGCGCGATCGCGGAGTGGAGCGCAGCGAAGACGCCCTCCTGCCTCGGGGGCATCGCGCGCCGTGGCCGATTCGTCCCGAGCCAAGTCCCGCCAAGTGGCGACTTCGCCCGCGCTCCCCGGCGGAATTACAATAATTTGCGGCCGGTGGAAAGCGCGGAATCAGATGGAAACTCGGAAGCGCGGGCAGCTGCGCCACGACCGCGGCCGTGGGGCTCCTGGCGAGGAAATAAATCAAACCCGGCCGGGCCGAGCGGGGCGGTGCCTAATGTTGCTCGAAATCGCGGCCTTAATTTTCATTTGTAATCCTCGGAGACCCAACTCGACCCCCGCGACCGGCCCCAATAACAACGCCGAGAACAAAGGATAATAAAAATAATCACTCGCAATTTGATGCTTTTTATTAATCCAATTGCAAGTGTCCTTGCGGGCCGTGGTGGGTGGATCCTGGCATGTCCTGGAGCGGAGCAGTGTCAAACATTAACCTAATCTAATGATCCTTAACGGCATAAAATTGGAAATTAAAAAGAAGGAAACGCACAACACAAATATTCAAATGAAGACGCGGTCGAGGGCGGCGCTGGAGCGAATCCCCGGAAAGCCATAAAGCAGGCATTGACAGGCCAGTGTTGCGTGCGACGGGTCCGGGGCGCGGACGCCTCGGCGAAGGTCAGAAGACGAGTCGGCCGCCAGTTGGCGCTGTCAGTCATGGGCCGGGGTCGAGTCGTCTAGGTCTGCGTCAGAAGGGTGTGAAATCAGGAATTAAAACCTCGTCCTTTCCGTTTGCCGCTGCTCGTTTCGTTTCGCTTGCCTGCCTTTGTTTTGGCGCGGGTCTTGCAAGGAATCCCAGCGATGCTCGTCGATTTACCCCCCCTCCGCCCCTCGTCCCCCGGCCCCATGGGCGGATTCCTCTGTTTGTCCTCTTAATTTACTGGCTCCGTCTGGTCCTGGCCATTGTTCGCGCGTTTATTACAAGTTAATTTCCATGTAAATGAAGCAATAAAATGTTTCCTAATGTTTCAATTAACGCTTTGAATTGCGAATCGCGATTTCCCCATCCTTCTTTTTCCACTAAGAAGTTGCAGTCCCCTTAGTTCTCATTAACTAGTCTATTATCTCTCTCTCAGGTAGGAGTTAATTACAAGCTTGTGAAAGTCCTATCGAGACCTAAGAAAAGTTCTATCGGAGGATTTTTGATCTCAAAAGTTGGAGAGACAGAGTTCAAGACATTCAAGAGTTTATGATTTTCTGTATTTAAAGCATTTCTTGGGGATCGTGTAGGTTCACTCAGAGGGTTTTTGGAGGCATCGGCTAAAATCAAGGCGACGTCATTTTTCATGCACATCTGGCCGACTCACGTCCCTTCCCCCACCCACATGAGGTTGTGACAAATTAAATCTCAAATATTTGGCCGCACACTTGGAATGAAAAACCAACACCATGTCCTGTTCATCCTCGGAGGACCTCGACCTGGGCATCACGGGGTGATGCGCGTCGCCAAGAGCCGCAAAGCGCTAACGAGCCAAACGAAGCGCGTGTCCAGGGCCACCGGAAGCCAGCGGGGTCAGAGTCGGAGGGTCGAGGGTCATAATTATTACATTTAGTTGGTTGTGGAAATTTTTATTATTAACCTTTTCTCTGGCGCAGCGAGAAAAGGACAATTTGCAGAATTTTTCAGATTCCACATAGAACAGAGAGCCATTGGGCAGGGGAGGACGGGTGGAGTCGTCATAGTTAATTAATTAAAAAAGTTTCGTAGATTTTTAGAATGTCTTTTATTTTACACGGAGTAAAAAATGCACGAAAAATTTTTGATGGGAGAAAAATTGATGGCCAAAACGGACGGGACGCAAATCGGACGGACGGTCGGAGTCCAGGGCTGCGACACGACTGTTTAGCAGGTCGATGGGCCGCTGAATAAAGAATAATATTGTGAAATATTTAAAATGACATTTTTCGCCCCGAGATCACAAGGGACCAAAGGAGGGAGGGTCCAGAGGTGGAGGGAGCCAGAGGCCAAATACAACTCCATTTCTATATTTTTTGTATTCACACCAGGGCGGGCATTGTGTGGAGTTACGCAAACAACTCGTGGCGTTTGCGTCCCATTTGGCGCCGAGCGGCCGAGTCAACATGTCGCGGACGAGGCTTAAAGTGCTGCCAATAGTTGACAGATGACACGTTCTCCGCTCGAAGCCGCAGCCTCACACGGCGTCCTCGGACCTTGGGCCACTTCCCTCGTCCTTAGCCCTGGTCCCCTTATCGCCACCGAACAAATGCAATTAAATGCCAACCGAGGGGAGCGGACTCCAGCCGAACGAGGCTCCTTCGAGAAGTGGCGCGCGGCTCTTATCGCGAAAACAATCCATTAAAATTGCACATCGTTTACACCGAAAATCAATTGGCTCAACTATTTAGCCAAACAAAGCGAGGCTCGTCGCAGTCCGAGACCAGGCCGGAGTCCGAGTCGCAGTCGGAGTAGAAATCGGAGGCTGAGCTACCGCTGCCCGGGATCGCGCTTCGGCTCCGACGGCTTCAAACTCAACGTTGACGTCCATAAATTCATCTCTGTTCGCGATGTCGATGGGGCTCGGGTCGGCGGTGTTCCTGTTCCTGGGGCAGATACCAATCGTCTGAGAGGAGCCGCGAAGAAACTAGAGCTCGAACAGCATCCCGAGGCAATCGTCTAAACAAACACTCGGACTGCTGTGGTTGGCATTCGGTCGGATCCGGAGTTCGATTCGGACTCATTTCCATTGCCCGATACGGCGGGGATCGGTCTGTCCGTGTCGGTTTGTGGGGCGAGATAAAGACTAATTCGTGGTTACTTAAGCATGGTTCGCGCCGCGAGCGAAACCCCGGGCAAACCACAGGAGGCACTAGTGATGAAGCCTTGGTACCCAATTTCGATGCGGAAGGTAGTGATCACGGGTGAAATTAAATGGTTGCATGGGCTAAAGGATGGAGGGTTGTATTAAGTTATCCAGCCAGAAGAGTCGTTGGTGAAATGGTAGCGAAAACGTTTTCTGAATTGAGAAAAATTTAAATTACAGTTGGGGAGCAAAAACGAAATTACCGGAATATCATAGGTTTGACTACACATAAGTAAGATAAACAAGGCTGAATAGATTGAATACTAATGAAAAGACTACTGAAATTACGATTACCGGGTTTCTGTTCGATTCCTCTGACCCGATACCCCCAAATCTTGAAGAGCCGCCAACACGACATCGGTTCCTTCTAGCATTCTCGCAATCTCGGATATGCTAAGTGACTGTGTTTAACAAATTATATCCGAATGCGGGACAATGTCGAACCCGCGCGACCCCGAATAAAGCATCGCCAGAGCTCAGAACAAACCAAGAAAAGGAACCTGCCGTCGTCTCCCATTCCAATCGATGCCATTCGAATAGAAGACCGCAGAGAAGTTTTAAATCGAATCGAACGAGTGCCAGACTTGACTCCGCGCGATAGGACGGATTGAGTTATGGGCTGCATTAATGCGCGTCCATGTCGTCGCATGATGGGGGGAGGCGTACAAGTGTCGGCGTGCTTCCATTTCTACTTGCCCGCCACGGAGCATCGCTTCGAGAACCGAGTGCGACCCCCGGGTTCGGTCAGCGGCGAGCGCGGACTTCGACGGGGCCGGCTCTTGTCCGTGGTCAGTTACGGGGCCCGTCCGTCACTCGCTCGGCGCGCAGACAAGTCCGACTCATCGCAGTCCGTGCGTCCGTCTGTCTGTCTGTCTTTCTGTCCGTCTATCTGTCTGTCTGCCCGTGGATGTGGAGTCTGCGATGGGGAGCAGTGTATTGGCTGGAAAAATGTGCAACCTCATCAGCGAATGAGTTAGTAAAGTGGGCTCGTATTTGTTGTAGCCGATGATAAAAGCCGGACTGAGCACTGAGGCGAGCGACCGCAGTCGGTGGACGCAGAGCATTTAGTGGCCAGTGGCCGGGTGTTGGTTTAATTGTGAGGAGCTGTTATTTGAGCGTAATGCCTGAAAATTTTTATGGAAATCGATAGATGACGGCTAAAGTGGTGCGAAGTGCCCGAGCGAGAGCGAGACGGAGGCAGTATCAATCAGAGGCCATGGATATGCAATTTGCGCGAAATGTCGGTCGTTATTGAACGTTGTTGTATAAATAGAGATGATTATACAGATTCCTCGCTGCCGATTTGTGCGATCTTCGGCATCGTATTTCAACATTTCATCACGAGCACTTTTCACGCGATTTTGATTGGCTCTCAGTGCGTTCTAAACACTCCATGAAGCGACTATTATCCGTGGTTAATATCCGGAGGGATCTTCTGCACTTATGGGTATATTTTCAATTTATAATTCTCAAGCGATGCGAAGGAGTTGATGGAAGCATTATCCGAAGGACTCTTAATGGGAAAATCATCATGAGAACTAATTTCTATGACTTCTATGGGTTCTGATCCTACCTCTGTTATTAAAGTGTTTGTAAACAAGAGCTTTTATATTTCAAAAATTATTTAAGATAGTGTTTTCACAGTTCCTGACGGAACAATTAAATTATGCCAAGAACTATTTGTCTTCCGCGTCTGTTTTTTGTCCTTTTTTCAGACCCACACTTTGTTATGGTTTTTATCTACTGATGGATAAGGCGGAAGAGCAAATGAATGCAGATACATCTGCTCAATACCGAACACGCTCCGAAAAACTTCCCGGGACAATGGGGAGGGGCGAAAAATTTGTGTTAATACCCTGTTTAACCCTCCATTATTTATAATGGTTTACATTATAGTCTAAATCTCCGACCCCCCAGCTGCGCCCCCGCCCCCTGTCGACAACCTGTTATCTATGATCTGAACATCTCCGGAGCTCATCTCGCCTTAATTTAATGCGACTACGACTCCGACGAATTACGTGGAAAATAATAAATCACCACGTTAATGTGTTGAGATGTTTAAAATATTTTGTCCCTAACACGCCATACATTTCGCTGCCGGCGGCTCCGCATGCGACGACGGGCGAACCCATAGAACACGGCGTCGTGGCTTCTTTGTTTGCTGCGGAGCGTGTGTGTGTGTGTGTGTGGCGAGTGCTGTTGTTGCCCTAATGAAGTTGGCTGCAATTTAAATCGTTAATTAAAATGTGTAAATTTTTTCCCCCAGCACTTGTGGAGCGGGCGGGGGGCGGAGGAGCCCCGATGGCAGTTTCAATGTTTCGTTTTTGTGCAGCGTCCGATTCGTCGCATGACACATGTAACGAAGGACTCCGGGCGCCGAATCGGAGACAGAGCTTGTTCGAGCCACATATCGTCTTGTGCTATGAACAACTACTTTCCTACATTTTGTGCAAAGAATGCAAAAGCCTCCTGGAGAATTAGCAAGAAGGCGCAAATAGACAAAAACCACTCCCAAGTGAAGTCAACAATTGTTTCCTTTGGCGAGCATTCCCGGAGGTCCCACGGATCTTGTCTCCGACTCCAATTAAGAATTGCGCATTGGTATGAGAGCAGAAATTATTATCTTGGGTCTCCATCGCAAAGGAATATAATGACTTGTCTCCATCGACTGGGCGAATGAAGTCCGCCCGCCCAGAATTCGTCGCTATCAGCAGTAATTGAAACCTTTTGTGATTGTTTCTGCCGAAGCAAAGCGTGTCCCGGCCTCGTCTGTAATTAGAAGCTGTCTGCTCGGGTGGCAACCCTTTCGTCGCCCCCTCCACGCTCTCGACGTATGACAACTTCGCTGCTTTTGTTGTTGTAGCCATCCACACATGAGTCGTTCGTCTGCATATGTGAGATTTTTGGTACTCCCGCATTCGACTCCGGGTGCGGATTCCTGACAAATGGAATGCTGTAATTAATTTATATCGTACGCTTTTATTTCATTAGTCCATGAAGCTGCGGCGGCCTCTTGGGGAGTGGGCGGGACTAAAAGCTAGAGTGATGATAGCTTCCCGCCCTAGCCTTGTAATTACGACCTCCGTGGCTCGCATGTGTTCTTGAAAGGATTCTCTTCAAAGTTTAAGTCTGTGGCCCATAGGCGAAGGATGGAGTTTTACTTTTTTGTATAGGTCACATCGTCTTTCTCCCGGCTGCTGAGGTTGTCTTCTCGGAACCTTCTTTCCTCGCCATAGGTGCGCGCATGAAGTGCGCGAACTGCATTTAATTGGTTTCCACAAAATGTCAGCTCGGCGAACCACTCTTGCTTCCCCGAACTCCTTCCGGCAACCATCGGCCGTGGACGACCTCGCGATACCTCGGCTCGGATGCAGCGCGTTCTGGAAATGCGAAATATTAAAATTCAGATACGCCGCGTCTAATATTTCACGTGCGTCAGTCGTCCTCCTTCGTCCACTCCTCCTCCTGGGGCGGTTTCTTCCCGGCGTCTCGGTCGTTCGTCCTGGCCGTCGTCCGCCCGTCTCTTTGTTAGTCCTGTTCTCTGTCCGTCTTGGCCTCCTTTCCACATTTCCTTCTCTTCTTCAGAACATTCTCCTGTCCTCCTCTTGGACGACCCTCAGCCATATCGAGACAGCCCTGGTGGGTGGTCTTGCATTGTCCTGGAATCCCGCTGGATCGTCCGACCCACTCCCGACTCTGATCTCCTCGAACGTGCCAGCATGAAATCTTTGCGCTCGAGTTTTCCGTCGCAGTTTCCACGATTCCCTTCCTGGTCGGTTTCTGTGTGTGGACTCTTCCTTCCCGGAAGCATGCGGTATTTAATTATGAACATCGCAAAAAGTTTCTGGAATAATTATGCGTTCACGCATCCTTCGGCGGCGTCCGCGATTCGCTTCTTCCACCGCCGCAGAATCCAGAGCGAAATTCAATCGCGTGTGGATGCGAAGAAAGGATTGAAGAAAGGAGTGGTTGGCTGATAGTTGGGGGAGGAACTGATAGTTGGACCGAGGGGGTTTCCATGCCTTCTTCAGAGACAGATAACGAGGAGACAGGGGTGGCAGCTCCGAAATATTAAATTTTAATTGTGTTTTTTCCCAGCCTATTCTTCGTCCTCATTCTTCTCTTCGCCCCATCCGCCATCGGGTGCGGGTTTCATTTGTTATGCTCGAGACGTCGTCCTTATCGCATGATGTGTAAAAAATGGTGCAGCGACGCCTCCTCCAGCCATTTGTTACGACCACGAACACGGAACTCAGACCATTAGGAGTGCGAAATGTCATCGCAAGAAGGTGTCGATGCGAAATCAATACGCCGTCTTCGCCCCCCTCCCCCGGCGGCCGAAATGTCCTCGTGCGAACCGTGAAAACCGCTGACAATGACACCAACAATTTCCACTTCAACTGCAGCGACGTCGACGCCGCTGTCGACGCCGGCGATATCCTTAACACATCCTCGGCAGACTTTTTATGCGGAAGGATACACGAAGTCGCCCGCTCGCTCGCAATCTGCCTTTGATTAATGGACGTCGGCAGGATTCCTGTCGGAGGAATGCGAAATTTATGACAGGACGACGTGTCCTTTTTGCCAATGCTCCGCACCACCCAAGGCTCCTCGATTGATTCCTATCGCGCTCTCGTCACTCGAGACCTCGGGCCCAACCTCCGCCCGACGTCCCGAGGGCCGCAGGATGTGCGCCAGGACAATGGAGGCGCGGCGAAAGCACATCTCATTGCAACATAATTAAAGTCGAGATGTTGGCGCAACTTTCGTCGGGCTGCAGCTGTCACAATTCCGTCGCGAGGTTGCCAACGCGGCTCCCGAGTGTCAAATGGTCGCAGTCGCAGGCGAGCTGGAGAAAAACTTATTGAAATGTCATTAATCATCCGACTCGAGTGGGCGAAAGCGACGGGGGCGGAGGCGACTCGGAGGCGTGGAAGCCGAGAAGACAGCGAGTGAGGGGGGGAAAGAGACAAGAATAAACCGAGTCACAGAGGAGATTGATATAGAAGTTCCAGGCGTTGACAAACGGAAAGCAATCAAGAGAAAAGCGATAGAAGGTTTTGTTCTCACTTATAAAAAATGAGTCATCCCAGAATCGGAAGAGATGATTTCGACAAAAAGGAATTGAAAAAGACAATCAAGGGATATTGCAACAAAAATTAAATCAGACTAAAGTCAATGATATGCGAAAAACTCAAGTAATATTTTAATATTTTTTCATAATTGATATAAAATGTTTCTATATCTTTATATGAGATAACGGTCTTTTATCATATTATAGTGGAAGTCACTTTCAATCAAATTTTTTTCCAATCTGTTCATTCCATCTTCAGATGGGAATTTTCACCCACTTGCTCTTGGTCCTCGAGTTTTCTTGACCACTGTGATTCTACCGTGCTCGATTGCTCAGGCCATTTGCCATTCGTGGAGAAGGGGAACTAATTTTTGAACAAATAATTGATGGTGCCGTAGGCTGGAGTGGAATGGAAAAATACATTGAAACGAATCGAGTCAAAAGCGAACAATGAAATATGAATACGAATATTCGAGGAAACAAATTGTTCGAGGGATAAAATGCCCACGAAGGAGATGCGCAAAGGAAGAGCGAGAAAGAGAAAGAAAGAACAACATATTACTTGAGGGAAGGGAGGGAGGAATTTGGAAACTTTTTCGTTCAACTCATATTTCAGAATTATGTTGAACGATGGTGGAATTGACAGCTTCACCCCCGGGCGAGAGGAGGACGACGAGAAGAAGAGTACGAGGAGGACAAGAAGGAAAAGGCGGGTGCGGGAAGCGAAATGAAATCAAATAAAACTCAATATTAATGTTTCGTCGGCAGATCCTTTTGCAACTGTTTTTATCACTTACCGCCGGCAACAACAACAACCAACCTCGAAGGAGCCCGCAAAAACAACAACAATGGAAATCGGAACATTATTAGAAACAAAGGGCAGGAATTTGAAATCAGGAAGAAAAACAATTTATCTTTTTTTCGGGCGAAAGTTCTCGAGGTCTGGGCTCGAGGACTCCAAGGGGTTGTTGTCTCTCTCGCTGAGTTGTTGTTCGGCTGTTATCTCTAATGTGCAACATGTCAAATCTAATTTCGTATCCGCTGCTATCTCGAGTCGGCGTTGAAGGACCTCCTCCTCGCCGGCGGAGTCATGCGGGCTGCTGGGGAACTCGTTGCCCACCCCTGGCCCGCTGGCTCCTGGTGGATTCCCATCAGCCTTCGATTTAAATCACTTTCCTGCTGCTGTTGTCGGGCCGTGATGTGTGTCATTGTAGTTGTTGTCGGTGTCTTTCGTGTTGTCATCCTTGAGATATAAATCGCAGCTCATGTAAATTCGTGTGGCTCTCTGACAGCCGAGATTCACCGTTAAGCACCGCTGCCATCGGCTGTCATCCGGCCCCCGACCTCGGCGACGTCACGCTGGCGACGACATCTCATAAATGTCAAAAATGCAGGCACAACAACCGGAGAACCGAGTGATGTTTTTAATAAAATGTAAATCGTGAGCCAGGACACGGAGATTAGGAAGCCGATAAGGGGGAGGAGGAGGAGGGGGGCGGGGCCTCTCTCCTAAACTTTTCCAATTCGAGGAAAGAATTCAATTTCCGCCGAACGAAGGAAAGTTCCTCGGCCACCCGACGACGACTCGGTTGCTGAGTCGCTGACGTAGCAAATGTTTAATTAACTTCGACAAATTGAAATGAGGTTGCGAGCAAGAGGAACCGTCATCCACCCACCGCTGTAATTAAATTAAATCGAATTTAAAATCAAAATCAAAAGATTACGCCAAAGTGTTTTTCCTCAAGTTAATGACGGCCCCGCCCCCCGGCGCCGCAGTTGCCAAGTCAGCAGCAGGAAGTTGCGAAGTCGTCCTGATGCTGCTCTTTGTGCTGTTTTGTTGACTGTCGTCTTCAATTAATAATAAGTAATTCGAGTTGCTAAAAGTTTCGGCTAAGCTGCAAAAAGGATTCGCTCCGAGTCACCCCTGAAGCCGCCGCCCCTTTTGAGCTGCCGGAGTCACCCGAGTTCAGGGCAAAAGCCACGTGGAAACTCGGCGAGGACGAGTGAGGAGTCCTGGGGGGACGGCTGCCCAGATCCGCCGCAACACGGTAATCGAACTGCCGTCTGTGGGCGATCCAAAGCCCACTCCGTCCCCGAACCGACCTCACGGAGGCACAAGGAGGAGGAGGAGGCCCTGGATTCTCTCATTGAAAACCGAAAGTCGTTGATGAAATTATTTGCAAGAAAGTCCTCGGAAGCCGTTCGGCTCAGTCTACCGTGACTCGGGTGGCAAGACGTCAGTGGTAGGGGGTGGGGTAAAATGTTGCCAACAAGCCAAGAAAGTCTTCCCCCGCCTTCCGAGCCCAGGCCCAGGCCCAGGCTACCATGAGTCCTTGCGCTGTAATCGCCGCAGGACTACAACGAAGGATTCGTCCAGCGTCGAGGCTCATGTGAGTCCAAGAACATCGGCCGGAAGTTTTCATCGTTGTTTGCAAATTTCTGCTGACTTGCGGAAAGGAAGACTTGCAGCAGGATCAGCAGGAGCCGCCCGATGAAGGGATTTCCTCAGGGAAGATGGGGCGGTGAGAGGGCGAAAGATGGGTGAGTGAGAGGGCGATAAATGGGGCAGGGGGAGGCGCTTGAGCTGCCGCACAAATTGCTGGAGCAGTGGGCGAGGTGATGGACGACCCATAATGATAGACCTTCGAACTGTGTTCGGACAGTGGAGCGGGAGCGGCTGGGTCTCGGTGGACTGAACGGGAGGAATGAACTTTGGTGTAGGTGAAGGATAAGAGTTGGGATGAGTTTAAGAAGGATAGGTCTAAGAAACAACCAATCGAAGGACTCGATATAGCATGGACTCGAACTCTACGTAGTCTCCAAAAAATACTGAAGTCCGAAATGTTTTGGAAAACTAAGAAATTCAAAAGGGTTTCTCTATTGGGTCCTCAGTGAGCCGACAATGGAAATGAATAAAAAGCCCAAGGCAGCCACTTGATGTTTGAGTGAGCCAAGTTCTTTACGTGAACTTTCGTGAAACGAGTCAAAGGCGAAATTGTCTGCTCAAATTGATTCAGTAGCCTCGGACTTTATACAATTTCCCTGCCCATATCTTTATTCATTCCATGGACGAGGTCAAGAGCTACGAAGCAAAGGACTAAATAAGTCGTCCAATTGCAGAGACCTGCTCTCTGTCTCCCTCTCTCCTGGATGTCCTGCAGAATGGGAGGCGGGAGACATGCAAATGCCATGTTCTGCCATCGCTCCTTCTGGCGAGGAAGACGAAGAAGAAGCGAAACTTTCTGGAAGCCAGAGCAACAGCCCAACAACAATGGCGACAGGAACGATAACAGGCGCATAATCCTTTGGAGGATTTGGCCGGCGAAAGGCTTCGTTCGCATTAGAAGTTGCGGTGGAGAAGTTGATGGTGGAGCTCAAGACGTTGCGGGGGAGGGAGATATTATTATTGCATGCAATTTCATGCTGGACTCACTCAGTTCTACAGCACAGACGCAGACGCAAACATAAGAAACACACGTACATGACATGCAAGCAGTCCCGTATTGATACGTTCGTCCTGCAGGACTCAGACTCGAACTCGGATCCGCACCCGGGGCCGCGGAGGCCTCGTTGAAAGCGCCTCGAGTCCGAGAGAAGTAATCAAAATAAGAATAAGAACTAAAATAAGAACGACCGGGCAATCATAATTCATCGCTGACCTGTTATTATGAGTTGAAGGATATTTATATCCTTCTCCGGATGACGGTGGGCCGTCAGGACGTCAGGATGTACGTGTCGTACACATGCAGACGCCGCGCCGTCGAGGAGGAGTGCGTGTTGCGGCGAAGATTTATGTGGAAATTATACCAAGTCGGGCGATGTTTAATGAAGTTGTGAACAAAAACCGATAAAAAGAGAGAAACATCGACCGAAGAGCGGTCGCGTTTTTGGAGTTTTCCAAGAGGACTTGAAGAAAACAGCCTGGGGAGAGGAATCGCATGAGTAATTGTGCACTTCTTGCTAAGAACTTCTTAGCGATGAGTTATCCCTACCAAGGAGCTGTTTTATTCGAACATTTAAATTACTTCCAACGCATAATTAATCTTACTTCAATATTCCCTCTCATTCGTTGCTATTTTTTTTCTCTCAGTTGAATGGGGATTACTGCTTTTTATTGTCCCGAGTTCAATGCATCCTTTCGCCACTTGGTCCTTTTGCACATCTCTTTGAATGGAAATCAGGTTGTTGCCGACGTTGTTGTTGGCTATTTACGTTCATTGTTGTTGTTTTTGTTGGCGATTAAAGTTCATCAAAAGAATGCAAATCGCCTGAAAGGGCAGGCAGGAGTCGGTCGTCGCATTGTTCGGCCTCTGATTGAACATCCGCAGGATAACAATGGCACAAGGGCAGAAATCGATATAATCGAAAACGAGTTTAAGAGAATATGAATTGAAGATGTTGTGGTCAGTTTCATTGTTTCCGTGGTCAACCTAATATTATCGATTTATATTGATTCATATTAAAATTAAATGATGGTGTTGTGAACACCATTTCATTGCTTAATGCATTTCTCTGTTTAATTCAGTCACAATTTTCTATTATTAGTTTATTTTATATTAGTCTATATTATTTTGATTCAATTAAATTCTTCACTCAATAAATGGTGTATTTTCATATCACTCTGCATTATTTTTTCACTAATTCATTTCATTAATTTTGTATAGTCACATTTCTGTGTTTAGATGTTGCTTTTGGCTTTGCCATTTGTTCGTGTTCCTGCCTTTTGAAAGGACCTCCAAATGTCGCTCGCTTTCCCACCTTTCTCCCATTGCAAACGTAAACAAATTCGAAAGTATTTCAATTTCGTTTGTAACACGACGGTAACTCGATACGTGGGGCGCAAGTCCCCCGCCCACGTTCCGTGACGTCATCGAGTCCTTTGGCCAGGCCTCGCATTGTTTGCGGGAGCATTTAAAATGAAATTATGATTGTTTTGCTTGAAGGACGCAGCCAGCAACAACAACACGATTCTGGTTCCATTTCGCAGTTCGAATTCGATTCTCGCTCTGTCCGCGGTGAAAGGGTTTTATTTGCTCACCGACAGGACGAAGGACGACGACGCACAGGGCGGAGGGGGCGCCGCGCCCATTTAGCAAATAATAATTCGATTAGAATTTTAACGCAGCCGTTTCAAAAGGCCGATGATGGGGAAATCAAATCATGGTCGGTGCCCGCGAGCGCTTCGCATGTGCGTTCTCGTCCTTCGTCCTGTCCGACCCCGGTTCCACCCCTTTGGCATTGGGAACCGCTGCAATGCTGAATAAATATTTTGCTTTCATTGCGGGGTTTTTTCACTCACTCACTCTAAACCTCTCCTCCTCTGCCTCCACACTGAATGAAATTTCCTTCGGTCGATTCGTTTATTTGTTGTTTTCTATTTCATTAGGCCGCGCCAATGTTGTTGGTGGAGATGTTGTGTTGTTGTTAATGTGATATTCATTTCAATTTCGCAGGTCACGTGTCCTTGCTTGCTGTTTGCTCGCAGTCGATGCCGGGTTCGCTGTTGCCCTGAGGATCGCAGGATCTCGTGGAGCAAAGGATTCTCCTTAAATTTTAGGAGAATTCAATGGAGTGTTTGTCATATCTACAAATTCCCTTTGATCTTCACAATCCTTTCTCCTTTGCATTCCATCGTCGTCACCAGCTTCTCGAGCCTCCAGAAGCAGGAGTCGCGGCTCAACGCGATCGTCAGCCTACGAGGGAATATTTTCGCATTGGTATCGAGTGAAAGAACACCAGTCACAACAACAACATCGATAACAACAATACCAGCCAGCATAACATCAGCCAGAACAACATCGACAACAACAAATCGAATGCAATTTCCTTGATTGCCGCCGTGTCTCATTGGCATCCTGTGCGCCGACGACTGCTCGATCCTGATTTCTGCATAATTTAAAATCCTCTCCTGTCCCGCGCTTCAGGAGTGGGAGTTGGATCTTCTTCGAGATTGTGTTTTTGTTGTTCATCTTGTTGTTTTTATTATTGTTGTTGTGGCATTTTGATTCGTTTGCCATTTTTATGATTCTGCGATTTCAACGCTGATCACGATGTTGTTGCTATTAATCTTGTTGTTGCAATCTCATATGCCATCGTGGTTGTTGATGTTGATGTTGTGCTTCTTCTTCTTCTTTTTATTATTTCGTTATTGTTGTTGTTGCCGATGTTGTTGTTTTTCTCCACATACTAATCATTCCGCGATATTAATTCTCGTTGATCCGCATGCGTCGCCATCTCCGTCAACGTCCCCTCTCTATCTCTCTCATACTTTGTCTCTGTCTCCCTCTCCTTCCCTCGGGGCGCTCCGATGCGAGTTCAATGCGCCTCCCCCTCCCCTCTCTCCCTCCACCAGTCGAGTCTTCTTCATGTCTTCCTCCATGGCTTCCATTTATGAAAATTGCATTTTCTGGTTTTCGGTTTCATTCAAATGCAAAATGCGCAAAATTATTTATGTGTGTTTTCGCCCCTGCCCCGCCCTCACTTCCCTCCGCTACTCTTCTTCTTCGTCTTCTTCCAGGCATCATGGCCGACGCTTCTGGTCCTGGCCGAGGATCGGGCGGGGGCCGGCGAGATCCATTTTGCGATTTCGCTCATTCGTTTGCTTCTGCGCAATTTTCGCATTTTATCCCCCTTCCTCGCCCCTCTCCCGTTTCCAAGCCGATCTTGTTGTTGGCTTGCCATTTTATTTGCTGTGGAGTGCGTGGCCCGGACTCCTGTCGTGGCCCACGGACATGACGTCGACCGCGCAGGCAGCAGCATCTCGGGGCCCGATCGACAACGCCGGCTGCTGCGCAGCGACGCCTCGTTGGACGAATGTCTCGTCGGACGGATGGATGGATTCCCATGAGCGAAATCAATGAATTACGTGACAGGAATGAGAAGATCGCCAAAGCGGAACATCGAAAAGGCTGCTCCGTGCGATCGATCGCCGGTGGACGGACAGACGGACGGACGGACGGACAGACATACAGACAGATGGACGTCGATATATCGTATGGGATGGGACGGAATGGGATGGACCGGAGTGGATTGGATTGGAATGGAATGAATTGAGATGGGATGCGGGGAGACGGAGCAGATCTGTCTTTGATTGATTCAATCAAAATATGAATTTAGTGTATCGTTTGCAGCGCGATCGCGGAATAAATTATTCGCCCCCCCCCTTCTCTCCACCGCCGCCCTCCGCGGCCATGTTTGGCGATCGATTTTTCAACCGCGCGGCCACAACAACAATAACAACAACAACATCGAGATCAGCTCCATATCGGCAGCAGCAGCCGCGGCCAACGACTCAAAGTAGCTGCTGGTGGAGCTGCGTCTACGACTGGTTTCGGCGGATTCCGACCGATCGCAATTGGCTGATCGTGCGTTGTTTTTGCCGTCGAGAGCGATCGTTGTTTGTTGTTGCTGTTTGATTTTGGTCTTTCTCGATTTGGGCAGGCAGCGCCGATGTTGATCGACTGCGGGGTGGAAACCGAGTTGATGGATTGTTTGATTTCGCGAGGCAAATTTCGCTCTCCAGTGACTCCTCAACTGTTGCGCCGATCGCTATCGAGCGAATTTGATTATCGGGCCAGTGACGTGGGATCTGCGGGCAGTTGGAAGCCAAGGAGCCGCGATCGCATACATTTTCTATTTAACAGATCCATTTGGCGAGGAGGCAAAAGTGTTTTCGGAGAAATAGAGACCGATATTGGGTTGATTCTTGTTTATCAGGCAATGCTTTTTTTATTTCTTCCTCTCCTTTTACTCTATCCTTAAATCTGGTTTCTTTTTGTTTAAATTGGACTCTTTAGATGGTCCTATATAAAAGTACTAAGTCCTATATGAAAGGAATAAAAATATCTTCGCTTGTCAATTTCCCCTTATGATGATGACTTCCACCATGATGGCTTCCCCCTACCATCCTAATCGCCTCGCTGTGCTGTTGTGATGTAATGTGTTCGATGACGAGACTTCTTTGCTACGCTTTTGACTTGTTGTTAAGTTTCTTGCAAATATACACAAAGTATACATATGTGTATTTACATTCTGCGCGAAAGTCCAAAGTTCCTCGAACGCCGATAGTTTCTGGGGCCACAGATTCCGCCGATGGATGGTGTCGCATCCAGCGAAAGTTCAACCCTAAAAATGATTGATTGACGAAAGTGGAAAATTAGACTCACTTGAAGCGACCGCAACAACAGCGACAAACGAAAGCAGAACAAGACGAATAAAATGCAAATACAACGCCGCAGATGGCAGCACCGCAAGCCACCAACAACCACGGCCATCAGTAACAACAACGATGGCGACGCCGGAGAAAAAGTTTAAGTAATTTTGTCACGCGGTCGCGGACCCGTGGCAGCGGCTTCGGTTCCGCTTCCCAGCCGCCGACACACATCGTTGGCCTCGACGTCTCGGGTTTCCTCAAGATGTCGCAGACCGGGCGGCGGCCGCGCTGACTTCGTCCTTGATGACTGCGGATGTCAATCGAAGGCTGATGAGCCGTCATGGCGTTTGCGTGCGGCTGACAGCGATTTATGAGGACGGAAATTTGGAATTTTAAAATACTTTCATTCCTTTTCCACGTCCTCGACTGACAAGAGTGAATGACCTGCTTTCCACGCTCCCCTCCGCCTGCCACCCACTGGGCGCCTCGTCTTTCAACTCGGCTCGGCCCTTCCCGCCTCGAGGCCCCAGGTGCCAAGTGGCGGCGGTCAACAAACAGACGGGCGTCAAAATCGCATCGGGGCCGGCGCAAACAGACGGGGCGCAAATAAATGGAAGAACCACGAGCGAGGAAGTCGTGATGAATGAATGAATGTGGGAGGACCGGGCGGAGGAGGGGGCGAGAAAAAACCTGTGAAAATTGCTTGCACTTCGCTTCACTTGAGGTCGGCCACCTCGCAGCTGAGCAGTGAACACAGCGAGCGACACTTGCGGATCTGTTTATTTATCAGCACACAAGCGCAAACACACACACATACACACAAACAAACACCCCTCTCGCCCCTCCCCCGGGGTGCGGTGAATGAATAAAATTCCGTCGAGCATTGCATTTCATCTCGACTCGAGATTGCATTTCAAGCCCAAAGGACGGTGGGGAAGGGATGTCGGCGAGAGGAAAGAAAGAGGGAGGGATGACAGAGAGAGACAGAGGGAGAGGGAGGTACGGATTCTGCAAACGTCGAACGGGCATCCTTTGACTTCATCTCGCTTTGGCGCTGCAGCAAAGGGCTCCATGAAGTGCACGGACGAGTCGAGTCGGCGTGTGTGTGTGTGAGTGAGTGTGCGGCGTGTGTGTGTGTCCATGAATATTCATATCCTTTCAGTCCTGTGTCTGGTGCTTCTCCTCGCTGCTGCTTCTGCTGCCGGCTTCACATCCGGATTCCACATCCACTTCGCAATGCAGATGAGTTCAACTCGACGCCACTCGACTCGAATAGACTTCAAAATATGGATTTCTGTGCAAAACACGAGGATTGCAGAAAATAAAAACGAAATGAAAAATCCAACGCAACAACGCACTCAAAGTTGTGTGCTTTGCATAGAAAATTCATTGCATTTTGACTCGGCATCCTTTTTATTCCCATCGCTGTGGCTTCTCGGAACCTTGTTTCGTCTCGGACCGGGAATTTATCCTATGTTTGTCCTCAGATATATAGTATACAACGATTCCAATTTACTTAATTCGGGAAACCGTCTTCCGAAGAGGCCCTAAGCTTCGCTGGGTGTCGAGGAGAAACCGCTCATCTTCACCTGGACACGTCGGCCTGCAGGAGCTGTCAAAGCCCATTACACCACGGTGGAAGCTTCCTCTCGGAGCTCTTATTACGCCAATAAATAGTTGTATATGACCGTATGCATTAAGGAGCCGTCCGTCCGCCGCTCGCCTCCATTGATGATGGGCATTCGTCTTGCTCTCTCTCTCTCTCTCACCCTCTCTCTCCCTTTCCCACAGATGTCCATTTGCATTCGCAGCCTCCGTTCTTCGGCTCTTCGGCCAGGTCCAAACGATGGCTGCCCCATCTTGGGCATCAAATAAATTTGAGCTTCTGCGTTTCTCCTCCTATTTTCATGGTTATTTATCCGCTGCCTTTTTTCCTCCATTCATGGGCCCAACGAGAGGAATCGACCGACCGAATGCAAATTCGCTCGGATGCAGACGATTCCGCTGCAGTGGATCTTGATTTGGCCAGTCTCGCTCTCGCTCACTCCCGCGACCGAGTCCCGAAGGGGCGTGAGTGGCTGCCTTCGCTGTGTTTAATATTCACGGTCGTTCTGTTTTTGCTCCGTCGGCCCCGGACCCGGCCTCGGCCCGTGAAACGCGGCTTTTTATGAATAATTGTCGGTGTTGCCGCGATGCTCCTCCACGTTGTTCTCGACGACGTCGACGAGGATGATGATGATGATCCCGCTCCCGTCGACCGCGATGGCGATGGCGATGTCGATGGCGGCGATGAAGATGCCGGCCGCCAGAACAATGGCCAACCGAGCGCTGCCGTCCATTGTTGTTGCAGTTGTTGTTGCTGGAGCTGGAGGATCGCGAGGCTGGGTGGATCAGTGCCATATGCCCTTGAGTGGTTTGTTCAAAATGGAAGCACTGCAATTCATGCCGATCGTGGCCGCGGAGGCTGACGATCCGGCGTTGCCAGCCACACGGAATGCTGCAGCGGACGAGGAATCCGGGCTGCGAATTCGATCCTCGATCGGCTGTTTTGCGTACGGAATGATAAATGGCCGGGATTAAGCGGAGTTATGATCCGAGGAACCCTCGTAATAAACTAGAATTAACTTAATTTCGATGCGAGCCCGGCCGAGCAGACCCAAGACGCATCCCCCGGTGCTCGCAATTGGAGGAAATCTCAGTCGAACGTTTCAACTTCGGCTGGTGGACTCCTTCGCCCCGTCTCGCCGTCAATTAAGTCGACAGTCGCCAGGACGACCGGCCGACGGAAGGACCACAACTAGTGCGAGAAGGTCCTGGAGAGATGGGACCACCCTCCTCCACTCCACGGGACCTCGTGTGCCCCCCGTTGCCGAGATGGAAATCATCGCCGACATAAAAACAAAATTAAATTTCGGCTGTTAATTGAAACATTAGCAAACATTCTGCATCTTCATTTAAATTCAAATTAACTCGCAATGAACCCGGTCACCCGCCTACGACCATTGTCGAGGACTCTCCCCTCCATCCCCTTGGCAAGGACTTCGTCTCTCTTTAATTAGACGCAATTTATCCGACGAAACATCAAATTAAACCATCGTCGTTCCTTGGAAATTCCTGGCGAGCTTCGGTGCATGATGGATTCTTCTGAGTCTTCTCTGGACTTCTTGGAGAATGGAGGTTGGTAGTGATGGTCAGGACTACAGAAGGAAAGGTCTGAGAGATTCATAGAAGAAAGCGAAACAACAGGATAATGGTTTCAATTGAAGCTTGATAGGAGAATGAAATGAAATCAGTACAGCGAAATTACTAAATTTCTATGACTAAGGACGAGGTAAGTTAAAAAGGCCAGACGATGGTAGATGACTATTGAAGGAAACGCTGAAAAAGAAGAATGTAGAAAAGTGAATGGGAGAAGCACACGTTGGAATAATGGGTGAGACGGATAATCGGATAAAGAGTTGAGTATTCGTTGTCACGCAGGTCCGTCGAGACAAAACCCCGATAATTACCGAGATTTGAGGGATTATACCACTTTTTCCAACGCTGAAGACTGTGATTCGGACGAGACGATTTAGAAACCTGTGGTTTGAACAAGCCGATTTAGAATCGGGAGGAAATATCGTGTCCAGCCAGGTGATCCATCCCTTTCAAATGGCTCCGACTCCGAGGAGAGCCAGACCAAATCCGAATCTTGGTCTAAACGGCGGCTAATCGGCTCATTTGCATGCGATCGCGAGGGACCCGCGGCCCTAGAGCGGACCCCGCCCTGGAGGCGCAATTTTCGAAATTTACGCCACTTAGGGACGGATGCTTTTTGCGCGTCGCGCTCACGACACGCTCGACCATTGCAATTATATACATTTTATTTTACGCAGAGTTTTTTCTCGCATTTCGATCGATCGGTCGGATCGGATCGGAATCGCGGTATCGCACGTCAGACCCGACTTGCGTGCAGACGAGCTCGTCGTTGTTGTTGCTGCTGTGGGTCGTAGTTGTTGCTGCGTCGCATCGATCCTGAGCGATCTTGAAACCTCTGCGCCGCGTGTCCTGCGATGCGTCTTCGCCGTGTTCTGCGGGGAGGGCGCGGGGCGTGCGGACAGCTTACACGAGTTTGTCGTGTTTTGGCAACATTAATTGCGCCGCTGAATTACAACGACTAGCTGCAACATCAATAACATCGGCGGGGCGAATCAGAACGAGAACAACAACAGCCTTTGCGACGATAACTCATTTGTTGCCGACTGCGCTGCTCCCCCGCCGCCGACGCCGGCTTCGACGGATCGCGCCGTTGTTGGCTGTCAGCGCTTTGAAGATTTAAAAGCCATCAAAACGGGCGAAAACACGACACGGCAACAACAACGACGCGCCCGACAACAATGGGAGCAACAAAGAGTGACACCAGAAACTGCAAATTGAATGCGAGGCAATCACTGCAATTGGCAACGCCGCCGCCGCATCGTCACCGCCAGAGATCAAAGCCAGACAATGTTGCCACACTTTCGCGCACTTTTATCGCCACCTCGCCCATCATTGTTGTTGTTGCTTTGTTGGCGTCCATTTGCGGTTCCGTCCGAAGCGCGCAAAACCATTCGGTAGCAGAGCTTAAAATTTTAATTTCCAACTGCGGTGAGGGGAGCGACGGGGGCGGCGGCAACCGCAAAGTCACCTCCACCAATGTTGCCAACCGATAACAATGTGTGCGGGCCGCTTAAGTGTTGCTCTAAATCAATTTAATGGCTCGTAAAAAGGACGCTTCTCCCGAGCCGCAGTCGATGGAGCCGGTGGAGATTCTTCATAAACCGCGGCTCCAGAACGATGCTGCCTCACATCAAAGTCTCACCGACGGCCCGGCTGTCAGCGACCTCCAGGACCTCGCTTCTGGCCAACGTGGATCAGCCATTGTGGCCCGGACCCAAATCCAGACCCACACGGGAACCCACTGGTCGGGCTTTTCCACCGCTCACCTCTAATTTTCTCAGGCGATTCTTTCGCCCGGCCACAAAATGTCTCTATCGACTTCTGCAGAAGCCGACCGCAGGTTCCCTGGCTCCGTGGGCTCGCACTCGCTCCCTAATTATCGGGCATTAAAGAGCGCAAAAATGCGCATTTAATCTAAAACAATAACAGCAGCAGCAACAATTACAACAATAGCAACAACAACCCGTCCACCACAACTTCGGAGGCGAGTGTCCGTCGGTCGCCTCCAATCGGGAAATCGTGATCTTGGGAATCTTCGGCCACTGTGGGTTTCCTTGTTTTTCCTCTCCACCCTCCTGTGCCCAGAAGCAGCGAGCTTTGGATCGTATTTAGTATAGTAGTATAGAGTACTTACAACGGCGGGGTGTAGGGTGGAAGGGTGTTGTTGTTGTGCAGATGAGGAGGAGGTCAGGAAAAAGCTCTTGAAAGGAGGAACCGACGGAACAGGCGGATGGACGGCATAGTAATATGGTAATGGATATCCCGTAATGGGCCGGAATAGATTTCCATACTAATGACCGCCAAGGAGAGGGTTTTAATAACAACGTGTCGGCCCCGTCTTTCTTTCTAATGGCTCATAGTAGTAAGAAAGAAACATGAGAGTTAATCCTTTCTTTTGAAGAACAGCTTTTGAATCGATGGAAAGAAGTGATTGAGCAATATTCCCGGAGGAGAAACAGAAACTCCCTTGTGTCCGATGTTTCAGTTCTCTCACACCACTTTCTACTAATATGGCTGCATTCAGGAACCGAAACCTTCGATGTTATCAATCGTCTGGTGCGGAAATCAATGGAAACAAACGTGGAACCGATTCACCTGTTGACATTTCAGCAATCAATCCACCACCTTCGTCACTGAAACAATTACAGCAACTAGGAACAACTATTGGAGTTGGCAACAAGTGAAATAACAACAGAGTCAACAGAGTTATCATCGATAAAATCAACAGTAATAATATCAATAACATCAATAACAATAGCCACCTCCACGGCAGCAGCAACCACAGTTGTCAACAGCAATAAAACCGCTGACGTGTTTACGACGAACCCATTCGGAATTCAATAAAACTCCGATTCCAATGCAAATGAACATCGACGGGTGGGCAAATTCGTGTTGGGAATGGGGAGGCAACAAATAGAAACACAACGAATCTAATCGAACGGCAGCCGAGTGGCGGGGCCCTTATCAGCAGCTAGGATCAAGTATTTGCGAGGTGCTTAGTCGACAGCTGCTCCATGGGGCGCAAGAACACGTGGATACAACATGAGTACCGTGGAGGGGGACACGACCTACTTGCAAAGGGCGGTAGGAAAGGTTCAGGGTCCCAGGATGGGTGAAATTACTGGGTCCAAGAGATCGAAATAAGCAATTGGAATCCAAGGTGTTTTGATACGGAGATGATGACAATTGTTAAAGATGGAGTAAATAGTAAGTAAAATAAAAACAAAATAAATTAAATAAAATGTATTGAAATGAAATAAAACTCAATAAAACATATGAAATATAAAAAATCAAATATGAAATATACATATGAAATATATAAAATCAAATAAAATAAAATGATATATAGAACAATTAACTTTATAAATTGCTTTTTCAAATTCAAACACTAAATATAAAGAAAATATGAAAATATAATTTAGGGTTCTATGCTGAAAAATATTTAAAAACTTGACAAATCATGTACATCAAAAATAAGCTAATTGGATATGAAATCGAACCCAAGCAGTTGGCATGAATTGTCTTCTTTACTACGAGGGAGCCACCTGAAATATGCCCCTGATTGAATTCCTGCGGAGATTTCTGAATACGGCTTCAACCTGTCGGGGAGTAAGATCTCCACTCCAATCATTACCTTCCTGCTCACCAACCCACCCATCACCAGAGAGTCCAGAGGGGTCGGTCAAATAGATAAAACAGTCGGCGGCTGGAGCAGTGAAATATTAAAAACTTATTAGCCGCCGTCCAGTGAAGGAGCAGCTGCTGCCGCGATCCATAAAATTTATGAGAAAATAATTTCCGCTCATTTGAGTTTCAAACGGAAATATTTGTTAATAAAACGGACAAAAAACTCACAAAAAAAAAAAATTAAATAAACAGAACCCACAACAACCTTGAGAGGGCGGAGGATTTGAATTCGGAAGCAACACAAATCAAAGTCGCGGAAAATCCAAACCAGATCCGGGTCGAAACGAGGCCGCCAGGGGTGCGAGGTGAATCACCCTCATCTTTGGGTCTTTTAAGGCTGCCCTCAACACGTGCGCTGCTGGTTAGGACACTGCAACAACAACAATAATATCAACAACAACAGCAATGAAAACAGGACTATCGGACAAATCTTATTAGAAAATTAAAAGTCTTCTTTTCGTGTGGCTCGCGACCAGGAACAACAACATCATCGGCATCAACAACAACAAGTTAAACATCTGAAACAGCATGTTGCCAAATGATGTCCTAGATGAAAACAACAACAAAACGACGACAGGATGAAGAATACGAACAAGGACAGGACAAAATAATGACTTCCGAAAATTATTGCATTGCTTAACACGATTCCAGAAGGAACAACAACATAAACAACGGACGAACCTGTCGTTGACGATGTCTGGCAGTGGGCGGGAGGCGTGGGCGACGCGTTGACGGGATTCTTTTTCACTTCCTGTTGCGTAGTGGGTGTTTTTGTTGTTGTTGCTGCTGTGATTCTTGCCTCGGACGCGGCAGCTCCTGGCGATGAAACTTCGCCCGATGTCCTGTGGTGAGGAGCACAGTGGGATGGATGGGACGAATAGTTGTGAAGAAATTGCAATGTGTTCCACAGTGCTGTCTGAATGGCCTCCATCGCATTGGCCCACTGTGCGCCAACCCATTGACACTTGCACCAAGTGCTTTCTCCATTCATTCATCATTCGATTTCTCTCCGCGGATAAAGAAAATATCTTTCCCCCGTCTCCAGCTCCATCGTCTCTGTCGCCTTTCCTTCGGCGGCGAAAGCAATAACAACGTTTTGCGGTAATGCATAAAAAATTGTCCATTTACCGCGAAGCCAAGGGTTGTCAACACGCGCCGCATGCACAGCAACAACAACTGCAACAAAAACGGCAACTGAAAACAAGGCGAAGAAGAAAAAACAAGGCAAAAACACCAACAATAAAAAGAAACTACAACAACAATAAAAAGAAACAACATCAACAGGAAAACAATGAACATAAAGAAAAACAACAACGGGAAGAAAAAAACACCGAGAAGTCATGTCGTTTCTTCCCGCGGTCGGGCGACGCTCGAGCGCCTGACAATAGGCAATGTTTTCTCTGCGACTGTGGGGTTTTTCGCCGAAGCGGCTAATGTAACGGAAATACACAATTTGACGTTGTTGTTCTCCGGCGTTTCCTACAAATTCTTCTTCCTCCCCCTCATCCACCACCTTCTTCTCACTCACCCTGAGTCGATCCGTCGTTTTCCCTGAAATTTCCCTCGATTTCGCTCCCTTTTCCAAGTCGCCCGCCTCCCCCGCCACCCTGTGCTAATAAAAGAGGATTTTCGACGAAGTTCGCGCGGTTCTTCAAGGGACCCCCACCCACCGGGCCTTCTTCACTCCTCGCCTTCTCTAATTTCGTATCATTTTCCTACCTTTGCGCGGACTCCGGCCTCAGCCCGAGGGTCGGAGTCGCGAGTCCGGGTCGGGTGCCATTGTTCGACCAAATGGAGGGTTATAAATGGATTATTGCAATTAGCCCCGCACGTCCCTGCAGCCCGCTGCCTGCCAACCTACCCCTCCCCCTCTTGGCCACTCGCCGCGAGGAGTACAGCAGAATAAAAGAATGGACGAAAAAGCCGAACGCGAATCATAAAAATATTAAAAGTCGCTTTCCATGTCGCTCGCAGTGGGTGGCAAAACGTAGCAAATCACTGCCGTTTCTACTCCGACTCCACTCTCGACTCTTCTTCTTCGTCTTCTTTGAGTTTCTTGCGCTGTCGTCGTTTCGTGAAAAATGGAAAATTATGTAAATTTCGCAATAAATGGATTTTTATGCATTTAAAGGGCATTTTTCTTGCTTTTAGCAGTCGTTTGGCTTTTCTTTTTTTGCTCTCATTTGTTTTTCTACTTTTGTTGCTGCCCTTCGTGGTGTAGTTGGAGTCGTTGTTGCGGTTGTTATTGTTGTAATTTGATGTCATTAGTTCGGCGATTACGGGCGGCGAGGGCAAGGGTGGTTCCACCTCCATTCGTCCTTTGTTCTCGGGGAGTTTTCGAAGTTTGTTTGCTTTTCCTTCAAGGTTTTTCATTCTATTCGTCTCCTTTCTTTAATTTGTTGTCTGTTTTTTCATATTTCGAAGTTTTCTTTTATAGACTTTTGAGTATGATGCCGATGTTATTCCTTCAATTTCATATGATAGCAATATACGATTGACATATGAACCGTTATTAGTCTAAATTTCGTCCTAATGCGTTTTCTATCTCCATTGCACCACTAATTTACTCTACTATTTCAGCATCATTTCCACTCTCTTGGCCATCCTTCGTTCCGTTCTACTGCTAATGCGCTTGATCCTCAGCCGGAGCCTCCGATGCATTCCAAGTACTTAAGTCTCATTTGAGTCAAACTCCGTGATCGTTGATTGATGATTTTTCCAATTTGTTTTTACGCTCGTCATCTCGCCTGCCGCTCCAGCCCTCGGGATTCCACTCTGCGCCTCTCGTTCTTCTCGGCGTCCGTCCTTGTCTCGTTCGCCTCTTCCCATCTGCAGGAGTTGAATGCGTCGCTGTCAATGCGTCGAGATCAAAGTGGACGCTTCAGCGATCGACGATCGTGCGCCGGCGCATAGCAAACAAATGGTCTCTCCGTCCGCCTGTCTGTCTGTCTCTCTGTCCGTCCATCTGTCTGTCATTCAGAAGTCATTTCGCTCGCCGCGTCCGACTGGTGTTAATTTGTGTTTGAATCTGTTGCTCGTGCTGCGATCGCCTTTGTTGCTGGTGATGCTGCTGCTGCTGCTGCCGACGATGTTGGCGTCAATGTCGATTCCGATGTTGATGATGATGAGTCCATTGTTTTGAGTCGCTTTGGGTCCCCCTCCACTCCCCCTCCACTCCCCACCCCGGGTAAAATGTTTCTGCTTTCTCGAGATGTTTTCGTTTTTAATTTGGATTTTTGCACGCGGTATTGACTTTTACGATCGGCCGATCGACTGATGGACGGACGGACAGATGGATGGATGGTGATGGGTGGAGGGACGACGGGCGGACGATTAATCGCTGGTAGCTCTTGGCTGGGAACACGGCGCGCGACGAATCGGTCGCCGAACCGAGGCCCTCTATTGATCTTCCATTCGACTGCTCGATCCACTTTCCGATGTGGATCCTCCCCCCTCTTGTCATGCTCGCCCCTCGGCCCCCTCGCCGGTTAATTGATGATCGGTTTGGGAATTGTGAGAAACTCTTCTTCGGCCGGACTCGGGTTTTCTAATTTGTTTCTGGAAAACGAGTGGTCTGATTGGATTTATTGGTGGACTCGGTATGGAAATCGCTAATGTCACGGCTAGGGATCGCCGCGAGCGACACCAGATGGCGCTGATGGCCTCCATTCTCTCCTTTCTCCTCTCCCGTGTTTCCTCTCTCTCTCTCGATGCTCCTCGTTCGGCTTGTTTCGGGTTTTGTTTTCGTCACGGTTCGTTTCGTATTTAAAAGGTTTCGCTAACAAGTTTTGCCGCATAATAAATTTCTCGTAATAAGTTCGTAATAAATCAAAGTAGTAGCAGAAGTAGTAGCAGTTGCGGGGAGAAGGGAGCAGGTAAGAAAGTAGTAGCCGGAGTGACGCTAGGGCAGATCGAGGAAAGTCATTTCATTTAATTTCAGAGAATATGCTCACTTCTGTGGAAATGCAGAATAATTCCATTATGAGTACTAGAAATGCATAAATTAGAAATAAAAAGTGGTTTATTGGAGCAATTCGGAGTAAATGAGGCAAGTGCAGTGAAAAGAAAAAGGCGAAAGAAAACTGAGAGGATTGATGTAACAAATTGACTGTGTAGTAGAAAATGGAATGAAATAAACAACATTTCTGAAATAAAAAAAATTATGTTAAAATAATTTAAAAAAATAATTATAAAAGTAATTTAAGTAGTAATTATTTCCTTTTCGTAATAAATTCTCAGTTTAATATGGGTTGTTGTATAAAAACGCAATATGGAATTTCTATTGTATGAAAAAAAAAATAATAATAATAGAATATGATATAATTTCTACGTCTGTCTTACTTCGAATCAGAGAAAAGTGGATTTATGTTTAGAACTTTTCTCTTTCTCAGGCAGAATTTCGACTTTCCAATTTAAAAAAATATTTAGTTACTACAACTTTTTTAAATAGTTTACTAAAGGAATTAAATCAATTTTTTGTACGATTTTTTCTTTTCTTATTTACTACGTTTCTACTTTTCCACAAAATGTTTTCCTCATCTCACTTCACCACATAATGAAATCTGCAAATGTGTTTGTCTTAAATAAATAGTTGTCCTAAAGATGTTACATCTTTTTAGTAGATAATTTTAATGTATTATTGTTATCGGACATATTTTACATGTTGTAAATTCCAAATAATTCCCGAAATACCACATCAACACGAGAAAAAGACCAAGAACGAACACTTGTTTTGAATTTCTTAAATTCTCGAAATGTCTGAAGAATAGCGATAACGTCCAGGAGGAGGGAGAAAATTGCAGCCAAGGTGTAAATCGTAAATTAGACGAATGTCAAAACAATGAATGATAAATAAACGCCATTCAATGCCGATGAAGACGGCGGCGGCGACGTCGGCGGTCAGCAATTGTGGTGGCAGCGAAAAAATTGCAGTTTGTGCCAGACGTCGCAGACGTTGCGTGGCCGCATGTGGCCTACTGCGGTCACAGGGGTAACAACGGCAGCAGCAGCAGCAGCAACAACAACCGCAAGCACATCAACGATATCCACAACGAGCAACGTCTTTTGCGGTGCAACCAACAATTACGCACCCGAAGCAACAGCAGCAACAACAACAACAACACCGCCAACAACAACAGCCAACAACGGCTTAAAAGTTGCTCGTGTGCAACCGTCAATTAAGCGTTTTGTACTTTTGTCTGCTGCAGCGACAGCAAGTGCACCAGCAACAAAAACAAGAAGAACAACAACATCAACGACAACGACAACGTGTACTCGGAGGCAGCAATGAAATTATTGCTAATTCATAAATTCATCAAATACAGTCGGCAATTATTTTACAACTGTGTTTCGTCCGATCAGTTGTCGTCTTGTCTGCTGCCTCAGTTGTTGTTAATATTGATGTTGCTTTCGCTGTTGCTGCTGCTGGTGTTGTTGTTGTTGTTGTTTTTGTTGTCGGGCTGACCAACTTTCCATCGACGTTTGTTGACTCGCGGCCCATCGGCGGAGGCTCGCAAATTACGCAAGAATTCAGCGCAACTTGCAATTTTATTGGAAAAACATTACAATGGAGCAACAGGAACAGGAACAGCAACATGTCCAGTAACAATAACAACGACGACTACAAAATCAACCACCACAGAAACAACAACAACAACTACAACCACTCACAGAGGGAAAAAAGTCTCCACTAATCGAAATTAAATGACGTGTGAATCCCAGCAGCTGTTGGCAAGGAATTCCGGACCACAGACAGCGGGACAGACAGAATGTGGGACGGACAGTGGTTTGGGTTGGAAACGACGTTGATTGTCCTGTTTTTATTGTCGCCGACACTGTTGCTGCTGCTCGCGATGTTGTTGACTCTGGCGCGTGAATTCGCGAATATTTGAATATCGTTGCCTCGGGAGAAATTTCTCCGTTTCGTCCCATGGGAACTCCTCGTTGCTTGAGTCGGAGACATTTCTTCATCCACTTGTTGGCCCTTCCTTTCCTTCCCCTTGGTAATGATTCGGTACCAAGATTTCCTCCACTTGCTGACCTGGGTCCAGTCGACCTCGCCGCCCACGTGGGTGGTGCGAGGTTGAGCTGCGTGTCCAGCTGCTGTCCAACACGTGTTGAAATCAAATTCTTCAACACCTCCGTCCGCTCCCCACTCCACCCCTCCCAACACACTCACACACAGACGCGCCGACACGCACACAGGCTCGGAGATACCTGCACGGCGATGCGTGTGAAGTGCGCATACGAAAATAGCCGCAGGACATTTCGTAATTTGCGCTCAGCCGAAGCGTTAAACGTCCTGTTCATGCATTATTCTCCTACCTCACCTCCCTCCCATCACGCTCATCGATTATTATTGCGTTAATTATGCTCCTGGTAAGGCTGTTCGAGTTGTTGTTGGTGTTGCTGCTGCCGGCCGAAGGAGGCGACGCAGGACCTTCGACCTGATTAACGCCGAGGCGAGCGAGCGTCGGGTGGGGGAAACTTCAAAAGGAATTCCGGGCGTTTCCACTGGGATGCCACTGGGGGCCGGTGCGTGCGCGCGTTCATCTGCAACAACAGCAACGGCGACGACAACAATGCCGCCCACAACAACAACAATGTGGTGTGTGTCCTTCGCACGATGTCCAGCGTCCACGCATCCATCACCGGCAGCAAAAACAAAATTAAGAACGAGCACACAACTGACCTAATAATAATTTCTGTTGCGTCCTTCGGAACCCTTTAATCTCATCGTATTGTAGTTGTTTTTGTTGTCCTAAATATGCCAACGCGCCCGAAATTAATTTCAAATTTCTCCGTCTTCTCGAGGACCTGACTTTAAATCCGAAAATGTGCGAAAACTCAATCAGGCTTGAAGTGAACACGCTCGACCCCCGTTCCACAGAATGAGGGATCTCTGAACAATTTTAATTGACATTAGCTGGGATTTCACTTGTAAGCAGAATGACCCCAATGGATTCAAGAAGGAGCTGGAAGGAGAGATAAGTCGATGGAATAGCCACCCTTTGATATGGCTAGGATTCTATCACGCTGACCTGAGAGAAAGAGGAATGAATTCTTCAGACTCTAAACGAATCGAAACCCTGATAGTTCCAAATCATCCCGCTCTTTCACCACAATAAAACACAATGAAACCCATCCAATTAGAAATCAAAACTTTTGTATTTCACGTCGATTACAGCGCAGTCGAAAAAAAAGAACTCCGAGAGGTCGGAGCGATCGATGCCAGCACAAAACATACAAGTAATTTATGATCTTCGTGTCGCGACGATCATTACACGATGACCACAACAACAGCTCGACGAACGGTGGAAGAGAAGAAGTAGTCGAAAAGTCGGCATGAGTAGCAAAACTAATTTGTGGATGAGAATTGAAATCCGAAGACTTCACAGCTCCGATCGACCGATAGATCGATCGATGGATGGATGGAGACGAGTAGAGTGGAGAGAGGAAGGGAATCAACAATTCACACCGTGGCCCGCTCGGGACGACGGTCGGAGGAGGCGCCTCCGCGGCTGAGGGCAATAATTAATGATCTTGATTGATCAATTTAAAGAGCCAACTAATGGCTCCGAATCAGAGGAGAAACGCCGATTAATAGAAGTCTTCGCCATGCCGATTGCACTGGTTGCTGTGACTACGAATGTCTCAATAAGAGATTTCTCACCATCCGCCGAGATTGACAGAAAATGCCCTGGAGCCGGACGAAAGTAGGAGCCACCAAAACGACTTCCCAAGAAAACCCAGCAGAGTTTTCCACGCACAACGAAGAATGCTTGCTATGGTGGGAAATCGAAGCTCGGGGAACTATTTGCATGTCCTGGAAGCGAACCCGGAATTCCTGCTTTGAAGCACATGTCGTCGTCGTCTCCTGCTGCTGCTGCCTCTCATACCCGCAGTCATCAAAGGAACATTTAAGTATTTTGTGGTTAATATAGACATCTGCGCAAAGATTCCTAGATTTCTGTCCACCCCACTCCTGTCCTCGCCAGTGTCCCGAGGAAGGAAGAATGCCAGGGTCGGCTCGGCATGTGATTTTGGGGTTAAAGACTAATTTCATATCCGAGCGGCGTTCGAAAAGAAAGAATTACAAAGTGTTTCCTCCTTCAATCTATATGTAAATTAGCTTCGTTTCCTGGAGCCGCATTCCCTGTCCATGTCTGGTTCTCGTCTACGTCGTCGCAGTTCCGGTGTCACTCGTCAAGACGGAGCGACGGAGCTGAAGCGAGTTTGAACTCTTCGGCAGGATATTAAAAGGTTCTCAGGAGCGGGTCGGGGGCTCGGCGCAGGAAATTGCGGCTGCAAATAGCGAAATAATTCACTCTGATTGCCATTTAATGACGTGCGTTGACAAGGAATCGAATCGAATGGAATGGAGTGGAATCGAAGAGGTCGGGTTGGAGTCGGATGTTTCCCTGGGGGCTCCACGAGCAGTGGTTGGAACGGCCGACTTCGACTTCGAGGAAACAAACGTATGAATCGAGGGATGCGGCTATAATTCCTCAAAGTGCAGCTCAAGGAGTTCGGCTATTTAATTACACAAACTTGGCTGCTCGGATAACTCTTGCATGACGTCAGAAGTCCAAACACAAAATGGATGATAAATAATTGCAAAAACACTCCACGAACAACTGACATCACTAATTAAGCAATCAATAAAAAGCCTTCTGATGGAAAACTGCGAACTGTTCAAAGGTCATGGAAATGTCTGTCTCGCCCCGAACATCTGGCAACCTTGCAAGCGGCGAACGTGCTTCCACGATACTCAAGTTAATGCGAGGTTTGCGGACCTTTTTGTGGTTGTGAACCCTGCATTTATGCGGCATTTCCTGAGAAATTTAGGGAATTGATTCTCCCGGCCACTCCCTCCTCGCAATACAGGGCCCTCCGAGCCACGCCCCGCCCCGTCCCGTCCCGTTCGTCGCAGGTCCCTGCGCGATCCTCTTGAATGTCACTCGCATTCGCGCATGCGCCGCAGTCATGAACATAAAATTTATTAAATTAAATTGCGGCTTCAAACAGCCATCGAGCCGTGCACTCGGCTGCGGCTTCAATTTCACCACAATTTTATTTCTCTCCACTTGTGGCAATAATAGTTCCTTGATATGCCGCCGAGTCGTCGTCGTCGTCTCATCGTCGCTGGTGCCGCGCCGAGTCGAGGAAGAGGCTCGGGAACAAGAGTCCCGAAAACATTGCAAAATGTGCAAAATCGCAATTACCGCCCAATACAATTACGACGCGGGGATCGAGGAAGGGTCGCAGAGGAAGAGGAGGAGTGGAAGGACGAGGGCGAGGAGGAACCGGCGAAATTGAAGAAGTAGCGGAGGAAATCGAGAATAGATGGCAAAAGATGTGGAGAGGAGTCGAGTGGAGACTCCTGTACACTGGAAAAATAACTCCAGTGGATCTCCGTTCGTTGACGTCTGGATAATATCGGACATGTGTGTATTTGAACGATGAGGATGAGGTTTGCGACGCTAATGGGAAGTGGAGAAAGGCGACGCAAAACAAACAACGCAATCTGTGAAATACGTGTTCAATGATAATCGAATTTTGAATTTGTTGTAGAGTGAAGAAAAGAAAGAAAATCTCATGGTCTAGGAAGACATAAGCCTAAAAATAAACGAAAATCATGAAAATACTACATATTTAAAAAAAAACTCAAATCGGCGCGACGTAAAACGGGTCTGAGTGTATTTTCAATTAAAAAAGTGATTGAATAAATTAACAAATCAGGATTCAAGAAAGAAAGCACTTCCTTCAAATACTTCGGTAAAGTGAAAAAATATGTTCATACATTTGGGATGAATATGTGCAGAAAGCTTGCATGATGAAAATCTCTCTCGATCTCCGATGTCTCTCAGTGCCGTCTGCCTCGTTCCGATGTGGGCTGCGAGTTTGCGTTATTGTTGCTCATGTTGTTGTTGTTTTTGTTGTTGTCGTGGGACATGCAACATGCATCGACAATCATAAAAACAAATGAAAATTAATGTTATCTCGAAATTGCAATAAAACTCAAGGGAAACGGAGGAATTGCGAAAACTCGAAGACGTGGAAATCTAAGTAAATCTCGTTGTCTCGCTCTGGCGCACTGTGAGAGTCGCAGCCTACACGTCGCAAGATCGCCAACAAAAACAACAATTGTTGAGTTGCCTCACCTCCGACGAAGTCGTTGAAAACTTTTGAATTTATGATCCAAGAAAATACAATAAGACCACAACAAAGAACAACAGCAACAACAAAAATAATAACTGCTACAGTAACAACAATAACTTGTATGCCAAATGTCCGAAGCACAAAATATACAAAAACAACAAAGACAATCAAACAAAATCAAAGGGAAACATTTCAGCCTCGATTTCAAAGGACGGATGGTCGGTGGAGACGGTGGCCAAGGTGTGGGGGGCAGACGCAGAAAAGTGCAACAAATTATTGGGTCTTGAGTTATTGGGAACATTAATAATAACCAAGAGTTCTTCTTGCTCTTGTTGCAGTTGGAGTCGTGGTCTACGGAGATTGTGGTCAGAGGGTTCTGAATTGGAGATCGAGAGAGTGATGAGAGGAGAAGGGGATGAGAGGGATCTGGAGAAACCTAGTGGACGAGAGACGTGATGAAGAAGGCAGTGCGATCGTAAAACTAAAGGATATGGGATGAAAATAGTAAAGAAAAATACCAATAGAAACTTGAACCAATGCCAGAAGACTGGGAAGAAGGATGAAGGACAGTGACTCCGAGACATTTACAAGTCAAGGCAGGCCAATTACCGACCGGCGGCGAAGAAATGCCGGCGACAATCGGACGAGAGAATATCACACACCATTCCACACACACACGTGAGCCACAGAGGGATCCGCACGCAGCAGACAAACGAGGTGTCGACTGGCGGCCCCCAGCCTGGGTGGGAACCTGCTGTGGGGTCTGCAGGCCCTCGCCTTCATCGCGGCGAGACGAGCAATTAAAGCCTTCCGTGTGAGCGAGACAGACGTGCGAGAAACTAATGCGAAAATAATAAACGATAACAAATTGAATAAATTTTCACATGCCGAGGAGCGGCTGCTACTTGAAGTCGGAGCGGGAGCTGGAGGTGGTGCACGACGTGGTGGGTGGAGTGAGTCGAGGGGGCGAGGGAGTGGGGGGGGGGCGTTGGAGAAATTGCAGCAATTAACCGGCGGAGGCGTTCATTAAACGCAATGGAATTATTTTTACATTTGCAGCAGCTTCGGAAACCAAATGTTTGCATTTCAGGCGGCCACGCCCACCGAGATACTGGGTGCCCGGCGGTGGGCGGACCTCCGCTCCATCGATTTGTGCTCACTCGATGCCCCCCCGCTCCTCCTCCTACTCGGAACCGACCGGAAACCGACAATTAGAGGCACGCGAGACAGCGACGCGGATCAGGAGCCATTTCCTATCACTGCGCCGAACATTCATCCAGTGTGGCCGGACCAGATTGGGATCTGGCAGCGCCGGCGGCGTGTGAAAACATACATTCGGAGCTTTGTCCGAGGATAATTTCGCATATAATAAATTACCGCTGTCCTTGTTGGAGGCCCCGTTGTTGTTTTTGTTGTTGTCTAGTGTCCACATTACATTAAGTTGGTGGAGACAAATTATTCATACTTTTTACAAATACAACTCGTCGTTCACACTTTTAATTGCGGCTCGCGCCAGGATACGCATTATCCTTTGTGTGTCGGTGTGTTTGTGTGTAGTTCTCCATTCCCTAACTGACGGGGGCCTAATTTTTACACCAACATTGTAAAAGCGCCATTTGCGAAATGAGCAGTTGTCCGCGCGCGTAGCTTTCAACCGGGTGGCAACCCCTTTCGTGTTCGACCACTCGCCATTCAGCAGATAACGAAATCGGACAAAAGCCTCCGCGGGCCGCAGGGAGCTGGAGATGGTGGCGACGGATGAGGTTCGCTTATCCTCGGATCGATCGCCGATGAAGGTTCCGTCGAATCTGGCGGAGTTCAATGTGCTCGCTGAGTCCTTGAAATATCCTCTGGGAAGAGAATCCCAACCGAATTCTCGTCGATGACTTCTTTGAATCTAATGAATTCCAAAGGATCCTCCTGGAGCCTCAGTCAGCTGCGTCGACGGATCTTTCGAGTCTCCGACGGCAATCGCGAGCCATGGGAGAAACCCGGGAACTGCTCGAGACGCGAGAAGAGGAGCAGGGCGGAGGATCTCAAATATTCCGAGACATTAATTGTTTCCTCGTATCCAACGACATCGTCTCTGTCCGTATCCCTCGCGCCCGCTCCCCGACTCTGACGACATGGAGGAAAAACTTTAATTATCGCCGAACGTCGTCTGTTGTTTTAAATTAAAATTAATTCTTGCCTTTTCTTCTCTCATTTTCTGCAACTTTTTCCACATTTCCACTCGTCGCCGCGGCGAAGAAGAGGAAGCAGCGGCGGCAGCAGCAGAGAGAGAAAAGCGACGCGGACGCCGACGTCGACTGCCCGCCACTCGCCGCGCCGCACAAGTGACGAGCGGCGCCACGGCGTCGTCGGCAGCAGCGCGCGTCCTGCTTCCACGGCGTTCCTCGGTGTTCCGTTCGCGCCGTGTTCCACCGGTTCAGCTCGCTTCCCCTGCGAGGCGCTGTCTGTGTGTGTGTGGCGTCGTTTGTGTGTATGCGTGCGGCTCACGGCTCCTCGTGTTTATTTAACTCCGCCCTCTCTCGCTGTGCGCTTTCTCTGTCTCTCTCCTGCGCCCTGCGCGGCGAGTGCGCTCTGTTCCGCTTCCACTGCGTCCCCCGTGGAAACTCGCTCGCTTTTCCATCGCAGGCATTCCTTAAGAGAGCCACGATGTTGTTCAGTGGCCTCCAAGAGAGAGTTTCGCTCTCTTGCAGTCCTCGGAGTTCGAGTTGTCGAATCGAGTTTTCGGGACGACTTCAATGGGAAAAGGGGTTTCTATTTCACCAACTCAGAACCGCCATGATTTGTAGACATTTCTGTTGCAAGACCTCTATTTAGGAGGTGTTCAAGGTTTTCATATTAACTAGCTAAGAGACTTGTATAATTTTTGATTTCACATTTTAATTTCAAGCGAAGGAAACTTTGCAACTTTTCAGAAATCACTGCATTTTATCAACTATGACGAACATTCTGGGATATTAAATATTCAACATGTTTAGTTCTAAAAAAAGTTGAATACTTGAAGTTGTTCTGATAAACAAGTAAAAATACCACAACACTTTGAATATCTTGATATATGATGGATTCTAAAAAAGTATATATAATATATGTAATATACGATATACACTCCAGTTCAAGACTCTTAACGATTTTAATACGAATATTATTTTAATTTGGTTTGTTATCTCATCTATCATCACATGAATTTATTTAGTTTAGTGGAGTTCTCGAGAATTATACAAGACTCAAAAGGATGAAAACTGGCGAAAACACATTGTCCTGTTGGAACCGAAAGATTCTCGATTAGGATTCTACTGAGAGTTAGGGATCTATAGTTGTAATAACGCCCATTTGGTGGTAATCCCTACCAAGCTATTGGTTCCCAGAGACAATTCCCCAAAACCCATTCAACTCGAAGACTGAGAGAGAGACCTTTGAATGGGGTTTTTTCACCCCGTTCAAGAAGATGCCGTCGCTCAGACCGACTGCATGACGACGGATACTACCTTCTCTTGAACCATCCCAGGCATCTTCTCAACCGACCCTCCTTCAATCGGTCCCTCCCGCATTCTCTCGCTCGCTCCTCCATTAAAACTTCCGCCTGCGGATGGCAAATGGCGAGCATTAAAATGGTTTTTGTTGCATTGAAATGTCATTTGGCTGCGAGATGAAGAACAACAACAATAACTATACCAGGGGTGGCTGAAACAACAACCACGGCGACGGAATCGAGGCGTGGCTCCACATCCCGAGCTGCGCGGCGCTGCTGCAGACAATTCAACGCTCCCTCGTCGGCGCCAACCCAGCCCCGCTGCAAGGACACGAAAATAAATCCCGCTTCCTGGCGACAGTTTCCCGTCCCTTCGCTCGGATGCCAAAGAAATTCGCAAAAACGGAGGGGGCCGGGAGGAGAAAATAGAAAATTCCGCTCCATTCGAGCAGCCATTTCAGCAGATGTTGCCAATTGCAGACAAAGGCAGCGCCAAAGAGGACGAGTGGATGCAAAACGCGGGGTCTGCTGGGGGCGGAAGCGGAGTCTGTGAGGGAGAAAATGAGAAAAACTTTCCGAGCTCGCAAAAACTAAAATTAAAATGAAAGTGCACAGAGTGCAGCAACAACGTCGACAACGAAAACGACAACAAAAACGCATTCTACTCGACGTGAACGAGGAGGCGCAGCAGGAGGGGGTCGGCAACAGCAATGGCGGGGCGGGCGAAGGACCAAATCGAAGGAGCAGGCGCCGAGCGCCTTCGCCAGGACGAACAAAGAAATAGTTGCAGGAGGAGTGCAAAAAAGGATTTTCATGTCGTTACAGTTGTGCACAGCGACGAAATTGCTTCGGCAATAAAAAGCAGCAGCACCACGAGAGCGAACGAGAGCGAGAAGAAGATGAGGGACAGAGACAGAGAGTGAGGGAGAGAAAGGGAGGTGAGCATAATGGTGAATTAGGAAAATGTTGGAACTGTGGGCGTCTGGAGGACCTGGTGCTGGAGGGTCGGGAGAATTGGGCGAGAACCATCAGAAGTGGAGACTTTTATACGCGGGGAGGGGTTCGAAAAATTAGAATATAATTCTTTGGATGTAAAAGCGACATTGATGAATGGAGACTTTTTGCCATTGGACGAATGATTGTATGTAGAATAATCTGAATATTATTAACAAAAACCGACTGAATTAGCACACATTATTTTTAAAACTATGTATATATGTGAGGAGCGAATTAAAAGTGCATATATTGTAAAAATTAAAAATATGATAGATTGAAGATTTTCAATAATAACTCAATATTAAAATGTAATGCATTAAAATTGTAAAAAATATGGCACAGCAGATTGATGCATAATATGAATTTATATTTAATATTAAAAATGTATACTGTATCACGAGTCAATTTAATGTAAAAAACAAGGACAGAGAAAGGTAAGACTTTGGAAAGGAATTAGCTCGCTGACACATTGAAAATGTATCGCTTCCCATCCCTCAATCTCGCTTCAATCAGTTCTCGGCTCCAGGACACATGTTGTTTTCAGTGTTCCCTCGATTTCGAATTCAATTTAAAAATTTAAGAATCTAAATCGAGACCCAAATCGCTCAATCATAATTTGTCCGCAATATCCTGCAAAGGATTCGCAGTTCCCACATCAAAGCGAGGCATCTGCAACCCTTGCTCCGATCCTTCATGCGCTCCTCCCGTCGTCCCTCGAAGGATTCGTCTCCATCGTGTCCTTCGTCGCCGGCTGCCAGCGCCCATGTGATTGTGATTATTTTTTCACACATCGAACGGCAAAAGTACGGCGAGTCTGTAACTGTCACGTTCGCCCCGGATCCGCCCCGCGCTCCGGATCTCCGAAAATCGGAGGAACTAGTGAAGCAGGCGATGTTTAAACTTAATTAGCATAAAGTGCAATCCATCATCGGAGGTGTCAGAAACTGCTGAGCGAACGGACCGCAGGACATCCGGCCCTGTTCTTTCACAGCCCGGCCTCCGAGGATCAGAAAAACCCGGCACTCGTGGCAAAAACTTAAAAGTCAAATACAAAAGTGTCAGCAAAAGAATCGCCCCGTCCTGGAGTGGAAAGTTTTCGCCCGCCCCCAGCCCCGATCGTAAAATTTCAGAGTTTTCCCGCTTCCTCGTGGCTTATTTATGGCCGCAGAAGAGGTCCTTCCGCCAGGACGCGTGGTCCTTGAGCACGGCGCCATCTACGGCCGGCAGCGGAACACATTGGAGCCGGGAATTTATGTGCTCCCTTTCAATGTTTACCGAGCCCTGCCCCACGCGTCCCCCCACAGGTGATTTAGTGTCCGGCGAACCGGGGACCTGTTCGGCTTCACGCTGCGCCGAACAAAGGACGATTCATAAATTTGGCTCGTAAAGCGGAGCCGAAACTTTTCAATTGCCAGCTCCTACGATTATCCTTGCCTCAACCTCCGCCTTTTCACGGACGATCCCGGAAAATATTGGCCGAGAAAATATGTTCGGGATTATGGCGGGATTCATATCTAAATCGAGCCCGTGAGTGTCCTGCGCCCGAATGGGTTCCGGAATTCGTTTCGCCGAGGCAGAAGAAAGAAGTCGCAGGGGTCTAATGGCCAGGAAGACAAACGCGGCGATGACGCGCAGATAGCATCGTTCTTTATGGCTCGGATCGGAGAATCCTGTCCGGAATGATTGAGGAAGCTTTAAAGTGGAGACTTTGACTCGGACATGAGGTGCTTCAGCCACACGTGTATATTGAGACCAAATGCTGTGGGGGAATTTAATTGTGGCTTCGCTCAAAAATATCCCTCATATCACATCATGCGAGGAGGAATCCCACAGAATCTGCGAAATCCTCTTTAATGGAACGGTTTACTTCTTCTTCCCAACCTCCAACCTCCACCCACAAAAGTCTCCACCCCCTCCAGCGAGTTGATTATTTATTGGCTCTGCGATGTGGCAACCCCATTAAATCTGGCAACACGCACTCAATCGACTGTTAATTTCGGTGTAAAGCGAGACTTTCGTCGCCGGCGACGAGGGTGGCTTCGCCGATTTTTCCCTCACATCGCGTCACACATGGAGATCGAATTCCGCCGCCCACCCCAGCCGCGATTTTATTGCCGATTAGCCACATTTATGCATATGTCCGTAATACACTTTTTATGGCAGAACAAGGACCTTCGAGGAGTCAGAGGTCTCCATGGACTCCTCGGGAAACGGATGATTGCGGGAAATGCATGAGAGATTACGATTTTTTGCGGTTTTACGAGCTGTTGCATGCGTCACATGCGAGCGATAACGGACCCAATGACGTGTTAGGACTAGGGTGGGGGGCGGTTTTTGCCGATATCTCGGGGCTTCCTCCGTCTTGGGCCGATCCGAAGACTTCGAAGACCCCCATCCCTTTCTCACATATGAAGCCATCGCCCGTCCCCTGGATGAGCAATCGTCATTAGACATGCGAAGACGTCCTTTCTTTCGAACGAAAAGTAAATACGGAGGGAAATTTAAATTTCATTGGCAACGCGAGCTGTCGACGGCGCGCAGAAGTCAGCGCCGGCGGCGGCGAACATGATGAATTATGATTGATCGGGACTAATTATGGAAATAAACACGGCAGCCGAGTCCGGGCCGAATCCAGACGTTCGCAATCCGGGTCCTCGTTTCGTCCTTTGTCGCCGCAGTCGTGTCACATGACAGCGCCGTGACAAAGGGACAACCAACGGGACGGCAGGACAATGGGACGACTGTCGACACGTCGCTTATGCAAAATTGAACAAAAACACTGCGGGCGATGGGCGAGGGGAGCAGCCGATTGTCTCCGAGGGATCAGGCGAGGGCTCAGGCGGGACACTGCATTGTCCTTTTGTGGTGATCGGGTAAGAGATGGGGAGGGGCGTGAGGAGGCCCACCACCAGCTATCGTAATCTTGGATCGCTGAGAGGAGTTCGATGAGAACGAAGTGGTCGAAGGATGAGTTCTTCAAGGATCCCGTCCTGGTTGGAGCCGACTCCTCTGCCGCACGAGAGACCTCCGCGCTTTTAATTAAAAGCCGCAGCCCAAGTGTGGCCCCAGTCGAGCTGCCCCACGCCTCCTGCTGCCGGGTTCCGCTCAAACATATCATTTTCCACATCTAAACGAAGGATGTGCCGTATCCTCGTATCCTTTGACTAATGCCATCCGCAACAAAAACATAACACAGCACGTGGAACGCGTGACGCTGTAAATTAGAATGTTTTCCTTTTGTCAACATTCGCTCTCGACTCGCAGGATCAACTCTCTGGAGGGCTCATTAAAAGTTTTCTCTGTTTCGCTTTCGTTTCCAACTCGAACCGGGAGAACGTGAAAAACGAGGTGAGAACTGAGGAGGGGCGGGGAAGCCATCCATGTGTGTGTGTAGGGACATTGTAATTCGAGCTTAAGTGCTGCAATTCATCTAAAGTGCGGTGGGAGGAAGGGGCGGAGCCGAGAGTTGGGGACCGAACCCGGTTCGTCCGTCCGTCGATGTAACACTGCATTTAATTACAATTCATAATTAAGTTCTCATAATCTATGGAAATTACATCGGAGAGAATTTCAAACCACGTTGTTTTTTATGGTTTTCGAAATAATTCGGTGCCATCCATTTCGAATTCAGAACATGAGAGATATGGGAACGTTTTGGCTTTCCAATTAGGACCCACAATTCAAATACAAGGACTTCAGATCATATACCAGGAGTTCATTGTATTGTATTGGATCCTTAAATCTCCGAAAACATGTAATTTGTGCTTTGATTAGGTTGGTTTTTGATCGAATGTTTCCACTAAACTCTTGATTTACCCAAGTGAAGCACCTCGCGCCATGGGCCCCAGGTGTTTGGTGAACCCCGCCTGACTTCTATAGCGTTTTAATCTCCCAATCCCGACCGAGTCTCACCAACTTTTTGTCCTTTGACCCCGCCACTCCATGAAAGGAAGCCCTAATCCTGCTGCAGTTGGATTTGCGGCGCGTGGTTTTCGGGCGTCAACGGAAGCCCGGGGCGTGTGTGTGCTTGTCTGTCTCTGAGAGTGTGTGTGTGAGACGCAACTCACGGCGAGCTGTGTTTAGTTCACTTCCATTACTTTCAGATCCCTCCTCAATCCATTCATCGCCCTCTCCGTCCGTTTCTCTCTCGTCTCAGCCAATTGGGACCACGTCAGGCAGCCCAGCATCCGGCGGCGTTGCCAGATGGGGCAGCCAGCAACAAAGGCTTTTGATTTGGTATTTTTTCTGCGAAAACTTTTTCGATTTGAAACAGTTCGAGAGGAATAAAGTTTGTTTTCGGCTCTCAAACTCCCTCCGCAGGGCAACAAGGGGCCGAAACCGAGAGTGATCGCGCCGATAAGAAACCGAAATTAAAAATTTAAATTCATTCGGTTCGCGCCGCACAGCTCGACCCGGGCCCAGCCGCGGCTGGCGGCGGTCGCCAATTAGGCCGCAATTAAAAGCCACGGACGTGACGGGAATTCGGCAACACGGCACATCGGATCCTGGGCCGAGGACGATCGAGGACCGCCCGATGGTCGGCGCAAGGGAGGATATCTAAATTCACGCTCGGTTCGGCCGACGACTCGGGTGGGAGGGCAGGAAGTGGTTGCGGCCGGGGCGATGATCGATTGATCGATTCATCGCTTGATCGGCCGATCGATCGATCGACGGGTGTTGATCGCCTAATGGCAGCGGGGAGCGGGAGGGTTGACGGAACAGAAGGAGATGTGGCGAGATTCCAAACGCGATTCCCACTCGAGGAGTCGTTGTTAAATTTGAATAAAGAGGAGGATGTTATCAGAGCGAACAAAGGCTGGATTGCGAATTCTGCAATCGATATTAAAGTAATAATTTCCGCTGAGGGGGGTATTTGTTTCTGCTTCTATTGTCTGTGGAACGTTCCACTGATTGAAGGTGGTTTTTTAGAAGGTTATTTCCATCAAATGTTATTTTCCATCATCCAGAACATCTCAATCTCTCCTCGGATTGCTCTGACCATTCGCTCCCGCCCTCCCTTGGACGGACATCGACTCGTGCGAAATTAATTTCCTTCCCACATAAATTTGCCAGGGTCTGTGATTCGACTCACACTGACACACACATAGACACCCACCCACTCACACAGACACAGACACGTGTGTCTCGGGAATGTGCTATAAATGCATTCACCCTAACCGCACATTTAGGTGAAATAAATAAATTGCCGGCAATTACGCCGCTAACAAGTTTTATTGACTCTTAAATAGTCCTCGGCTGTGTTTTTCCACAGCTCCTTTTTGTTTGTTGTTGTTGTTGCTGATGTTTTTGTTATTGTTGTTATTTTTGTTATTTTTGTTGTTATTGTTGTTGTTATACTTGTTTTTGTGTTTTATTTCTGTCCCGATTGTTCCAGGTCCCTTTTTCTATTCCTATCGTTGTTGTTGTTTTTCTTACTGTTGGTCCTTTGACTATTTTCGTTGTTGTTCTATTTCATGCCATTGATGTTGTTGTTGTTCTTTTTTGTTGCTGTTACCGCCTCCTCTATGAACTGGATGAAATGAAATAAAGCTTTTTCACGGTTGCTGCTGCTGGTTCTCCATCCTCCTCTTTTCCTCCTTTTCTCTCTCTCTCCACCTCCCTCTCTTTCTCCATTACTGACCACCCTCGAATAGAATTCTTGTTGTTGTTGTTGCATCAGTTGTTGTTACATGGTTGATCACATGTTTGAGCTATTATTGTTGTTGTTTTTGCTGTTACTTTAGCTAAACTCACACATAAATTTTTCTACTCGGTTTGACAGAGCGTTCGTCCGCCCCCCAACCACGCCTCTCTCGTTCATCCCCATCTCTTCGGTTTGTCGATTCACCCATCGTTGTAGTAGTTGTTGTTGTTACTTCATTGGCCTCCCCAAAAAATTTATGTCCGCTTGTCTGGACACACGCTCCTCCGGCCCTCGCGTCGTCCGCTGCTCGCCACTCGGACTCGTCGTTGTTTCTATCGACGTTCGGCCCGGTGGAGCCCGTGCGGGTCGACGAAGGAGGGGCGGGTGGCCCCCTGAGGGAAGGGGTGGCGCCCTGGGGCAGTCGAAGTGGCTGCGCTTTGTTTAAGCTCCGCGCCGAAACAATGAATAATCGCGGACCTCTGGCAGCTCTGGCGTTGAACCCTGTCCTGTTCTTATCCTGGAGGGAGGGTTCACGGGATGGAGTTGAAGGGGCCGGTGGTGTTCAAGTGGTCGATGAGGAGAGGTTGGGCTCTGACTGTGTTTGGCCGATTGAGCGGACGCGTCAAGGGCTGTCAATTTTTTACGCCAAATCAATCTCTTGTGATGTCCTTTTGTGCGATTGTCCGAGGGATTTCGTCCGGATTGTCACGGATTCATCCCACTGTCCGACCTCCCCCCACTTCACTCAAGGATCGACTGAAAGGACTCCATCTGGAACGATGTGTTGTTTTTGTTGTGGAGCCTGGGACTATGAATAGGGAAATTAGTTTCAGTAGAAGAAGAAAAGTCCTCCGATTGATACCATTAGCTGTTGTTTGGGAAAATCAATGGGTGAAGGTTCTCCTGTTGGCTTCGTGAATGATTTCCTGAATGTTCCCATAGATCTGAGAGTACGAAGGACACGCCCACTTTCCCTCTTTCGAAGAACTTTACACACCATCTGAGTTTTTTAGTTTTTCCTTCGACACCAACTTCCATTCCAATTATTTTCGATGCAGTTGTTGTTATCGGTGTTGTTGTTGTTGCTGTGTTGTTGTTGATCGTGGTGTTTCCTCGTCATTTAACCATTAAATTGCAATCGACGTCGATGTGTGTGTGTGGTTGTTTCTTTAGTTTGTTGAAAACTCATTCAACATTCAAATTGAATTTTTATTTTTAATTAGTAAGCGAAACAGAAGTACTTACTACAACAACAACAACAGAAACATCTGCAATTTCAACAATATTATGTTGAGGCTAGAAATGGCAACAACGATTACAACAACAACAGCAAGAATAACAAAAACAAATGCAACCAACACTCCTTCGGAAAGTTAATTGAATTGAAATGTCTTTTTGACATGACAGCCATACGGTTGTTGGTGAAGAAATTCAACAACAACAAAAACAAAAGTAGTAACTATTACAACAATAACAAAAAAACTATTTCAACAACACCAATTAAAACAACAACAATATTTACAAAGGTAGAAACACTTGTTGCCTTACCAACAGTTGTTGTTATTTGTGTTGTTACCATTTTGGTTGTTGTTGTTTGTTACAATTGTTGTTGTTGCTGTCGCCTCTGCTTTTGCATACGATGAGCGATTTGCGTCTCGCAATGGGATAGAAAACCCACACACACACACACAGTTGCTGCCCCACACAAACACAGCGGAAGGTGTTTTTGAGAAAATGGCGTTGCCAGACGCAACAATTATCACGCTCTCTGGCTGCTCGTTGGTGTTCCATTGTTTTACTATCAACAGCCGCAGCAACAACAATGTGTGGCCAGAAGAACGATAAGTAGAAAGAGAAAAAACAGAAAATAATTTAAAATAATTTTTGTATTTATTTTCGTGCCTTGCGTCGATTACGAATAAAATATTAAAAATTATTATTAAACCTATGAATATTGTTTTTGTAATTGTCGTGTTGTTGTTCTGGTAATTTTTATTGTTATTACTTTAATTGTTTTTGCAAATTGCCAGCAACACTTGGGAGTGCTTTTGTTGTTGTTGTTGCAGTGGTCGCTCCCGGTTAGGATGATTGTTGTTGTTTTTATTTTAATTGTCTCAACACAAGGTTTCAATGACGCCATCTTGGATTTTCATATTTCATACCCAAACGAAGAGGAGAAAAAATTGTGTTAAAATACAACAACAACAATTACACGTACAAATACAACATCAACTGTACATCATGAAGATAATGGGGATGATGAAGGAGAAGAGGAAGAAGAATTGACAACGATGGATGAATGAAGAAAAATTTGCATATGTTTCCTCCACAACAACAACATCGAGTACAACAGCAACAACTTAGTCGCCGTTGCCACCAATCAAAGCAACAACAGAAATGATAATAAAAACAACAACTACAACAATAAGCAACCACACATGTAGCTCGGAGTCACAATTGTTGTTGGTTGCGTTTGTTGTTGCCATTGGCTGCTGTGACAGAAGCGTCAAATAAATTTACTCCCAGTAGCGACAGCAGAAACAACAACAACAATAACCGTCATTGCAACGACAGCAACAACAATAACACCTAAAAAAAGAAACGCAAATCGTATCTTTGCACCGCATCTCGAACACGTTCATCGATGCGAGATGCAGATACACACACACTCGCACCCCAACGACCTTCTTCCTCGAAGACTCCCCTCGCTACGTCCGGGTCGGAAAGTTGCGGTCGATTTTTATCCGAGGTGTTGAGTGCTCTATCTTTCGGATACATCTGCGTTTAACTCGTATATTTCCTTCTTTGTGGTATTAGTTTTTCGCCACTGTTGCAGATGTTTAATAAATTATTGTAAAGTAGAAATTCATACTTTCGTGGCACTTACTTTCTACAGCTTTTCCATTTTCTATTTTAAAATATTGCTATAATTTTGTTATTTTAAGGAATATATCGATATAAGTAAATAAATAATAAATTAAAGTAACCCATCATAAATCATAAAATAAACAAAATTATGATTATTCAAGAAATAAAATCTAAATAGATTTAGGATGAGAAAAACGTGAATTGAGAAGTCCAATACAAAACAATATTATTTAAATATCTGAGAAGTTAACAAATTATTTTGTACATGACTTTAATTGGAAATTTTTATTCCTCTAAAGCATCATCTATTATAATATTGATTTTTAAAATAAGCCATCTAACTTTTCATAATTTCTTATCTTATTAAGATTTCATTATTTCACATTTTAGATGTAACACTTTTAACACTACTTGAAGTTTGTAGTTCTGGTTTGAAGTAAAGTATTAAGAAAAATTTATCATTGATTATAATATATTTTTTTTTAAATTTAAAATGAAGAACCAGAATTCTCTGATGATATTGATAGATATATTGGAATCAAGGATGAATAATTACAGTGCTGCGATGCAATAAATGAAGATGAGGTTGAGCTAAAGTCGTTTTGAGATGCACTGAACCAAAAAGCAATGTTATCTCAAGGCCTTGTGCTGTTGAAAAGTTGTAAGGACAACGAATTCAGAAACAAATTTTGCAGCCTATTAGTTTATAAAACATTCGTTCCTGAAGTAACGGCAGAAATGAAAATGTCTTTGATTTTCGATGTATTTCAAGATCGAAGCTATGAATATTTATAGAGTTTTGTTTTTTCGGTGTGTCATTCCAAGCCACACGATGGACATCGATCGGCGGTGGATCAGATAAATAAATTACAACGGGAACCGTGTGGAGGAAGTCGGAGAACGTGTTGCCGCACAGGAAGGTTCTCCGGGCCAGATCGGCCGTAGCCACCGAGGAGCCACCGAGACACGAACTGGAAGCCGACCGGAGACGACGACAAGAACTCGACTCGTGGGGAACTCGAACCATTAGCCGCGATGAGTTTTCTCGGTAACTCGGAGCCCGGAGTCATTTGGCCGCAACTTTGTTGTCGTCGGACACATTCTTGTTCCTCCGCCTGGATTCGCGATTTGCTTGACGACGATCGCACGCCCCGACGCCCTCTGTCGTTAAAATGCACGAACCATTAAAATATGTTTGTTTAATGTTGCAACACGGCTGGAATCGCCCCACCGCCTCCCCCTCTGTCAATCACCCGCCCCTCGCTCGCATTTTCATTGCGTTTCAAGGAAATCAACAGTAACAACAACACGGGGAAATCATCGCTCGACAACTTAATTTTCCAGAAACATGCAACGCGACGACGACACGACGCTGCCGACGACGACGCCCGCGACCCCTGGGCGCATCCGATTGGGCCGAAATCCCAGAGCCAAAGGGCGACGCGTCCAGGAGTCCGTCGTCTCTCGGCCCTCGTTCCTCGTCGGGAGCTCGATTATCGGGGGCTGCACGCGTCCTCGCGGGTCCCGGGTCGGTTCCGATCGGCAGGTCGCGGCATCGGTGGGGGCGGGGCAGCTGCATTTAAGCGCTACACGAAATAATTACAATTTAAATTAATCATCGGCGCGGCGCTGCACGCGGCCGGGAGGCGGCGGAGGTGCCGAGGGCCGCCTCGAAGGGTCCGGCAGGCGATGATCGTCGGCGGCCGATAGCGACGATGGCAGCAACAAAAACAACAACAATTAATAGAAACGTCCGACAGGTCGCTGGGCCAAGGGGGTTGGGGGCTGTGCCTCGGTCGTGGTCTCGGTGTCGTTCTCGGTGTTGGGGTCCCTGCTTCGAGGGCCCGGAGCCGCTCGCATGCGTGCCCTCGGCCTGCTGTGCGTGTGGTTGTAATTGCAAAAATAAACACGCATTTTGAAGCCATTTTTCGCGCGCCATCCCCCGGTCCCGCCGGCCCTTTCGGGTGTCGATCGCGTTGCTCTTGTTTTATTTCGGTGTTCTCTAAAGTCGATTTTAATTAAATAATTATTCGCGGGCACTCGGTCGAGTGGACGGCGCATTTCAGGATTTGCGGGTCATAAATAACTTCATTTTCCCTCATTAACATTTAGATTGAAGCCGGGCCAGGATCTCGGTCCAAAGGGCCCGTGGAATTCTGGTTTCGGCCGATTGAGCTCCTCAGGTCCAGCAATCGGAGATGCAGAAATGGACGAAAACATGATGGATGAGCGATGGATTGAAGGGACCCTCGGGCATGATCGGTGCGAGGAGGAAGTTAGTTTCATGTAATTAATTGCCCCTCATTTAACTGTATGGTTTTTAAATTAAGAATAAGCGAACGCGCTTACAATATTTTTATACATGAAAAAGTCTCAACATATTAAAATTTAAATTATCCTGAAATCGCAATATTTAATGATAAATTGCAAAAGACAAAATTAAAGATATATAGGTTTTAAGGATATTCTTGGAGAATCATTGTATAAATTGCAATGAATAAATTAATCATTGTATAAATTGCAATGAATAAATTAATTAAACAAATATGCTCAGGAGTTTGTGCTTAGGAAATAAGAAAACGAATCTCTTTCAAATAAGGATCGCTTCATTTATTTTACATTCCTTTGAGAAAAGTTGTCTTGGCTTTAGCAAAAAATTAGAAACACAACGAAATAATTGAACCATTTTATTTATTATACATAAATTTCTATAAATAAACTTATGAAAAGCTATTTTAATAAACAAGTATAAACAAATTATTGGATAATATATCAAAAGTTCGGCATTTTCTTCCTCCAAGCGCTTTCTTTTCACACCACTCGATTTCTCCCCCCATTATCCCCATTCCTACACAGACAATGGCGTGATCTGCTCCAGGACAAGTCAGAGTTCATGTTCCATCCCACGGTGCGGAAGCGTCGGGCACATGGTTGTCCAATAATATTCATAATAATCCGAGCGGAATATTCATGTCGATGAAATATGTTAATTCCGCATATTAATTCGCATTCGATGTCGCATATTGCGCAACAGCAGCCGTCAAAGGACTCGACCTCGTCCTCGCCGCCGCCCCACCCCAGCCACGGACGAACGCCCGCCCACCGCCATCTGCCAAATCGCATCGAGAGCGCATGGAATCGATTAAACCCGCTGTCATTCGCCCTTCGACACTTGCAGCGGAACGGGGAGGGCGGGACGAGTTCGGGCGCCTCCTCCGCCCCACCGTCGACAGGCCGCATGCAAATCGCGCCCGAATCGGGTGCGAAATTGGAACATAATACATTTTATTGCCGTCACGTGGAGGCCGGGGGCGTGGCCGGGCAGGATCCCAACGTAATGCGTTCTACGTGATCGTGATTTGAACCGTGAAATGCGTCTGTAGCGATTTTTTTGACTTTTCACCGAAAATTTCATGCCTCCGATGACGGATGGGTTTTGAATATGTATCTCTCCATCTGGTCGCTGTGGCTGGGGCTGTTGTCAGGGTGTCATTGTTGTTGTTGTGGTTATTGTTGTCGCCACCCTGGTGCCGCGCCAAAACACTCTCTATGAATATTAAACAGAGTTCGCGACCAGCCCCATATTTTCCGCGTTTTGAAGTGGTGAATTTTATTTTCGCCCATCGAAGCTTTTATGCAAATTAGTCGGCGCTTCGAAGGCGTTTCCGCCGGAAAACAACACCGAGTCGCGGTTTCGCGGTGTTTCCGACGTTCTTCGTCTTCTTCTTTCTGTCTTTGATTCATTTTCACCAGTTCCCCCTCCCCCGTTACGCTTTTTCACTGCTGTGTTTTCTGAGTTGCTCCACGTTGACCACGTCAACCATTTTTATTTATGTAGTCGGATTTGTTGTTGCTACCGTCATTTCGTCATGCAAACGTCGGACTCTCGGACCGGGGAACGCGCCTAAAAATATAATTTAATGCTTTTCTGATCGGGAAAACATGCTTCGCCGATGCCTTCGACGCGATAAAACGTGAGAGAGTGGGAGAGAAGACGTCGGACGACAATTTTTCTATTTCTTCATATTCATAGAAACCCATGATATTTCAATATATTTCTTTTAACCCTAGAAAGTCATTCTTCGTCTAATCGACGACTCATTCTTTTATTTTGCCATTTTTTTATATTATTTACATTTATTTTTTGCTAAATTTTCTTATAGCGATGGACGTGATCATGCTCTAGGTATTAGTTAGTTTAGTTAGCTTGATAAACATCGTATAAATTGGTTTTTGTTTTAAAACGCGTTGCCAAAACGACAAAGTTCATACAAAATTTGTGTAACTTTCACGATTTTTGCAAAATAAACAAAATAAGGTAGTGGTGTTAAAACTTCATTTATTATTATATAGTAAGATAATAACATAATTTGTTGTTTTATTTCGATGAAAAATAATGTAAGTAATTGAAATCTACTAAAATTAATACATTTTCCGCGCGAAAGTTATCTTCTTTATCCATTTAAAGAGCGGCGTCGTCGATTCGATACGTCATACGAAGTATGACCTTTACGCGACAAAAATAAGTATGAACTTCTAGGGTTAAAGAAAATAAACTGAAAACATTATTCTGTGGTTACAAATAATTAAGGTACAAAATTATTTCAAATCAATGATCGAGGTCTTCGAAAAGAAGCTGAAAGAAATAAATTTGGAAAGGGACAAGAAACTAGGAAAATTACGATGGAAATCTGGGAAGTGAGTCAGAGAAACTAGAGAAGAGATGTAATGGGAGACAAGAAGGAAGGATAGGAGTTCAAGGAGTCGATTTCTTCAATTTGGACATCGTCATGGTGACGATCCAATAGAAATGGATGAATAGATCGAAAAGCAGGACAGAACTTCGAGAAAGAGAAAACAATAACTCAAACTCAAAAAAAAAGCCGAAGACAAAGGGAACACAGAGATAAGGATTTGCAGAAGAAAACACCGAATCAATCAAGGAGTGCATGACGGACTGACTGATGAATAGGGAAGTGGAAGATAATAATAAGGAGTGGCGCGGAAGGAGGCAGCGGGAGCGAGGGAGAAACAACTCTAGGAAACGTTGTCTGCCGCCCACTTCGGCCGATGTGATGAGGGGGAGATAAAAAGCAACTTGATTGAATTGCATTTCGAGACTCGGAGTGCAGCAACCGAAACAGCAACAAGAACAATAATAACAACAGCAGAAACAATAGCACAACAACAACAATAACAGAGAATAGTGGGAGGCAACAAAAGGTGGGCGGGAGTCGGCCCAGGAGGGAGGGAATCATGTGCGAACAAGCGATGCCATCAACGACTGCCATACACTCACACACACACACACACACACACTGCGGAAGCCGGGTGACAGCGGCAACAACAATAACAATTGCAACAACTACAACAATGAGAGATGCAGCATACATGCATGTTGCATGCGGCATGGGAATGTGTTGTATCTTGCACTTGCATCTCATGGCATAATCAACAACGGCAACAGCAACAAAGGCGCCCAACAACAACAACAACAACAAAAGCGCCCAATAACAACAGCGACGCATTCGATTATCCTTGATAAATTTATGAATCCTGCCCTTGATAGTCCAGCCTCTCGTCCCTCCGGCATCATCTCCGCTCGAAGCAACTCAATTTGCGTTCGTCTGCGTGTGTTTGCACTGCAATCCATGCAGCCCGACGAATGCGAGTCCTTCGTCCTGTCCGGCGGTTGTCGCCTCGTCATAATTAGTTGATTTTATCGAACTCGAAATTTATGTTACGCATCGGCCCGCCGAGTGGGGGAGGGCGGGGCGTGTCCGGATTCTGTCCGTCGGTGTTTGCGTCCGAACAATGCATTCCTAGTTTTTCAACCTGATGAGTCCTCCGTTCTTGTCGCTCCTCTGGCAACCCAATCGTCCTGTCTCTTTCGCATTGTCTCCGACTGCTCATACGTCACGTTGGCCACAAGGACCTCCGGTTGGGGAAGAGGGAAAGAGAGAGTTATTTCCTCGGCGAAGACAAAGGCTTTCCTTGATTAAATTTTGTCGCATTCTCTCTCGACACCCGATAAGGACTCGAACTTTCCCGAAGATTGGCCGAAATAATTGAGACGGAAAGCTCGAAGGAAAATGTGAAAGAGCTCGATCGATATCGACGTCCCTTTTCGCTCAAAGGATTAGGCGCACTGTCTCGGCTGGTGAAAGATAAATATTTGCTCAGACAGCGGCCGGCCGAGTCGTGTCTCCGAATAAACAAGCCATGGGCATCGTCCTTGCGGTTGCCCACAGCCAAGGACATGGGCGGGAATTCAGTAGAAGAATGAGACTTAAATTCTTCAGACTCCGAGACACCAAGCACAAGGTCTTCTCCGGAGGCGTCTCTTCGCAAGTCAAGTTCTTCTTAGTGTCCTGCAGTTCAAAACTAACTAAAAGTTTTTCGTTAAGATATTTAAAAGTTTGAACTCTTTCCTTCAGAATTTTAGATCTTGTTACAGCCTTCAAGAAAATCAAAATATGGAAGAAATGGAATTAAAATGAGTGAATACTTCGCTGCTAAAGAGGCCATTATCTGATGCTCTCTCTCTCTTGCTCCCCTTGCCCCCTCTTCCACTACTCAGCCCCATCATGTCGGGGCGTAACTAGATGCGATTTTAATTACTTCACTTCAAATACATTGCGATCTCACATGAGCTGCTCGTTGCCGTCCTCTTGTTGTTGCTGTCACGTTAAATGTTGCTGCTTGGCGAGGATGATGGGGGCGAGGATGGCGTGGAGGGCGAAGCTCAAACGTCCAAATTTATTGCACTTGTTAGCAGAAGGTTATTCTGTCTTCGTGGGGCTGCGAGGGCGCAACACGTGGAAGCGGCTAAAAATGCGCATAACTAATGCGGGAGCCGCAACAGCAACAAGACAAAGCAGAGAGCACGAAGAAGAAGAAGCGTCGTCTAGGGTCCGGATGGGTACCAGAAAAACAAGAAGCAAAAGACAGTAGCCCTTCTTCGCACAATAAATCAAAGTGTTAAGCGCACCATGTCATCAACCCGAGTGCATGTGTGTGTATGTATTGTTGATGGTAATTTATTTATGGGCACTGGGGCTGCGAATTTTCTTCTCTTTACCCTGGTCGCTTTTCCCCGGATGCTCAAGGCCTCTTGGTCTCCAGGGATCTTCTCCCGAAATTGTGATTGGAATCCTTTTCGATCTGAAAGTTCTTTATATTCCTATCGCAATGAGATCCACATCCTCAATAACAGAAGATTCCCGTCCATAATCAAAGTCCGCGGCACCTCGAATCGGTCCGATGACCCCAGAAACCTTCCTGGCTCTGGCTGCGGGTTTCGAGCCAATCGTCAGCCGAGGAGCATCGATTTGCTCCCTCCCGATCCGCTCGATGTTTGACAAAATGTCGTTGGCTGCCGCTGGCTCGGGACGTCGCCTCCTCCCCTCGGCGGCCCCTCGCTTTAGGACCAATTTCGAACGGCCGCTCATTGGACGCCCGGACACATAAGCGGCCCCTTTCTGCCCTCCCCAACCCTCCCTCGCTGCATCGCTGGCCACTCCTCTGGCTCGATGTTGGACATGCAATCGAAAATTTGCATTTTAATGCGAGTTCCATTCAAATGAAGTTGAAATAAATAACGACTAATGCAACAACAACCGGCCACCACTACTACTACCATCCACACCACAACAATAACAAGAACCAAACCCCGATTGCAGCAGCAACAATGGACACAACAACAACATTGGTAACAACAACAACAAAAGCAGTAACAACAACACCAGCGACATCGAGAGAGCAAATTAAGTGTCCACAACAAGAACAGGAACGCGGTTGGTGGCAACGCAGGACCGGCCGCGGTCGCAGCGACGCCGGCGCCCTCGACCGACGTCCGGCGACCATTGTCCGGCAGCCGCCATATGCAAAGAGGCGACTGCGGCAACATGGCCGCCGAATTCCTTGGATTCGGACTCGAAAGTGTGACCGTTGTTACGCAGTGGCAACGCCGTTGCTGTTGCCGTTGTTGTCGTCATCGCCGGCCATCGCCCAGTGGTAGCTGGGGTCCCTCCATGCGCCGTCCCGCTCGCACTCACAGTCGCATGGGGCGCGTCGCCGGGTTCATTTAAATAAATATCATTCGCGATCTAAATAATTATTTCTCAGCCCGCCGCTGCCGACCAGCAACTGAAACAACAACTACAACACCATAATTACGGGTTACGTGTGCGCACTCTCGCACACAGTTACACACACGAACACACAGGGCAAATACTCACACACACACTCGTGCTCGCTCGTCAGGCACTTGTGTTGCCAACAGATTGCGTCGGAACTGCTGTTGTTGTTGTTGTTGCAACTACGATTCGTCTCGTGCGGTTGATATTGTTGTGCATTTGGCTGCCCCCTCGCCCTCTCTCTTTCTCGATTCGACCCTATCATTCTCTCTCTTTCTCAAGCGAACCCTTCGCTTCCGCCCCTCAAGTGTTGCCGCCACTTTCGTTGTTGTTGCTGAAACTTCTAATTGTGTGTTTTGTTGTTGTGGTTCTTACTAGTTGTTGTTACTATTGTAGTCATCAACGCAAACGCCGCGTTCGTCTAAACAGTATAATTGTTGTTGTAGGAATTATGAGTATTTCATTTTTTGATACTGATGAAAAGCAACAACGTGGTAATAAAAATTTGTTGAAATTCAAATGAATGCAGTGAGAGAAAAACCAACCAGAACCGAACACACGAAGCTCGAAAGAGGAGTAATTTTCTAGATCTAAGAGAGGATCGTGATCTAAAAATTTTGTTGGTGTTAATAAGGTAAGTAATGCAATTAATTATAGCAAAATTAAAAATAAGAAAAATAAGTCCGGAAGTTGTCATTTATTTTAGGAAATAAAAATTCCTTCAGAAATTAGGAAAGAACGCGAAGACCTGAATATAATATGAATAGATCGAGGGTATAAATGTCTTGAGGGAAAATTCTATACTTCGTTAAGAAAAGATATTCAAAAAGAAAAAAGAAAAAATTAAAAAAATAACATTTGAAAGTAACATTCGTTCTTCTGGAACTGGAACAATTTAGGGGTTTCATGTTTTCCCTCAGTGTATTATTATTTTTGAATTTTATTATTATTGAATTTTATTATTATTGAATTACGGACAACCATCGCCATCGCCTTCACCAGTGACGGTCGGCAATTTCCAGTGCGAATTGCAGCCATTTTAGACGCATTTGCAGTGCGCTTTAGACCACTTTTTCTGCCACACGAGGCCAAATTACAGCGAAATCACGGCTGCGAGGGCGAGCGTTTAATTAAATTGTAAATTTGGACGAGGAGCTCGGCGCGCCATTTGCAAAGTAGAGTCGAATAAAACAAAATGGCCCCGCGGCAGACACCATTTTGTTTGGAGCAGCGGCGGAAGTGGAAAGGATTTCTCGCAGCTGGCGGATGATTTAAGTTGCGCGTTTATTAAATTTTTATGCAAAGAGCCAGAGCACGAGAAGGCTAGATAGATAGAGACAGACAAAGAGAGAGAGAGAAAGACAGAATGAGCCACGGAGCGGAGCCGGAAATGCCGTTCAGTGCTGCCAAATACTGTTTTTTACGACTGCAGGCGGGATTTTTTCCTTCCGACAGTTTCTGAAAGCTTTCCAAAAAAGCAATAGGAAAGTATGTGTATAATATACATATATTAGATCTCGTTGGGAGTAATTGCATTTGCGAAACGTCGACATTTTGAAAATTATTTAATGGTCGACCCGGTGTTTCCGGCAGTTTCCGCTTCCGTTGTTCTTCCAGCAGACTCCAGTCGTGGAAACTCTCGCCGCGAAAGCTTTTGCAGCCATTAAACAATTAGAAAAACATAGAAAAAGTTTCTGGTGTGCAAATCGGAAGTGACGTCATTTTAAGTTCATCTCAATGGAAGGGTATTTTTTATTCCATTACAACGAAGGGTTTGTATTGGAAATGATCACATTCATCCTATAGAGGAAAGTGGCGAAAAAATCGTTGAAAGAAATCTTATATTCATTTAATTCAGAATAGAACAGGATGTACATAAATACGAAGAGATATCTTAAGAAGTAGAATTCCCGAAAAAAAAGAAAATTGAGACCTAAAGAGGAAAAAATGTATATCGGATAATTAAAACAATGCGAATGACTATTGTGAAGGATTAAAGCACCAAGAATAGAATTTGTAAAATGTAAAAAATCGATAAAAACTTTACCGAAGATGGAAAATTCGTATTATATTTCTTTGCATTGAGTGAAAATTAAAACAGTGATAAAGAGGAGTGATGATGGTGAATAAGTCTATTGAGATGGAGGGCATGGCGATCGCTGTGCTGGGTTGTGAGGAATAAGAAGGAGAAGCCGAAGAGCGATGTAAATCAGAGCCAGACCCGGCTGCGGCCCCCGCGAAACGTGTTGACCCATAAAATTACGCAACCACCGCGGTTTTCGAGCACTCCTCGGCATATCAGAGCGTGCCTCGCCCACCCCCTGCAGCCCCCCTTGCGTGGCGGACGTCGAGGTTCGAGCTTCAGATATAAATAATTAATAAACTTAATGGGAAAAAATATTTACGATGGAAATGAGTGAGCGCGCGTTGCCAACGATGCGCCCCGGACGGACAGACAGATGGCCCGATGGACGAGCGAACTGGTGGTGGGGAACTTGGTCAACAATAAATCGCTGCAGCCACTGAATACAAAAAAGGACATCAACAACAGGAACAACAAGGGTTCCGACAACAGCACAAAGAAAGGACGCAGCAATTTTTTAAACAAATTCATCGAGTGTAAAAATCACTTTTAATTGCGTGCGAGGTTGAGTGAGTGTCGGCTGCATGTGTGCGTCCACCTCCTGCCCCCCTCGGCCACTTTGCTGAGTTCCGGCGCCCGCGGCAGTGTTGCCAACATGTAAATATCGCCACCCATCCCCGAACTCGCCCCATCCCCCGGAGACCCCGGCTCGTCTGCCCCAGTGGCCTCGGCTGAACTCGTGATGCGCCGGCAAAGCGAGGACTCAATGAAAGGACGCGAAAAAGGAACAAAGGACTCGCATGAACTCGTCCGCCGGGCTCAAAGGAGGCGTTTGCGAGGCGTTAAATGCGGACAGGACTTCGCCAAACGAGAGTCACACTCGAAATTGACACCGACTCGAAGTGGACTCGGTTGTTGTTTTGTTCAGAAATCGAGGGGCAGAACGAACAAAACTCAGCCACCTCCAACGGGGAACTGCTGCGCCTCCCCATTCTGCAACGGAAGCTGCCATTTTGCTGACGGTGGAAACACGACCACAGCAACAGAACTACAACTACAACGAACCACAATAACAACAAAGAACAGTCAACCAAAACAGCAACAACGACATCAAAATCAAGTTTGCGCCAGCCTCGACGCGTCTTCCAGGAGTTCGCGACTCACTTTGATTGACTGCTCGGCAGCGCTGCCGGGCCCACGAGGGGCGAAGGGAGGCGGCGGGGTGCGCTCTGCCCATGTGGGCCGGCAGCCAGGCCACGACGGCAGCCGCGATTCACCTGAGATCCGCGGTCGAGGGTCGGACGGTTGTCGAATCCAGTCATGAATGGAAGAGATGCTGGTGATGCTGCTTCTGTTGTTGTGGCTTTTGGTTCTGTTGATGATGTTGTTGTGGTGCTGATTGCTGTTGCTAGTATTATGGTTGTTGTTGCTAGTGTTGTGGCTGTTGTTATTATGGTAGTTGTTACTTTTGCTGTTGTTGCGCTTGCCCTTGAAGGGCCCTGCCACAGAACGCGGTGGCTGCCGCAAACGATGGAAGCTCTCGAGGAGCAGCAAAGCGCGAAAGGTTCTCCAAATCCTCGTCTACTTCTTCTGTTGATGTTGCTGATTCTTCTTCTTCTTCGCTCTTCCTATCTGTATTCGCGCGGTAATGAAATGCAAAGAAAATCAAAATACGTCAAAACCCGAGGCGAGGTTTTGAGCCAGCCGACAGATGTGCGATGGGAGGGCGCCGCCGACCGCGGGGCGGACGGAAGCTGCTGAGGCAGAGCAGGAGGAGGAGAAGACGAAGAAGCATCGAAGGGCAGGCCCAGGAACAGATCGACGGAGGACGACGGGAAGCAGACGAAGATCCAGAAGGGCCGCGCAGACAGAGAGATGCAAAGATGGATGGATTGCGCGATGGATGGACGGATGGATGGATGGATGGATGAGCCTTCGGTTGCCTCGATCGATGGCTCGATTGGACGGATGGATGACAGCGCCGAGGGTCGGACGGACGGGCGGACGGATTGGGACGCGCGGATGAGTGCGCGATTGAGGCTGGGATTGCGTTTAATTTCGCGTACGTTTTGTGAATTCGTAATTCGAAAATTATTATTGCGAGGATGAGGATGCGGAAGGTGGGCTGAGGGTAGGGGAGGGCAGGATGATGCAGACGGCAGGCAGCAGCGAAGATGGTTGTTGCTCATGTCGCGACTTGGCAGCAACAAAAACTGTGCGGAATGATTGCTTGAGAAGTTTCGAAAAATCAGCGACGAACTCGGATGGATGATGTTTGAGGAGTCGTTTGCGGCAATTTGATTGGGAGTTCACTTCGCATCAGTTGTTGTTGCTACCATTATTGTTGCCGTGGCTTTGGCTGTGGTTGTCGTTCTTCTTCTTGTTAATGTTGCTGTTTTTGTTGTACCTCTGTAAAAGACATCACCGCGAGGCATCCGCCGTTGTTCGCTGTTGCGCGGTTGCCCAGGACAACGCGGACGAGGGAGATGAAGATGAAAACGACTCTGACGAAGACGAGTTGAAATTATGTATCATATTTCTTTCGTCTTCTTTGATTTGTAGCTCTCACCGATTGTTGTTGTGTTCGTAGTCCTTCTCGAACGTGTTGTCGTCGTTGTTTTTGTTGTGTTGGCTGGTGCTGGCGAATTTATTGGCATTTTATCAAAAGCCAATCAAGTTAACAATTTCGTCAGGAAATTCATTTTTAATGCGCATCGAATTTAAATGAACGACTCGCGATGTCTTCGACCCAAGTAGCGGCGACTGACCACGGCCAAGGGGGGCGTGGCGAGGGGGGCGCGCACAGTCACACAAAGCCATGTAGAGGTGGGGGGGAGAGTCGAGTCGAACCCGTCTCGATCATGTGGTGATCGGGGCCGTGGTATCAATGCAAGATAAGTGAGTCCCGATAATCGGGGAGCTGGCCTTTGTGGCAAGTGCTTGATCGATGGCAATAGAGAAATTCCATCACGGGCGACCGGGATAAAGGCCTCCGGATGAAATCCATTGTCCGCGGCCGGCCGAGGGCAGAAATCGCATTATAATTTTTAATTAATTTTTATATTTAACATTAACATTATTAATGTTGAATGCGGGGAATGATAAAGAATGACAACGAAATTAAAAATTATAAATAATAATTAATGCGCCTCGAATCGAAAATAAATAAAACGATATTGAACGGCGAGGGTTTTTGCATTTCAACCCTTGTTTTTCATTTATTTTTATTTTTATTTTTTATGAGAGCGCGAAACAAGAACAAAATGCCATGGAGAAAAAATGGACGAACGAAAAAATAGACCGCGTTTAAAAAATGGATTCCATGAATTTTTAATGACAAACAATTGTTTTTTAATTGCATTAAAAACGCTTCTCCCGGCAAATAAACGAGAATCCCCAATGAAGGCGCCGACCCCGCCCCAACCCCCGACTCGGTTGTGTTATTTTCACATTTAAAATTTATTATTTCCATGTGTGAAAAACGAATAACAACAAAATGGCGGCATATTGCGCCGCCTTCGTGAGAAAAAACACCGAAAGCCATTTCACGGACGATCGAAAAAGTTTAATTATGGGGAATCCGATTAAACAAAAACAAATTAAGTGGTTTGTAAACGAATGCAGCGTCAGCGAAAAAAGCCATTAAATAGCGAAAATTAAATACCAAATTAACCGGGGTTTCCAAGACGGGCCCAAAACCCCACCCACTGGACCCACTGCAGCTGACCAACTTCATATTTCAAGTGGGCCTGGGGCAAGTGAGAGAAATCCTCCTCGATGCACTCCAATCCAAGTAAGTCAAGTCGAGAACGAGGAACGGGAAACGAAACTTTCGAACCATTAACTTCTCGAGAAGATTTGCATAAAACATCCTCCGCGGCCTACGAGTCTCGCCCGGAGTCGGCGAAGGGTTAAAACAATAATAAAAACGTCTGCTGCAGCTCCCAGGCCCAGACGCGCCCCTCCTCCGCCTCTTGCCACGCCCTCGCCGGTTTAAGAACTTTCCATTTAATGCTCAGAAGTAAAAATAATATTTTCATTAACGATTTCGCATCCGATTCGTACCCGGCGTGGAGCTGAAGCTGGATTCGAAGTCGTAGTCGGAATTAAAATCGACTCTGCATTCATTATAAATCATTTGCGTGCCGTGGCGCATCCTTGGGACGTGTCCTTCAGATGTAGTCTAGGGTTACACTCCCCCATCTTCCCATCGTCTTCCACTTCGTCTTGGCATTCCGCACAGCCTCGAGCACTGTTGTTGTTTTCTTAGCCCAAGGACGCAACCCTTTCGCTGCTCACACGGACGCTGACGTGGGCTGGGGTGGAGGTGAGCGTGGGTTGGGGCGGGTGTTAACTCTTGGAGAAGTGAACGTCGTCGAACTGTGGGACGGGGTGCGGAGCCGAGTTCGCCAAACTCCGAGTTCTTGAGGATTTAATTGTAATGTTTTCCTCTTGGATTTCGTTGTAGCTTTAGTTGTTGCCATCAGCGTTATTGTTGTGAACTAAATTTCCCTGTCGAACTCACGGAAGTTTAACGAACTGAACAACGTTCGAATGGACGTCGCTAATGGATCCATAATTCATCCGGGATCCAAATGGAAAATATTCCCTTTCCATTGTCCTTCGGGGCAACTTCAACCCCTTCTCAAACTTCGCCCCCTTCCTCACTCTCGAGGATTCGGCAACAGTTGCAGCCAAAAGCTATTCGAACAAAACCACGGAACAATTGCAAGGGACGACAATTAAAAAAATCATTAAAAGTTCTGTCTCTTCTCCTCATCAAAGCCAACTCCATCCTGCTCCTCGCCAACCCGAGTCGTTGCCAATAATTGTTCTCCTTAATTCCCTCAAAGTTATTATCTTCTCCTTGCACTCCACGTCCGACTTCTCAAGGACCCTGGGGTGGCGCCCAGGTGCTGCGACTCAATGCCGCGCCCCTCCTTCCTCTTGCAGCATTTCCAATTACGTTTTTTGTTTTCGGTTTGTGCTCGGTTTTCAATTTTCATAAATTTCCCTCCGCCACCCACATAAACAAAAGGTGAGGCAGACGCGCCCCCCGCCCCTCGAGCTGGCTTCGCCTTTCAAGCCGCCCGGTCCTTTTGATTTTTCACGAAAATTGAGAGAACTTCAATTGACATTCTTAATCAGTTTAAAGAGGCTGGCGACGAACCGAGCCAAACGCAACCCCCCTCGCAGCCGTCGGTTGGCCCCACTGTGCGGCCGTCGCCGCTCATTACACACAGCAGTTCGCAGTTTTTAATTTTATTTACTTTCGCCGCAAAGTGCGTCGCGTCCATTCACGAGGCCCAGACTCCGTCCCTCGCTTTTTGTATCGACAGAAGCGCGTTTCGTGAGAGCCCAGCAACAACAATCGGAAACAAAAAATTCATCAAGGACAACAAACGCGGCGGATTTCGAGAAGGACAACAGGGCGAATATCAAATTATCAATTGTGGACAGAGTCATTTGGCCACGAGCCGGAGCGCGAGGGCGGGCGGCGCGAAGGGCGCTAATGCGCTATATGAGCCGCATGATAGACTTACCGGCCCGGCCAACAACAACAACAACATCGAGGACGTCACAACAACAGCATGAACGACAAGCAGGGCAACAGAACCCGGAAAAATCCCACCCCGACTTCGGAGAAAAGTCATTCGTCACCCACTTTGAAGCACGGTGCGGCGTCTGGGGCAGGTGAGGGCGGGCGTGTTTGGGCGAAGGTGGGCGGGCGACATAAAATTGCAGCCGCCCTGGCTCTTATTCATTAAACGAATTAAGAAAGAAAAATATTTTTTGTTCATTAAAGCGCAGGAGGGCCTCAAAGGGAACGTGGCCGCGGCAGAAAAAACGGTCGGACTCGGATGAAAAGGACACCGTCGTCCTAATGAGATAAGGACGACTAAGAAGACGAACGCGAAGTTTGTTCGCGGCTTTGACAGCTCCGGAATGAAATTTGGATCTTAGAAGAATGAAAGGCGCCAAAGACAGAGACGTAGGTTGGATGGAGGAAAGAAACGCGAGGGAATGAAGCACTAACGAACAAATAGAGATAAAAGCAGTCAATATAAGTTGCAGAATAGACGTGAGAAGATTGGGAGGGAATAAAGATTAATTCACGAATGACGGGAGAACTAGGTTGAGGAATTAAAAGGAAAAAGCAAAAAAAAAAAAATAAAGGAATTTGTGTAAAAAATTAATTTATAGAAAACAAGTTCTGTAATTAAAAACATGAAATTTATTATTTTTAAATATTTAAGAATATTTTTAAAAAATGAAGGAATGTCAGATGGTAATAAATAATAAAATAATTAATTGTCTGCATATTATAACATGATACATATATTTAGTAATATAATATAAATATAATAAACATTAAACATTTCAAATTATTGAAGGAATTGATCAATGAAAAGTGAACAATGCAAATTCTATAGGAAATATAAAAACTATTTCCCTATCACTGTTTTTATTTCTCGGACAACCTCTATCGTGAGAATATATCGATCTACCCGTTTGTTGAAACAATGCCAAACCCCTCATGTGCCATACAAAGTTCTTCATAATGAGCCCCGATCTCGAACATTCCGACGGAAGTGTGGTCGACCGCAAGGGTTTGTCTTGATTTCGGTTCGGCGCCAGGACACATGTCACCATCCTGTCGCGACCTTCGGCTCCTTCTCATATTTAAGGCAGCGCAAGTCGAGCAGGCGTTTGTTTTTGTCGCTGCGGCTGCGGCTGCTGCTGTTGTTGTTTTCGAGTTGGTGGTCATTTTACGAAATAACTGTTTATGCGAAGAACTCAAAACAAAGCCAAAGACTTTCAGTCGAGTCGAGGAGAGGAAGACCAGCAGAAGAAAAAGAAGGAACCTCGCGCACTCACCAACCACACGTCGTCCGGGTTGGCGCCCAGTGGTTTTCCACTCAATTTGCGGCCCCTCTGCGAGCTCAGATTACCGGCTTAAGTGGTCGACAACATGAGGCTAATAAGAAGCCGGCGGCCAGCGACAACCGTCGGCCACGACTCGCCATGAGCGTCGTTCCAGGAGTTCGTCTGTCACTGAGCGCGAATCAACAGGAAGTTTGCAGTTCTTTCCCCCTTCTTGTCCTCGTCTTCGTCATTGTGGTTTCGCTGTTGTTGTGTCGAGAGTATGGACAAGTGTCACCCAAGTCGCCAAGAGGGAACCGAAGACGCCACTTGCTGCACCCCACACCGAAATCAATATTCCAATCGATTCGAGAGTCGAGGACTCTGGTTGCGGTTGCGGTGGCACCATATTGGCCTCGAGTAACGGTTCCACCAGCACCTCGTTAGCACGACCAGTGCGTGATTCTCCGAACCGATCGATGCTGGAAGAAGGGCTCAGGTATTGGAGAGAACGGTTTTCATTAGGGGTGGTGAGGGCCCTCCATAATCACAACACAGAAAGTAACCACAGCTCCGGGTTTATCCAAGGCAGTGAGAGTAGAGAGGCAGGTGAAAATCAGATCGATGGTGAACTAATGATGGCCAAGGTGATGGCGGTCAGATAATGACGTCATGTGTGGTACTACTGTTTGATAAATATCAGGTTTACAGCACGATCAAGATAATGTCTTCTCCGTGGTTTTATTGAGTTGTTGAATTGATCTCGAAATGTATGTCAAGGAAAGTAAAAGACGAAATAAGAACAAGTTATTGAGATGTTATTTTTAAATTAATTGTATTATTTTAGAACCTCTAATGACCATGGCGGATGGTGGTAGACTGGAGTACATTAACAAACGATTCGTCCTTGGCCAAAATAGTCGACCTTCAAGACGCCAAAGTCTCCCCGTTCACGTTCTCACTTCGCTCCTCGGCCGGCAGATGACGGATGACAACTAATGGATGTTGTCGAAACCACTTACAACAACACAATGGGACTTAGCAGGCCGACAACAAGAATGGCATTACCAGAGCCCGACGACATTAGAAAGTTATTTATTTGCCCTAAAAAGGAGCTACTTGAGAGCACACATACACACATGGAGAGAGAGAGAGAGAGAGAGAGGGAGACGGACGAAGATGCGGACAGACACACATGTGAACCTCTGCAGGATTAGGCGGAGGACGAGGGCCGGGCGCAGGTCAGATGCGAGATACGGCAACGCCGATTACACGCTTCGTCGCCGCTCGTCGTCGACGTGGCTGCCTCGGCTAGCGTCGCTGCCGCCGCAACAAATACGCAATCGGCGCGGAAAATCAGCAAATAATCCGTATTTCATCCGCATTGTTGGGCCGTTGTCTGTGTGCGCAAGTGTGTGTGAGTGTGTGCGGAGGTAGAGATTAGCATCATTTGGCGTATAATTGATTGTGTCATCCTGGTGCTCAAGTCAGCCTTTGTCGACGCGACTCCTCCCTCCAGCTCGACGCATTCCTCCACCGCACAAAGGACCTCGAGAGCATCCAATATTTTTCTAGAGCAACCGGGGTCGGAGGCGGGACAGGACGGGGTGGGGCGACGGATGGTGTCGATGGCTCCGAGATTAGACGCCTCACTTGATTTCTGAGTTATGCGGCCTTTGTTCGCCCGAGATTCATCCTTCTTCGGAGAGTTCGCAGAAAGAACCGCAAGAATGATCCCAAGAAAGAGATGGCGCAGGAGAAGCCAAGCGGCTGCCGAATTCCCGAGGATCGCGGCGTGTGAATCCCTCGTGAGCCTGGAATTGTCATCCTCTGACCTTTTGTTGTGACAGGACAATGCCGCCTCTCCAACTGCACGATCCGCTCTCTCAGGATTAATGCTAGAGCGATCTCTCATGCCCTTCCACGTCTTGGGAGGATCCTCTTCCTCCTGAGCAGCAACGGCTGCTGTCAACCCAAAGAGGGTCCCCGCTTCGCATCAGCATGTCGTCCTACAAGCCCTCAAAGGGCGCCTCCTTCGCTTCGCTCACCACCGATTCGGATCGCAGAATCGTTTCGAATACCCTTTGGGGTGCGTTAGCGACGGAGGCGGCCGAGACGATGACGGCCGAGACAACGACGGCTAACATTAATGGGCGCTAAATACCTGCTGATGAGCTCGTAAACGTCGGGGCCCCATTAAGCTAGCTGTGAGGAGCTGGCTACGAGACGAACTGCGGAGTCATCCGACGAGCGGTCAGCGTCAGAATCGACAACTGGCCAAGACTGCGGCAACTCGCGACTGCAAGACAAACGACCGACGACGATCGAGGTAATCTACGCCGCGGTGCGACAAGTGGTGCCACACAGGGCCGGCTTCGAGAGGCAATGGACAGGTTTACCAGGGCCCAAGAGGAACATGAAATTTTCCCGAGATCGTCAGGAGGCTCCGTCCTCGGGTTGGGCTGGACCTGTGGTTGTCTTCGACTGGTTCACGAATTGTTGACTAACGATTCAATTAATTTCCATGTACTTCGCAGTTGGAGATTTAATAATAAAACTTCGCAAATACTTCCCACCAATAAAATAAAATGAAACAAAAAATATAAAACAATTGGATTTCCCTTGTTCGTGATGATTTGATGTTCTTGTTATTGTAGTTGTGTTGTGACAAGTACGCAGACATAATTCCAATTAGCAAAGGAGCTTCCTGGCGGCAGGCGGGGGATCCCACCATCCGTCCATTGAGAGAAGCAAGCGTTCGAGTTCAAGATCGATTGCAACAGCGGTGGGGGGGAAGCCGAAACTTTAATCTCTCGATGAAGAAATTCGGCATTGGCAGTTATTAAAAAACCCAAATAAACTTAGTGATGAGCATGGTCCAAATACAGGGTGTCTCAATCTAACTCTTTGAGTGCCAAACATATTCATAAATATTTTACAGCGTAGTTCAGTGGCATATCAGAAACTTGTGGCAACAAAATTCTACGTATTCCTAATCAAAATCGACAGATAGTCTCAGGGCGAGCGAGAGAGGAACAGTGAGAACGAGATAAGCACATCGAGTCGTAGTCAACAAGGAGCTCGAAGTCTGGGCTCTCAAGCGATCGCAGCTTCAGTTGCGAAAGTCCAGCGAATTAGAGAAGATTATTTCGATCGAGCACGAGTTGCAGCCGCCAACATAATGAAGCTACTGCGCATCATCCTGCCCTTGGTGGGGCTCTGCATGGTCCGGGCGGCCGCCGCGAAGAACATCGTCTGCTACTACGACTCCAGGAGTTACCTGAGAGAAGGTTGTAAAATTTTAAAATATTCACCCATAGCCGATTTAATTAGCTCATCTTCTCTCCAGGTCTGGCGAAGCTGATGCCCAGCGACCTCGCCCTGGCCCTGGAGTTCTGCACCCACCTCGTCTACGGCTACGCCGGCCTCAAGCCGAGCTCCCTCGAGGTCTACAGCCTGCACCCCGACCTGGACATGTTCAACTACTCGCAGGTGACGGCGCTGAAGGCGCAGTTCCCCAACCTGAAGATCTACCTCAGCGTGGGCGGCGACGGGGACGTGGGCGCCGACCAGGCCTACGTCGAGCTGCTCGAGGCGTCGCGCGAGAGGCAGCAGATGTTCATCGACAGCGCGGTGGCCGTGCTGCGCGCCAACGGCTTCGACGGCCTCGACCTGGCGCCGCAGCTGCCGCGCAACAAGCCGCGCAAGGTCCACTCGCCGCTGGGCACCTACTGGAAGAAGTTCAAGAAGCTCTTCACCGGCGACTTCATCGTGGACAAGCAGGCCGCGGAGCACAAGGATCAGTTCACGAGCCTGGCCGGCCACCTCAAGGAGGCCTTCCGCGTCAGCAACCTGAGCCTCGCGCTCACCGTGCTACCCAACGTGAACTCGACCTGTGAGTGATGGACAATTGCTTCATTCGTGTCATTCACGGTGTCTAATAGTGTCTTCTTCCTCCCGCAGGGTACTTCGACGCCCCTAAGCTGGAGCCGTTCTTCGACTTCGTCAACCTGGCGGCCTTCGACTTCCTCACGCCCTTCCGCAACCCCTGCGAGGCGGACTTCACGGCGCCCATCTTCATGCCGCCCGACCAGAACCGCCTGCCCCACTACAACATCGAGTTCCAGGTCAACCACTGGCTGCAGAACCAGTGGCCCGCCCACAAGCTGCACCTGGGCGTGCCCAGCTTCGGGCGCACCTGGAAGATGACCACCGACTCGGGACTGACGGGGATGCCGGTCGTGGGCGGCACCGACGGAGCCGCCGACCCGGGCCTGCAGTCGCGCACCCCCGGCCTGCTCAGCTGGCCCGAGATCTGCGCCAAGCTGCCGAACTCGGTGAACGCCAACTACCGCGGCCCCGACGCCCCGCTGCGCCGCGTCACCGACCTCGAGCACAAGTACGGCAACTACGCCCTGCGGCCGGCCGACGCCGAGGGCGCCAACGGACTGTGGGTGAGCTACGACGACCCGGACATCGCGGGCATCAAGGCCAGCTGGGCGCGCGAACGCGGTCTGGGAGGCGTGGCCCTCTTCGACCTCAGCCTCGACGACTTCCGCGGGCTGTGCACGGGCCAGAGGTATCCCGTGCTGAGGTCTCTCAAGTACAACCTCTAGAGTAGTGTTTTAAGTTTTCGCTTAGTTTGTATTTTGTTCGTTTATCTGTACTGTTATCTGTCATGTGTTCTGTGAAATCGAGAATAAACGATTAGAGAATCACAACACGAAGCCCAAGGAGACCAAGTGTTCACGCGGTGACCTTCGCCCCGTGCGTCGGTTGCTTCTCAATAGAGCTGCCAAGGAAAATCTCCAGAATTCTACGTCGTCACAACAACAGCGGCTCAACAACAACAACACATGTCGCAGATAAGCCGATAATTCCAAATACGTGATCCGCATGAGCAGCAAATCAAGCTCAGCGAAAGCTCGGCTCGAGCTTAATCCGCCTCCGATGGGGTTTTGGGTCTGTTGATGATGTTGTTGTTGTTGTTGTTGTTATTGTTTGGCCGATGCCCGTCGATCGGTCGCGTTGACAACTCGCCCGCGACTCCGGATCAGTTTCGCTTATACCCCAGTGGAAAGCGGTCCGTTCCGAAAGATGAAACTTCTAATTCTGCTCTCGTTGGCCACGGGCCTCCTGGCGGCCCAGACGAACGGCAGCGCGAACCTCGTCTGCTACTACGACTCGGCTAGCTACATCCGAGAAGGTAACTGAAAGTGAAGTGAAATCGGGTGCAAATCAGGTTCATATCGGAAGCCAGCGATTCACCCAGAAGGGATTCGGGCAACAAGAAAGTCTTCGGACATGAGTACCGAAGTGGGTTCGTGGGCGCCATCGAAAGTAGGTCGAGGATCGGGCTGAGGGAACCGGTTTCTGGGGGTCAATCGATTTCAGTGTAGGAGATGCCATCATTAGTCGTTCATTAGGAACGTGTTGTCGACAAGTGACTGAGTTTCCGGAGAAGTGGAATCAAAGCCTGTTCCGAGAAGTGTGTCATCGCCAGAACAACAACAACCGCAGCCGCCTGAATAAATACGCGATCGCCAAGTCGAAATTGTTCTCGACCCACAGCGAGCTCGTTTCACACGTCAACCAGTTCGTGGCGTAACAATAACAAAGCAACAAACGCTTTATTGACGATCACAACTAAATGCTCACGTTTTCAGAGCGATACAAGGTCAGTCGGCAGACGCATGAGTCAACGACTGCGACTTTGGCTCTTCTGGTTTACCCGGCGATCGCGACTGATGGGGGTTTTGTCACGTGGGGCCAAATGTGAAATCCACTTCTAACCTGACCCCCTTCCTCTCTCGACAGGCCTCGGCAAGCTGCTGAACCCCGACCTGGAGGTCGCCCTGCAGTTCTGCACGCACCTGGTCTACGGCTACGCCGGCTTCAAGCCCGACTCCTTCCACGTGCACAGCCTCAACGAGGACCTCGACGTGCACAAGCACCAGTTCTCCGAGGTCACGGCCATGAAGCGCAAGTACCCGCACCTGCGGGTGCTGCTGAGCGTGGGCGGCGACCGCGACGTGGACGCCGACCACCCCGAGAAGTACCTGCGGCTGCTGGACGGCGAGCGCGCCGGGCAGACGGCCTTCATCAACACGGCCTACGCCATGGTGCGCACCTACGGCTTCGACGGACTCGACCTGGCCTTCCAGTTCCCCAAGAACAAGCCGCGCAAGGTCCACTCCGAGACCGGGCTGCTCTGGAAGAAGTTCAAGAAGCTCTTCACCGGCGACTTCGTCGTGGACCCGCAGGCCGAGCTGCACAAGGAGCAGTTCACGGCGTTCGTGCGCGACCTGAAGAACGCCCTCCGCCCGGACGGCCTGATGCTCTCGCTCACGGTGCTGCCCAACGTGAACTCCAGCTGTAAGTCCCAGATTCTCTCCCTCCCTTACAATACCCCCTCTTAACCACTTCTCTCTCGTCGCAGGGTACTTCGACGTGCCCGCCCTCAGCGACAGCCTCGATTTCGTGAACCTGGCCGCCTTCGACTTTCTCACGCCCGAGCGCAACCCCGAGGAGGCCGACTTCACCGCGCCCCTCTACGAGCTCTACGACCAGAACCGCCTGGCCCACTACAACGTGAACTTCCAGGTCGAGCACTGGCTGCAGAACCGCTGCCCCTCGCGCAAGCTCAACGTGGGCCTGGCCACCTACGGGCGCGCCTGGAAGCTGACCAAGGACTCGGGTGTCACCGGCGTGCCCGTGGTGCCTGAAACCGACGGACCCGCAGCCCCCGGGCTCCAGAGCCAGACCGCGGGCCTGCTGAGCTGGCCCGAGGTGTGCGCCAAGCTGCCCAACCCCTCCAACAGCTTCCTGAAGGGCGCCGACGCCCCGCTGCGTCGCGTCGTCGACCCCACCAAGCGCTACGGCTCCTACGCCTTCCGCGCCGCCGACGACAACGGCGACCACGGCATCTGGGTGAGCTACGAGGACCCCGACTCGGCGGCCAACAAGGCCAGCTACGTGCGCTCGAAGAACCTGGGCGGCATCGCCCTCTTCGACCTGGGCTACGACGACTTCCGCGGCCTGTGCACGGGCGACAAGTTCCCGCTGCTCCGCGCCGCCAAGTACCGGCTGTAGGGTGTAGAGATTACAATCATATTTGTCAATAAAGTATTTTCACAAACGAACCGTGTTTCACTCACCCTGTACGAAAGCTCAGCCGTTGTCAGATCGAAGCGCGACCTCTCGATCTCGATCTGGTTCTCGGAACCGATAGCGCGCGAGCCGATGACGGCATCTGCCAGAGGCCCCTCAGTTTCAATTGTCGATCTGCCCGAAGCAGACATGAATTTCCTAGCACTCGTGATCGCCGTCGTCGCCTCCTGGACGGGCGCCTCGGCCCTGGGCCCCAACATGGTCTGCTACTACCACGCGGACGCCGCGGAGAAAGAAGGTAGGTGCCATCTCTCTCTCTCTCTGACGACCCGCTCTAACCTCGCTCCCCAGGCCTGTCGCAGTTCAGCCTCCAGAACCTGGAGGTGGCCCTGCAGTTCTGCACCCACCTCGTCTACGGCTACGTCGGCATCCAGCCCGACACCTTCCACGTGCGCAGCCTCAACGAGAACCTCGACGTGCGCCGGCGCCACCTCGCCGCCGTCACCGCCCTGCGCGAGCGCAACCCACAGGTGAAGTTCCTGCTCAGCGTCGGCGGCGACCGCGACCTCGAGAGCCCCGAGAAGTACGTCCAGCTGCTGGAGGCCGGCCGCGCAAAGCAGAACGAGTTCATCGCCTCGGCCCTCAGCATGGTGCGCAGCTTCGGCTTCGACGGCCTCGACCTGGCCCTGCAGCTGCCGCGCAACAAGCCGCGCAAGGTCCACTCGGACGCGGGCATGGCCTGGAAGAGCGTCAAGAAGTTCTTCACCGGCAACTTCATCGTGGACCCGAAGGCCGCTGAGCACAGGGAGCAGATCACGGACCTGGTGCGCGACCTGCACCGCGTCTTCACCCCCGAGAACCTGATGCTGTCCCTGACGGTGCTGCCCAACGTGAACTCGTCATGTAAGTCTGACCCCGAAGCGACCCCAGTCCTCTCTACAGCCTCTGCTTCCAGGGTACTTTGACGTGCCGACCCTCGCCAGCCACCTGGACTTCGTCACCCTGGCCGCCTTCGACTTCCTCACGCCCGAGCGCAACCCCGAGGAGGCCGACTTCACCGCGCCCCTCTACGAGCTGCACGACCAGAACCGCCTGCCCCACTACAACGTGAACTTCCAGGTCGAGCACTGGCTGCTGCAGCGCTTCCCGGCCAGCAAGATCAACGTGGGCATCGCCAGCTACGGGCGCGCCTGGACCATGACCCCCGACTCGGGCGACTCCGGCATGCCCGTGGTGCCGGCCACGGGCGGCGCGGCCCCGGCTGGACCCCAGACCCGGGTGCCGGGGCTGCTCAACTGGGCCGAGATCTGCGCCAAGATGCCCAACCCGGGCAACCGCAACATGCGCGGCGCCGACGCCCCCGTTCGCCGCGTCACAGACCCGACCAAGCGCTACGGCTCCTACGCCTTCCGCGCGGCCGACGAGGCCGGGGAGCACGGCATCTGGATCAGCTACGAGGACCCCGACACCGCGGGTTCGAAGGCGGCCTACGTGAAGGCCAAGAACTTGGGCGGCCTCGCGCTCTTCGACCTGGCCAACGACGACTTCCAGGGCCAGTGCACCGGCGACAAGTTCCCCATGCTGCGCGCGGCCAAGTACCGCCTGCTCTAGAGAGGACCGAATCTGAAACGTCAATAAAACAAACGTTTTTTCGCTGACTTCGTTCTGTCTTTCATTTGGCCAATCGTCCCCCCTCTCGGCCCGCTTCCGTTTTAACCGCGAATTAATTACGAGCGCAAATTAATTTCGATCGCCAATCGAGGGTCCGCCCGCTGCCCCTCCTCCTCCATGTCGTCGTGGGCGCGCAAATAAAATAATTGAAGCCGTGTCCTTCGCCGACTACCGGAGTTGGCTTTAATTGCTGCGCCCACGTCCGAAGAGTTATCAGCGCCAGCGAATCTCTGTCATCCGGCTGGGTCTGGAGGGTTCGCGCGGCGGTGGAGGGGTCGAGGCGCGCGCCGCTCGTTCGCTCCTCCGGAGGCGGGCCTGTCCGCGTCGCGCTTGCGAATAGCTGACATACCACCGTGGTTTCCGAGTTGTGGTCGTTTTTGCCTTTCTTCTTGTTGTTCTCATTGTCGAACAACTAAATTAAGTCATTGTATCGTGCGCATTGGCCCGATCTGCATCTCGGCTGCTTCCAGGTTTGGCTCCTCCGATTCTGGGTGCGGAGACGACGACGACGTCGGCGACGCTGATGTCCAACTGCGATTGCGCAGAACCTGCCCTGGCTGGCGATTGTCCCCGTGTTCTTGTTGTTGTTGCTGCCCTCTGTCGTCCAGACCTCGTCATATCCAGCGGTGTTTACAATGGGAACCACAATCAGAAATGGACGCGAAGACAGGCCGCTGACTGCGACCCAGCCTCGGTTTGGATCTTCCTAATAACTCAGTTGTAAGAGGGAATCCATGGACAATCGACTCATTGGAACTTCCAAGTGACCCAAAGAACGGGGAGGCATCAACGATGCAAGGAAAGACTTTGTTCGGTGGCTTACATCGAGTTGTCCCGTCGCATTGCGGCGAACTAAGCTCCCGACCCCTGCTGAACACTACCGGATCACATAACGCTCGGGACCTGAAGCAGGAACACGACATGTCGGGTCGGGTCCTCGGGGAGCTGTCGGAGCGACCGAGAGGAAGGAGCTCGCGTACCTCCTCGCGTACCTCCTCATACAATTTACGCTATAATGAATTTTCGAACAAAAGACTTTCTTTCAAATTCGTTTCTTACATGCTCGCAGTTCCCACTCGAGAGCCCGCTGCGGGTCCTACACGACGATGTGGCATCGCCGTCTCCTTCTTTCGTTCATTATTGTTCTCGTGCTTGTCGGTGTTGTTGGTGCTCGCGGTGGCAACAATGGAGCGGGCCGAAGGAAGATTGCTCAAGGAACAGAAGCCTGTCCCGGTGCGATGCCACAACTTGCCAAAGTAATTTTTAAGCTCCTCGTTATTGTCGCCCTCCCAGCTCGCCCCTCTCTCCTCTGCCCCTGGCCCTGGCGGCATCTTGGAGTGCGCGACAATCTGCTATTCATTGGATTTCCCAAAGTAATAAAGAAACATTTTCTCGAGTTTCGCATTATTTCGCATCCGAGGTTGCGACACACACAATGGGAAATTATAACAGTTTGGCGCAGGACCAGCGAGGGCAGGGCGTATGCACTCCGAATGCCTTGGTTTCGGATTCACAATGGGTCGTCAATTCAAATTTTTACTTAATTTCCCTTTCCTTACCCCCATCTGCCTCGATTGTCTGTCCTTCCTTTCGTTTCCTGGGTTGGCCTGGATGAGATGATTTATTGTTGCAGGATTCACCTCTTGCTGAGAGTGGAGGCTGTGTTGAGATACTGTACCGAAACCCCTTGAAAGGCACTCGCATTCTTTCCTTCTAAGTACGACTTGTATTTAACCTATTCTTTCCTTTGGTGGATTATGTCTTCACTTCTATTATTTCTCTCTTAATTCACAAGATTCACACGGATCAAATAAATCGTTTCATTTTCACATGAATTAGTAGGATCCACAAGTTTCGAATCATGTAATTCTTCCCACAGTAGGGATCATTTAAATAATTACATTATTGAATCATTAGGAGAAACCTGAAAAATCTCCAAAACAACGTATTCACCTCAAAACGCGAATGTTGACCACGTTCCACGGCACTGAAGACATCTTCATGACTTCGGGAGAGAGTGAATCATTATTCCCTGGTGTCTTCTCCGCCTCTCCCTCCAGCCCTTGCCCACTGCTTGCATGTAAATTGATTATCCGAAAACGTGATCTTGTTAAGCGCAAACCCGAAATGGAGATCTTTTATTTCGCAATCGACCCCGCTGGCCACGTCCCGCCTCGCCCGAGGAATGCGCGGAATGTCATTAACAAGCCGTGATCCCAGCCGGCAGCAGTTCCAGATCCTCGGCCGTCCTCCATGGGCATTGCGAACAAGATGTAAACACGATGTCGCACCATTGTTATCGACAACGAGACACAACAACACCAACAATGCCGGTGATGATTCCGAGCGCCACACTCGTCCCCCATCCAGACAGAGGTCGCTTCGCCAGACAGCATCTCAGATGCGATCGCGACGCACTGGCGGAGCTGTGGCTGGATCCACGAGGCCACGTCTAATTAAGAAGTGGTCAAGAACACGAATTGCAGCCTCGAAAATGTGGCCAGGCCGGGGTGGGGCGGAGACGATCGCATCGCGACGCAATCAGGGATTCCTGCAATCGTCCAGTGGCCGCAGTCGCCTCGAGTCCGGCGAAATGACAAATATCGCAGTCCGCGCCTGCCGCCCCGTCGCCTGGAAGTGTTGCCGATGGCTGCATATCGTCCATTGTTCGAACCCAATCGCACTTTAATGGCTCGCGATCGACGGCCGGGCTCCTGGCCACGATAAGGGGGATCTTCGCCGAGGTTGGAGCTAATGGAGCTTTGTTCCTGTCGTTGCCGAGGATCTGCACTATTTCTGTTGTCTCCGGGCCTTGTTAGTGGAGGCATCCGCGGAATGCTGCACGTGCGATATGAAGGCGGCTGAGACGAGAGCCTGATGCTTATCTCCGATCTGAGTGAGGATCGGGAGGAAGCTCAGCTCCACAACAAGCGATCATTCCATGGCCATCATGGAAGATGGATCTCCTCCAGTGAAGGGGATGGAAGTCTCCCAATCGATGGAGTTGAGAATCCCGTACACAAGGCTTCGTATTATAAATGACCAGAGCACAATAGAACCCAAGTAGAATCCCGATGTTCTCATGATACCGCCTCCCATCTTCATCAATCGTTCCCTCACCCATCTGGCTGCCGATCTTCCGACTCCCCTCGTTGACGGCCGATCGTAAACTCAGTTGACCACAAAAATGTCTCTAAATTTTCCAAATAAAAGCGAAAAGCGAATGGAGCGAAAACATCGACCGGAACCACAGCACAGAACAACAACAAGAGAGACGGAATCGAGACGAAAAATGGAAAATAAATAAACAATCGCCGTTGTTTACTGGACGCGGGATTCTGAACGGGAATCACGAGGCAATTAATTCGAAATTAGGTGCTCGGAAGAGTGTGAAGGTGCGAGGCCAGGCGGTTCATGCGGCGGCGGGGTCCAAGCGCCATCCGACTGCTGACGATGCCGACGACGATGTTGTTGATGTTGCTCTTGTTGTTGTCGTAAAACGGTCGAGTCGAAAAACAAACAACGGCCGAACGCGGAAACATGTGAGCGGCAGGCGACGAAAGGACCTCACAAGATCGCCCCCGGAGGGAGGCCCCTCGGCCCGATCGCGCTCCCCTTCTGCGGTCGCCGGCAAATGCTCGACGATTCGGCTGTCGCTCGACCGACCGCCCCCGTCCCACCAGACGTCGACGAACGCAAACAGACGTCGTGCGCGATCCTTCAAACGCTCCGAGATTTAATTAAATCGCCCAATAAAAGAGCGCTTTACGGCGGGCCTCAGATACGGCGGCTGCGACACCGAGATACTGTATCTCAAATTGAAATCGCATCATTAACATCGGGCGCTGCATGGGCTACAGACAGACAGACAGACAGACAGATAGACAGACGTGCGGACGGACGGACGGCCGATAGATATGCAGGCAGACGGATGAGTTGTGCGCTCGCGACTCGTGTCGTAAAAGTTGTGATCTATGGCTGCCCGGGCTGGGCGCACCGAGGGTCGGCGAGGGCCGGCGTTGCCACCCAGCGTGGGCGTAATTATTATTGCCATTAAAACTGTTTAGATACAAATAAACAAATCAAATCTTATCGCAACGCATCGCGGCGCATCATATCGCATCACATCATAGACACAATACATAAAGAGTCGCCCAGATACGCCAATAACAATAAATGTCGGATCTGGGCGTGTGTTTTCTTTATAAACATTTTCCGACTTCATTCGAACCGATTGTTTCTGGTGTCTCCTCCCTCTCCCTGTCTCGCGAAAGGCCATCAGTGATTTTATTGTCATCACACAGTGTTTAACTTGTTACTGATGTTGTCGAATCGTTTCGATCCCGTCGCATTCGACGGGCTTTAATGAGTCCATCAAAGACATTAGATTGATGCTTTCGCTCAATTATTGCATTCACATGGGATTATTGGAGACGCTTCTTCGGCAAATATTTACAATTCATTCAAAGTAGGGACGAAAGGATCCCATTGCAATATGGGATCAATTAAATCGAAAGGAAGCATAAACCAGATTTCTTTCAGTCCGGGGAAATTATGACACATTTTTAGTGAAACATTGAAAGACATTTGAGGTTCTAAAGGTTTCCAATGTCCTATTAGAAATAAGATTGCCCAGTATTTTCATTAAAATAACTGATTGGTTATTTAAAACCTAACCTATATATAAAAAATTAACTATATATAAAAAAACTATATGTTAACTATATATAAAAAATCATTCGTGCATATTAGTATTTTGACTGCATAGAATAAAAATACAATATTGTAATAGATACAATTATTCTTCATGAAAAGAAACTATGACTATGAGGTCCCTCGAGAGATTACCGTCTATAGGTATATTAAGTCGATAACTGGGCGATAACCAGACTCTTGTAGAGAAGGGTTGGTGGACCATCCTTTCGAGAGATCATTATTAGTTCCCGACAGAGTTTCGGTTGTAGCCCTCGCAGGGGTCTAATTGGCAAACGCCGTCCGCCGGGCTGAGGGCGCCGATAACACACGACAGACGACGGAATGGGTCCGGATTAACAACGAATATTTTCCGACATTTGTTATTTGCAACTCGAAAATTTGGCGGATTGTTTCCTTCAACGAACTGTGTTTTTCGTTATTGTGTTCTGCTGGGTTTTTATTGTCGTTGTTTGGACGAGGCAGAATTTATGCATCGCCGTAAAATAAATTCAAGAAATATAAATTAAAATCTATAAAGCGACAGAGCAACAGCAAGCGCAGACAGAGAGTGAGAGAGGCGCGGAGAAGGGAGAGAAGATTCCGAGTGTTCTCCGGGTTGGGAGATCGACCGACACGCGAAGGAGTCGCGTGAATCTTGCGCCACATGTTGCCGACTGGCGAGTTGTTGCTTTTGTAATTGTTTTTGTTATCGATGACGTTGCTGCGGCTGGTGCTGGTGGCAACACTAGGCATCGGTGCCGACGATGCGGATGCTCTCGACTCATTGTCGCCATCACTCAACGGTCGTGCATCTGAAATCAACCTTAATTAGCTCCCCTCGCCCTGCGCCCCGTCAACCGAGCGCATGCCAACAGCAGCGATCGCCGACCTCGGCTCGTTAAACAGCGGTGTCGTCCTGATCCGGAGCGTGGGGTTCGGTGGTGGAGCGCGGGCAGAGCCGGCGACGACAGGTTGTGATCGCTGATTTACTGCCTTGCACGGGCGCCACGGCAGCAGCGTCGCCAATCGACGGTAAATGATCTCAAAGTCCCGATCGTTGCAGGACGATTTCCCTTCCTTCATTCGGAATGACTTTTAATCGATTGAGACGTTTCATTTCAGTTCGGAGTGAGGGGGAATTGGGTGTGCTTATGGAGGAACTATGCCTTTAGTATGACCTCGTCCGATTCTGCTGTCCTCGTCCAATTCTTGCCCACATGTTGGCCCATGGATGCGATATTAAAACCTGTCCTTTAAGTGTAATTGTTATTACGAATTATATTCAACCGTTTGCCATCTAACGAGAAATTTCTTCAAAGTATCCTCATATATCTCTACGGAGGAGTCCTCAAATATGTTTCATCGGCACATTTCAAAGTTGCTTAATCCAACTGATATATCACAGAGAGAACCAAATAAATCCAGTAGAAAATCAGTACCACTCGATGCCATCTAGGGTTTGTTCTTCTTATCACATATGGTTAACCACGAATACAGTCAAGTTTTCCTTCCGTCATCAACACAATTCAGCTAATTTGTGTTTCTCAGGGCGTTGACTATTGGGGTTCCTTGCTTCTCTCTGCTCAGAGAACGTTCTTCTGGCCCCCATAGCCTTCATCTTCAATGTTGCCTTCCTCGCGCGTGGGTCGGTTCGGGGTCTTCTGGGTCCAGGGAGGAGCCTTCGCTGCCGGCGTCGATGTCGTGTCAATATTTCACATTTACGTCAACGCAACGCCACGCAGCGGGCCACGGTCTGCGACGAGATGCGTGCGCACGCGTGCAGCTTCAGAACGAATTAAAAGGCAGATTCGTTTGCCTGACAATTCAATTGTGCCTCGGTCTCTGTCTCCTCCTCCCCAATGCGCCCTTGTCTCCGGCTGCTCCTTCTCCGCATCTTCGTGCGGCATTTCCTTGGCGCGGTTCACACGCGTGCACATCAATAACCGAAATTTGACAGTTTATCAGTTTATCATTACGGAACAACGGAGCCGGAATCAATGCCAACAGGAATAACATCGACATTGAATTCAAAGCAAATAAAAAACAGCAACAACTCCGATTGAATACATCCAGAATCATTTCTGCACGCAATGAGATAAATTTCAATCTGTATTTGCATTTACAGTTTTTCCGAAAACCAACGTTAGCATTGTTGTTGTGGCCGCCTTCGTATGTAGTTGTTTTTATTCGTCCCGGCGCCCAAGGGTTAAAGGCACGCAGCACACGTTGCCAAATGAACGATTTTTGGCAACTCATTATGTAATCTCAGCTGCAGCAGGACACGCGAGCCATGCGAACCGGTCGCAGGACGACGCGGGAACAACGAGCACGATCCACAAACAAGGACGACGATAAAAAACAAGGAGCAAACACAACGCGGGGAATCCGCAAATCATGATGACGCATCGATTTCGCATGCGTCCCGAGCTGCGATGCTGGGGATTCGCGTCCATCAGGCGACAAAGGGTTGTCCTGATGTCATCTCCATCCATTTCTGTCCGAAGAATAAATCCGGCAGAAAAATGGTTCCTATGGGAAACTAAAAAAAATCTTTGACTTCTAACCGAACGGATTTCCATGTGATTAAATCTGTGGACTTTTGACAAAGCAACTTAAGTAGAGATTGGAAAATTTGCACATTTTTTTATCATATTATTTTTTTTAACTTAATATTTACAATATTTAGAAAAATCAAAATAAGCAAAACATTTTACTGTAATACAATATTTTCACTATTATGTAAAAAAAACTATACTTTATTTTATATATTATATTTTTGTTTGGTAATTGTCCATAGAAATTTAACATCACTGGGAGTCATATTTATTTGGCGTCGAATCTTCAAAAACTCAAAAAAATATCTAGAATCATAAACATCGTAGATAAGTTTCTCAAAAGTTAACTGTTTTGCTTGTTGCCCATTTGAGCTCTAATTACATGTTTTATAACTCAGATATAATATAAGAATTATGTGAATTTGGTATATGATATATTTAATTAACTTTTCGAAACATATTAATTATGGTATCTTTATGGTTATGGTAGCTTCCCATAACATGTATCGCACCAGAAGGATCATTTGGCGGCTACAGTATACACGCAGTTATTACCTGTTTGTCAAAAATAATTTACACGCTATATTTTTTAATTATAAACAATATTACCTTAATAGCTATACAAGAATTATTAAACAATACCGATTAATGTGTCCAAATTTAAATTGTGAGCGCTACGTGTCCGTTTCGGTATGATCAGACCAAAATTATTAGTTTAATTTCTGAATGGAATAATTTGCCCATAAAGAAAAAGCAAGAGTTATTTAAAACATGATTGAAATGGTTCAAATGACCTAACGAATTTGTTATTTAGTCCCTACCACATAGATTTAAAACAGCTGAACAAATTTTATCCATTCAAAAAATGTTATGAATATAGATAATAATTATTTACAATTATTATTGTAGTAAAAATTTAATATACTGACATTAAAAATTTAATATACTGACATTTTTTATTGATGGAAACAAAATATTAGCACTTAAATTAAGTAACTATTGGCAGAAGATTATTGTACATTTAAATATCCTAGAGATTTTGCAAATGCTGCATCGTCGACTAATTTATTGATCGACCCTCAATAAAAGTGTCATCGATCACGACGGAAGCGTGTGTGTATTTGTGTGTTTCCCTTCCGGTGCATATGGTAACTTTAGTGTGTGCGTGTGATATTTGAACGTTTTTTAGAAAATTAAAATGTACAATTCCAACAAAGAAACGAACAACAACAATGGCATCAATTACAACGTGCAAGGAATGAAGATGGATCGCTCTTCGCATGACTTCGGGAAAAGGAGCGAGCGAGACGCTGAAACTGAGAGGGAGCGGGACGGACAAGGGCCGAAGAAGTGGCGCTAAGAAGAGCACAAAGCGAGAACGAGGACGGCTTCGAGTCCGATTGTTGTTGGCTTTGTTGATAAATTGAATAATAAAATAATGTGCGTAGTTCTCTCTCCGTCTCCCTCCCTCCCTTCCTCACACACACAGACACGCACTCACATCACGTGATGATGCGTCAAAAGGACGTCAAACGCATGAAAGCCGAATGACACAGCAATTTGACTACCGTCAGTCAAACGGCCTCCAAAGAGATGCCGCCGTCGACGCCGAGGCCGATGTCGATGCCGCCAAGAGCTTCGATTCGAAATTGATTTCGAACAAAGGCGAGTCGTCGTCGGCCCAAGAGCGGGGGGAGGGGAAGAGACGAGAGTGGCCGTGGAGTGACGTCTGAAGAATGAAAGGATTTGTGTAAAAATGAGTTAATGGCACACAACCGCTTCTTCTTCTTCTTCTTTTCTGACAGTCATGGCGCCGCAATCAGTTTTGATTTCTTTAAAGAACGAAATAAAAAACTCATCGAAGACAGGAAATAGAAAACCCGCGCGGAGGGATGGAGGGCGGCGACCGAGTAGAAACTTAGACGAAGTCCTTTCGGGCTCTACCCCGAGGTCCTTAATGTATGCAATCAATCCGCCAGATCTGTGGGAATCCGAGGCTAATGATTCGAGCGTGATTGGGATTTTTGGCCGAACCCCTACCCCAGCAAGAATATGGTAAAAAAGTAGTAGACTAGAAAGAATTTAGTTCAATTTACTTTTGTCTGCTGACGCCATATGTGGATTTGGTAACATGGAAGCGATGGTTTGTGATTGCTCGGTTGGAAGGAGCAGGAACCAAAATCAGTTATTAGGTCTCGAATAGTTACAACCTCAAGACATTAGAGTCTGCAGTTGATATTTTCTCCATCGAGAAAATAGAGTAGGCGAGATTCCTGGGCTTGCAGTAAGGTCCTGAGGATGTGAGAACAACACAAACCGTAGGAATCGCGGGAACTCGATGAACAATAGCATCAACTACACTCCACGAGAACAACAGCCAGAACTCGAAGGAACAGACGTCTTCAAATCACCCTCATACAAATTGAACATGAAACCTCGTTCTCCCTTTTGTGCCCGCTTATTCCGCGTCTCCACGAACTGTTGCTTCTTCTGTCTCGTGGCCGTCATTTTCTTCTTCTTGTTCTTCAGCTTCTTAGGGCTCTGGTTGGGTTTTTGTGCGAACTCGTTATTCGATATTATTTCGCTAATTCGATACTTTTTAATATTAATATCATCATTCCTTGCATTTCTTTATTCGCTCCCCTGCTCTGAAGCGTCTGCTGCTTCTTCTTCTTCCATTTCCTTGTACTCGAGGTTCCAGCGAAAGCAGGAAGTTTGACATGGACTGGAGTCTGGCGGTTGCTCGATCGATTTCGAGTGATTTTGCCAGAATGCAATTCGATATTTGATTTGCAATCCGATGGATGCATGAGTGTCTAATGGATACACACACTCACACTTACATAGAGCTCAGTATGGAAAACGGTTTTGGAGAATCCTGCGAGTATGTGGAATACAACAACAACAACAATAACAACAGTTGAGTATTCAATGTCTGCGGGCAGTTGTTGCTTGGAAAAATGCGATTATAATAACTCACCGTTATTCAAAGCCAGACAATGGCGAGATTTTTTACGTCCATTGTCTCTGCTGCTGTTGCTGCTGGTAATGTCGTTGTTGTTGTTGTTTTTGTTGTTGCTGCCATCGACCACACATTACGCTTTACGTTTATGCCCTTCGTCGTTGCTGCCATCAAACTGATTTACTGGGACATTTTTGCTGTCCGGACTCCCGAAAAAAGCTCCAGCCATCGACGACAGGTGGCAGCCGCAGCAACAGCTGTTGTCGCCGTCTCCGATTCGCTGGGTGGACATAACGGCCCTATAGATTACCGACCACTCTGTGGGATTCGGCAACAGCTGCAGCCGAACCTCCGCTCGCCAGGATAATAAATCGAACGAGGGACGGACGTCTCGCACTCCAAAGGCTTCTCATCCAAATCCCGATGTAAAAATCTCGAGCTCTATGCAAGGACAATCTCTGTATCCTTGATATCCCTTGCTGTCTTAGACTCCCTCTCTTAGGCATGTCGAGAAACTCCTGTCGAAGACTTCCGCCTCGGGATGTCCTCCACCTCGTCACTGTTGTCATCGATATCCCTTGAAACGTGCACAAGTTGTGGTTTCCTCCTTCCGCTTCCCCGCCTCACGATTTTTTAGTCATATCCTAGGAATCTCTTTGTATTTTATTTTATTAAGGGAATCTTTTTGTAATTAAAATGTTTGGTTCACGTATATCGTCGGTATTATGTTTGTTATCATCATCCATACTTGAAAGCACAATCCTGTTTATGTTGTATTGAATTTGAATTGTTGTTGCTCTTGTCATTGAGGAACAAATTATAGTTCATCGATCAAATAAAGTATTTCATGATTTTTAAATTAATCAAAAAATCATATGTAATTCTAAGTTTTTTTTATTTTCATGCACGTATGTATGTACTCTTATATAGCGAAAGCTCCCATAACGTACTGCTCCCATAATATAACATAACCTCTACTGATCCTATAATCAGAGAAATTTTCTCAACACAAGCTGTTCATAATACCATATTATCTCCATCATAAGCAGAACTTTACTTTAAAACTTTACATATATTAAAAGTGAACAGACGAGATTTGACAAATACTTCAAAAGCTTTGGAAGAATATTTGTTATATAATATTTGAAGCCACATATTAACTATTTTATACTAAACAACAATGATTCATTGTTACTAATTTCAACTGATTTTTTCCTGGACCCTTAAATTTCATTCACACCCAATTCTTCTTAGAAATACCTCATCAGTCCTTCTACACAAAGTTTGTTTGACTTCTCATTACACACAAACGTTAGCTCTCTCAAGGTCCCTGACCTCCGATTGCACTTCCTCAATCGGCGTCTTCCGGCAGCCCAGAGTCCACATGGAGTCGGCATCGCTGGGATCCCGTCCGATTCATTGCGATCTTCGTTCTACGACCAGACCCCCTGCCCCGCAGTTCATCGATCTGCTAATCTCTTCGATTTGGCTTGCGATCAATTATCGCAAGAAATGAAATTAACTTTTATTTGTCTGTTTGTTGCTGCTGATGTTGTTGTTGTTGTTGCAGTTCTATTAATTTCTCTATCCAACAAATGACTGCAAACACGCAATTCGACAGCGAGCAACAACAACAACAACAACTGCGGCCGAGAGGAGAACCGAAGGATTTTAAATTAATTTCACATCGGCCGATGATTTGCGCCACGCCCACCGGCACACGAGCACAAGCACGGGCGCCCAGCAGCCCAGGCCGACAGCGCCTAGATACGTTCGCCTGCCACATTAATTGAAAGTATCTGGCAGAACGCATGCGCCATCTAGCAGATACACAGGCGCATTCCAACAGATGCACTCGCGTTTCTCCGTCTGTCTCTGTCCGTCCGCCCGTCCGTTGGTCTGTCTGTCTGTCCGCTGGTCTCCTGTCCACTTGTCTGTCTGTTGATGGCAGTTCTCGGGCTCTCGCTGCGCAGATACGCGGCCGGCAATCTCGTAGATGCAGAGATACCGGCCGGCGACCGAATGCAATCAGCGGTGAGCGATGCGCCGCGAAGGGCGGGGGCGGCAGGAGGCGTGGCGTGGCGCGGTGCAGGGCCGGGCGGCAGCGACGTAATTTTAATTGTTACACAACAGGATTTCAAACAAATCGCTGAATTTAATTGAGATTTTTGTTGTTGTTACGGACGTTGTTTGCCCAGGTTCTTGTTGTTGCTATTGTAGTTGTCGATGTCGATGTTGTTGCCAATACTGTTGCAGCAATCGTTGCTGCTGCCGGTGAGCAGCAAGCGATCGAAATTTATGGTTTATTATTTTTCATGATGTAACTCGCTCTTTGTTGTTGTCGCAGCCGCTCCTCAATGCTACAATAGCCTACTGCCTCGGTGGGCGGAGGGCGTGGCCGCCAAGCGAGGAAGTCAAAGAACTCCGAGGGATGACAGTTGAGCCGGGGAGGGGCCGTTGAACCGACGGCAGCTGCGACGATCGCGAGGGAGCGACCGCGAGATAAGAGAGGGAGCGAAGATGAGCGGTGGACGGGGTGATCGACAATGGCATAACCACAACAACAATGGGCATTAGCGAGCGGAGATTTTCGCAACAACAATAAGTAAAACCACAAGAAGGACGATCTCAACGATCGGTGCACTTGAACAATTGCTTTGCTTTAGTTCTGGTTCCCGTGGTTCCTATTGTTGATCCTCCAACTGCTGTTGTTGCTGTTATTGTTTCATGTCCTTGTTGTTGTTGTTGCTCTCCAGCCATCATTGCAACATTTCACCTCCTCAATTCGGCAACATATGACGCCATAATCGGGGTCCTCGAAAGGATTCGAGGGACTCATTTCGGCCAACAACAATGCGTCCTCATCGACATCATCAAGCGAAATCCAAATGATTGCGAGGGATTGCAAAGGATTTGCGTGGAGTGCAAAAAACGAGAACTACAGGATTATGGTTTTTTGTTCCCATTTTCCATTTGTGTTCCTCGAGTGTCGTTGAGGCCTCGCACAGCTGTTGGACGCGTCAGGGCGGGATGTCGGAGGGTGGCTTCGAAAGAGCAACAGCGCCAATGGATCCATCGGCCATCGACGCTGGGAATCCACAGGTACAGGACACCGATCGAGACGAGTGATCACAATCAACGATTGGAGCAAATCGGAATCGGCTCCAAGAATCTCTCATAATTGCCGAGACGACCTTTCGCCGACTTAATCGATCGGGGAAGGAATCAAATGAAGCTTGTGGATCTTAGAGAACTGATGAGAACTAGACCTTGAGAGACGGCTAGAGCTAAGACGAGGGCGATAGTCGCAGAGATCAGGATCACGGGACAATTGGGGACGGCGGGCAGCGATCGACGTGGCAACATATGCGATCTCCGAATCAAAGATCGCCCAGACATCCGTCAGAAATCGATCCAGTCGGCGTGATTTATGCGTCTCCCGGCCCAGCGCGTTCACAACTCAAGCGAGCAGCCCAGCGGAATGTGATGGCGTCTCCTGGAATCTCGGACTGGAGCGCGGCCCAGCGCCAAGTATTGTGTTTAAAATTATTGGAAAATTATATTTAATTCACTGTTAGACGCGCACGTACGCGGCCCTAAACGTCGGCCGGCCTCCAAATTGCTGGACCCCATTGTTGTTGCTTTGGTTCTGACTCTAATTCGTGTTGTTGTTGGCATTTCATTTGCTTAAAAGGTCTAAAATTATATAGAAAATGACGAGATCCGTTGTCCCTTGGCCTCGACCGTCCGACGACGACGATCCGACCTCAATTATCGATTTAACTTTATTATTGGTTCCGATTCTCGGACTTTGATTTCGAGATTTCGACGATTCGTCTGTGCGAAGTTTTGCGCCACTTCATCTCCCTCGCCCTCACTCTTCATTCGCCCTCCATCTGTCTCGTCATCGTCTTTGTTGTTGGCATCGCGAATTCCTCAGGCCGGGGCCATCGGGGACGACGCGGGCCCCAAAGTCCTTTGTGGCGAACGTTTAGCTGATTACAGGGTGCGCATGTGTGGCAATTAGCTTGGGATTCGTACTTTTTCGATCCGGATTTCGGAATGAGTTCGCCTGGGATGCGATTCGAGGACGAAGACCAAATAACTGTTGTTTTCGCAAATAAATCACTCGATTTAATTAGAGGAATGGCACGGGATTCGTTCGGATAGCGGAATTGGGTCAGCGACCGGTGTGATAGAGAGAAAGGGAGAGTGAGTGCGATAAGGAGAGAGAGAGAGAGGATGAGAGCATAGAAAACCGGATGGACCAAAGGATTGAGGAACAAATTGGTGAGCGGAGGTTCCTTTGATATGAAGCTTATTTTGTCACTCTCACCTTCTTCGCTATTTTTCTCTCTCTTTCTCTATTTCTCTCTTTCTCTGAATGCCTCCGTCTCTTACTCCTCCTTTCCCCAGTTCGCCCCTCGGTCATCCTCTTCCTGAGTCGGATGTCTTCGTTAACTTCTGCACTCGTCCATCACGACTTGTTGACACTTCGCTGTCGCATCCTCACCAATCACAACAGCAATTACAACAACAACAAGAACAACAACAAACATCAACCAATACAACAACACCATAACAAATACAACAACAAGAGTCGGCGCTCCTAGCTGCACCCCAAGCCCAGACGCCGCATCCCACCGTCGGAACTCCTTTGCTCCATCCATCCTTGTGGCTTTACCTCTATCCCTCCCGCCATCCGTCCGTCCGTCCGTCCGTCCGTCTGCCTATCTGTCCGTCCGTCTCCTCCGGATCCCGGCAATAAATCAGCTGCACTCAATAAACGTAATTGAGCCGCGGCGTTCGCAGAGAATTTTCCTCCTTGTGGTCTGTTCGCATCGATGGTTTTCTTGTTATGGTTGTTGTTATTGGTATAGTTATTGTTGTCTCTCGTTTTAATTTCGTTGCGCAAACTCATAGATACATTTGTATCTTTTGGCGAGTACACGAGGTTCGCGTGTGGGAATGCGATCCTTATGAGCTCTGCAACAACGAAGGCATCCTCGTCGTCGACTATGGTTTTTTTAGTTTTCTTTGTTATTATTGGTATGCGATTGTTGTTGTTAATGCGAATGCTGTTGTTTTTGTTGTCGTTGTCGCTACATTCGACGTCCGCCGAAAGACGTCGCAACACGCGCATGCTCAGCCTTCGCACTCTGCGCCTGCTGTCGCCACTTCGGAATCAATTGCGGGCCCTCGCGAGGCCAGGGGTTGCCCAGAGTCAGAGAGAGAGAGAGCGAGGAGCGAGCGAGACGGCGCGAGTCGTTTATGGTCGCGATCACGGAACAATAAATATCTGCGAAATGCTCTTGTGGCCAGGAGGCTGCGGGACTCGGTTCGTCTCGAGCGAAACACGTGAAACACATGTTGGCGATTAATATTTCGTATGTTGCTGATGGTTGTTGCCGTCGCCCGTCGATGGTTCTTGTTGCGCATCGCTGTTGTTCTCGTCATTGTTGTTCCTGATGCTGTTGTTGGCGAGGTGAGGGTGCAACCATAACGAATCGATGGTACATGTGTGTGCGAGCCATTAGAGTCGAGAGGCCTTTCATGGGAAGATCTCCTCTAATGAGATGTGGGAAAGGATTCGTGGATGACCATGGACCCTGACCTTCTGACTTCCTAATCGAGATCTCCGAAGATCTAATTTCGCAACATTCCTCCCATTGAAAAAGCCTTTAATTTTAATATTAAGTTATTTTATTTTATTTATTGTAGCATATTCAATAGTTTTAGTTTTCATAATGCATTCATTTTGTTTCATTTTGATTTATAATTAAGCAGCTTTGAATACGATTCTAAGTTAAACAATAAACATATTTCATATATATAATACTATATACTTTACGTGGTATTTGCGTAATGATAGTTGTTTAATTAGGTTTATAATTACTGTAATTACCGTATGTTAATTAAAATGTTATTCTTAAGGTTCCATACGTTATTGTATCTACTACTTTAGTTAGAGTTAGGTGAAATTAGAAAAACGCTCAAGTTCTCAGCACGAGTCTACACTACAGCTGGCGTCTCCAAATGCAATACAATATATGCAGCGTGTCCTATCGTCTATATAGCGTGTGTGGCTGTGTGGGTGGCGATGTCTAGGTGTGTCGGTCGGTTCAAAGCTAAGAGTGAGTCCAAGCGAAAGCTCCGTGTCTCGGTCGTCTCCAATGGTATTCGTCTAATGCTGGCGTCAGCCTCCCGATCCTGCGTAAGTCTTTTAAACGTCGTATTTACAGCACTCGTGATCGTCACGGGGTCCAATCGTAAAGTTAATGCTACAGTTGAATTAAATAATATTGGTAACTCCTACACTAGGCCGCCCCTGGCGCGGGAGCGCGCTCTATTTACAAGCCGCGGATGTCGGCCGTGCCCGGCTCCCACCTCCATCTGCCCACCAATCGCCTCTATGTACACCCTGGGCTCCTCGGCACGCCTCCGCCTCGGCTTGACCTCGTATACTCCTCACACCCGTCCGCTCCGCTGCGATTGCACGTTGAGATCAGTTTCCAGTGGCCGCCAGAGAGCGGCGGCGGCTTAGTTGGCGCTGCCGAAGAGCACGGAGTTCTTGTAGTAGGCGGGTTGGCGCTCGGCCAGGGGGCTCTTGACGTCGCGGTCGGCGTTGGCGGCGCGGTTCTTGCGCTCCATCTCGATCTCCTGGGCCAGGGACTCTGCGCGAGGAGGGAGAGAAGAACAGTGGGGGGCGTGAGTCGGGGCCTCGGACCCGGGGGCGGGGGTGGGGGACTCACCTGAGTAGTTCTGCCAGAAGGCGCCGGTGGCCATCAGGTCGATGCCCGGGTAGCTCCAGGGCCCCTTCCCGTTGCCGGCGGCGGCTGCAGCGGCGGCCGCGGCTGCGGCGGCAGCCAGGCTGTTGCCCTCCGCCTGCGAGGTGGGCGGCAGGGTCAGCGGGGTGCTGCCCTCGCGGTCGCTGCTGCGGTCGCAGAGGTCGCGCTCGGCCCGGTCGAGGCGGTCGGCGCTGCGGCGGCCCAGCGACTGCTCGTGGTCGCTCTGGGGCTCGCGCTTGAAGCTGGGGCTCTCGGAGCGCTGGCGCATGTGGCGCAGCTGGTGGAGGTTGTGCTGCGGCTGCAGCGGGTGCTGCTGCTGGGGGGCGTGGCCGTCGTGGGAGCCGGCCGACTTGTCAGACTTTACGCTCGATCGACAGTCGTTATCTGCGGAGACGGACAGAGGTGGGGGTGGGGCGTGAGAAGGGCGTGTCCCGGGCGTATTCGCCCACTCCGAAACTCACCTGGTTCGCTCTTGCGCGCGCCGTCCGCGCCGTTCTCGCCGCCGCTGCTGCTGCTGCGGCCCTCGTCGACGGCGCCCGCGCCTGCTGATCCCGCCGCCTTCCGCTTGTCCTCGTCGAGCTGCTGCTGGCAGCGGATGCGCAGCTTGCGCTCGCGTCGGTAGCGCTTCTGGTACAGAACTGCAACGAGACGAGGGCGGGGGGAGAGTTTTCATTAGTCGGAAATTCAATACCAGGGCGGGCTGGGGAGGAGTGGCCGACGCGATCGATCCGATCCGATCGGGGACCGTCGCATGCACTCAGCTGCGCATCCGCTTCGCGTGTGGCCGTCGCCCCCGCCGACGCCGCTCTAATTCAATTGCTACCGACCGACCGAAGACGCCGACCGACGGGGCGAACCCGGGGCGGCGACCAACGACGGCGACGGCAGATAAGCGGGCGAATTGAATGTCGTGTGCAGCCGAACGCGAAGGGCGACGACGACGACGATTCGAGTGGAACGTGGCTAAATATGGACGACTGACGATCGTTCTCTCCAGTCGACGGCCCAGGGACTGGCAGAGGTGCGGCGAGGCCGAGGCCAATAGGGAATTGGACATTATCAAGTAGTCTCAAAGTATAGGACCTGAGGACTCCGACCCACAAACTCTTCAAATAAAGTAAATGAATATTACTCGGTTCATGTCCTCAATGAGAAGACTGCGGGCTGCATAATTTTGAATATCTGAAAGTCTAGAACCCAGGGACTTAGACCCATAAACTCCAAATAAATCGAATTAATACTGCGCATCACCCATATAGAAAATATCCCTTTCTTTGGAGCGCCTATTTCTCCCAGTGTACGAAGCCGTAATCGAAACGTTTGAAGGGAAACAACTGCGAGTCGGAGACGGAGGGAGACGTCTTTGGGCTATCGTCCGCGCCTAATGCGTTGCGACTTGGATGACGTCCGTGACACCTGATATCCCTCCGCCGCAGGAGCCGAAGAACTGCAACAACACACAAGAAGAACGATAAACGATGATGGCAACAACAACAACGCTGAAGCCAACGCCAATACCAATGAGCGAGAGCAGAGACAAAGCGAGATGTCCTTCGAACGGATTTCAACAGAACTCGCAATGCAAATGAACTTAATACCATTTCATTTCGATTTACTTCCACTCGGTTGGCTGGAGCTGGATGGGCTGGAGGGGATGCGGAGGGAGGGAATAGGAATCGTTGGCTCATAGGTCCGAAGGCCAAGAGTTCGGAGTCTGGGTTCACGCGAACACGCAACGGCTCCGCAGGTCTCGAATCTATGGCCCGGGACTCAGACCAAAGACCGGCGAGTGAGGGAGACGAACAGCGCGAGCGAGAGAAAGAGTGGGGTGTTGACAGATCCGAGTGACGAATGCGAAACGATTGCAGTTCCCATTGCGAGTTCCTGTCGCGTGCAGCCAGACCCGGAGTCAGAACTCCAATTTTCCATTTGGTCTCCAATTAGACCCGATCCTCCCTCGCCCGTTCCCAGTGCTCCGTGATTAAAGTCGTCGTCTGGCCAGGGATGACGAGGAGGCAGAGGAGGTGAAAGGCGGGGGGCGTGGGCTGCAAGAACCACGGCCAGGGAACACATGTTCTGCGGTCGGCCGAACTGTAAATGCAGCCGAATAAACAAATTGCATGCAACATCTAATGGCAGTGGCGGCGGCAACATCTACGACAACAACAGCAATAGCAAGAAGAACAGCAACAATAACAACAACAACAACAACAACACCAGGAAGAACAACAAATAGCAATATAGCAAACATAGATTCACTGCCGGCGATTATCAACATTGCAATCAGACAAAGACTCCAGAATGAACGAAGAAACGAAGAAAGAGCAGACAGACGGACGGACAGACGGAGGAAGAGACAAACAGAGAGACAGTCGGAGAGGCAAACATGCGGCCGTGCTCGTCGTCCCGAATCGCAGCCTCTGCTGACTCCGATCCCCCGGTCTCCAGCCCCAACAAGTCTCAACCGACTCGGTCTGTCCGCTTGAGCTGAATTAATGCTGACAACAAATTTGCCATTTGCGCCACAAACATTCGCAGCGAATCACAGAAGACACCAGTCGGCAACCACAACAGAAACAACTCCGGAGCAGTCGAAGAGACCGAGGGGAAGAAGTCAACCGGAGGATGTCGCCGGAGTCAGATGACGAGTGGGCCGGCAACGCTCGAATGCACACGGCGTTTAGGTGTGTCAGAATGCATTAGATTTAGGGCGCATGTCCACGGTCCACGATCCACGATCCACAGTCCCAGCGGTGACCAGGAGTGGACACGGCCACAGTGGATGAGAGGCCTCGAACGTTGGTCGAGGTCGAAAGGGAGCCTCGACTGGCTCGAATCTAATACGGAAAGCAAATGCGGCTAATACGACGTCCTACCGCAGGATTCTAACCGGAACCCGATTCTCAGATCTCACGGATTCTTCTTCTACACCTTCTCGCTGCAAACATTTCTCACGATAACCAAAGCCGAATGCGGATCAGAAGCAAAGAGGAAGAAGGAGAGAGAGAGAAGAAAAGCCGACGGAGAACGAAACCGCGACTACCAAGGGGACGACTAATGGCCTCCGCTTTCGGAAACCGCTTGCGACCGGCCGACCTCTGATCCCGAGTGCAAATTTGCGACTAAACGGGTCCACTTCGCGGAGCATTAGCATAATGCAAATCGGCCCAGTGTCGCCGTCCCCCTCGGCCCGGGGTCGCCCAGATCGGAGTCAGGGGCTGGCACACAAATGGTTGGCAACTCACCGCGCAGCTTCCGCTCGTCCACCAGTTGGCGCTCCAGCGAGTCTTTGACTTCGCGCTCGCGCAAGACGTCCATCTTAAGTTCGGCTGCGGGGGCGAAAGAGAACAAAGAGACAAAGAGAAAGCCGGATTAGATGTTAATTAGCGATTGAGTTGTTGGGTTCGTGCTCGACTCGGGAGACGATTGGGAGCCCCTGGTCGCCCCCGGTTGACCCATGACCTGACCCAACTCACCTTTCTCGTAGCTGATCTGGCGCTCCTGCTGGCGCGCGTTGTCCGCCGCCACCTTCAGCAGACTCTGGATGTTGCGCAGCAGCGTCTCCGTCGAGGAGGGCGCGCCGTGGGCGTCCAGGGCCATCGGGCCGAGCGCCAGGCCGCCGGCCAGGGCAGCTGCGGCGCTGGCGTCGTTGGCCGCGAGCAGCGCCTCGTTCGGCGTCAGGGCGCCGCCGGAGCCGGGGCCGTTGCCGAGCGCGGCGGAGCCGGCTGCGCTGCCCGCGGTGCCGTTGGCGACCGCCGCAGCCGCCGCCAGCGTCGAGTAGTTGAGCGCGCGCTGGTGGTGCTGCTGCAGCGCGGCGACGGCTGCGGCGCTGTGCGGCACCGGCGACTGCTGCAGCGCCGGATGCGGGTGCGGGACGGAGTCGCGATCGTTGACCCCGAGGCCGCCCACCCCGGCACCGACGCCCACGCCGCCGCCGACGGAGTTCGACGCGTGGTGCAGGTGCGGGTGCTGGTGCGACGTGGCCGAGAGATTATCACGTTCGGCGTCGCTCAAGTCTGAGGGAGAGAGAGAAAAAGAGAGAGGGGTGGAATTGAGTTATCGCGGCAGTGACAGTTGGATTGACGGCTCGCTTCTTCTTCTTCTTCTCTTATCACTTATCGCCCGTCGGCGCGATCTTTACCTTCGTCGTCGTCCTTGGCGATGCGTTCGTCGACTTCCGAGACGTTGTCGTCGCTCAGGTTCTCCTCCTCGTCGTCGTCGACGCCGATCGGCTCGCGGCTGCCGCCGATGCTGCCGCCCTGCGCCGAGTGGGCGGGCGAGTGGGCGTCGCTCCGGTCGCTGCGGTCGTCGCAGTTGCTGCCCTGGTCGGTGTTGCCGCCCGACTTGGACAGATTCAGCACCGGGCTCTGGCGGCTGGGCGAACCTACGCATACACAGAGAGAGAGAGAGAGAGAGAGAAGAGAGTGAGGTTGACTGCCGCCTCCCATGCCACGCCTACTTACAGTTCCGCGAGCTAAGGTCGCGCGGCTTCTGGTCGACTCCGGGGCCGCCGCCGGCTCCGACGCCCATCTGCTGGCGCGACTCGTCCGTGCGCTCCTCGCGCAGCCTGCAAATGAAGTGGGAATTCCTTCTTTTACACCACGTTTCGCTCTCTTTCTCGCACACCCCACTCTTCCCCGCCCGCCGACGAGCGGCCACATACCTCTCCAGGTGCTTCACGATGTCCTCGTAGGCGGCGCGGCAGTTCTCCCAGATGCCCGAGCGCGCCAGGGCGTCCATGTTGGCCGCCGACATCCCGCTCTGGGCGGCCGCCTTCAGCATCTGGCTCTCGGGGCGCGCGTGCAGCCCGTGGGGCGGCATCCCCGGCGACATGAGCGCCGAGCCCGGGTGGTGGTTCATCTGCATGAACGCCATGTGGTTGATGGGCGGGGGGTTGTAGCCGTTCGCGAGGAGGGGCGACTTCTCCATGCGGCTCATGTCTGCGGAGAGAGGATAAAGAAAATAGTAGTAGAAATATAAATACACATAGCTGTTAGTTTGATCCAACCCCCAGAGACAGATCGGCTGAGTGATTGACAATGGTTCGATTGATTGCGGTGAATGTGACCTCTCGATTTTGATCGCCAGGGCCATTGGGCGCCAGCAACAACAACCATCGCCATGGGACAGTGCTGCATATGGCTAAAACGCTAAAACACTCGCTTGCAATGTTTGGGCCCAGTCAGTGAGAGAGAGTGTGTCACTGTGTGCGTGTGATTTAATAACCCAGAGACCCGCACACAGCCAACCAGATAGACAGACACACAGACAGGTGGGCGGCCAGCCAGCCAGACAGACACACGGAGGGAAAGAGACGACAAGCGTTGTGGAAAAAAAGCACACCTGTTCGCGAATAATAGACGTCGCCGACTGGCCCAGAGCTGTTCACTCGGCCAGCGGCGTGCAGCTACGTGTGTCTGTTCGAATGACTCTATCTGTCTGGCCGTCAGTCGTCGGCGTGTCTGTGTGCGTGGCACAGTTCAGCCGCCGGCTCGGATGACGTTTAAAAGACAATCTAAAATAATTTGTTAAATTGTCACTTTTTCGTAATGGAAAAATGTTATTTTATCTAGGCGCGAGCATGATACACATATGCCCCCGACAAACATACATCTATCTATCTGCATAGCATGGGAGTATGTGCGAATGTGTCCGATAAAAGTTTATTCAGCTCGCCGTCGGGTGTTTCATTTAATACTCGGTTGTCTCAATTCCAAATGTCCGTCCGTCTGGCTGAACGTTGTTTGATTTTCCATCAATTGATACGGGAGTTCACAGGGGGAATAAATCATTTAGTTTTAGCTATGTACCTTTTAATCAAAAGTTAAATATCCGCAAGTATTAAAATCGATAGCTACTACGGACATTTAGTTGGCCAGCGATCGCTCTTTAAGTTGTATTGATATTTTAATCTCCGCATCAACTAATATTTTGTAAAATACATCCAATCTCCATATATCGCATATACCATTAATTTCTTGTCCCCAATGCATTTTACATTGTAATATTATGATATTGTATTTATCCATTGCTCTACTTCGTAGGATCGACTGGTTGTAACAAGTGTAAGACCGATTACTATTTGTCAGCGAGAATCTCCTCGTTGTTGTAGTGGCGCTTGTAGCCAAATTTTTAATAAATTTGCCCCACTGTGAAAACTTGGTACCTTTGACATATTACACATATATTGTCTCTTTTGTACCGGCGATTGTAGCCAAGTTTTCACCACACTATCACAATGCGAGAAATTCGGAAATGGGTTGGTTTCTAAACTAAGTTCATTGCGAACACCACTTCCGTCTCTCTTTATCATCTCAATGTAATGAATTTTGATCGTGCAGAAACGGTTCGAATTTCTGTCTGCATATCGACTTCAAGTCCCAACGATCGTGAGAAATCCTTTCTCGATCATTACGATTCTGGCCTTGAAAATATAAAGTTCAATCAACCAATTTTCACAGCAAGTACGGTATTATAAACGGTCGTTGAGGGCAACAAACGGCTCCAACTTTATTTTGTTGGTGTACGAGTACAATTTTACAAATTTCGAGTACAAATTTCGACACTGCAAGAATCACCAGCGGAATTTAATTTCCTTTTTCCTCTGAAATCCTCAGTGATTTTCATTGGGAAGAGGGTTAAAATTTAAAGTTTTCATCAAAAAAGTAAGTTTTCATTATTTTGTATGTAGTTGTCGGTTTTTGCCTCACACTCTCTCTTTCCAAAATATATTTTTTTGAAAGGTTCAATAACCTTATCAGCTGTCCGGTGGACTGCTGAGAAATTCAATAGAGAATCCAGCAATTTTTTTATATATTGGAAGCTCCAGAGCGAAATTTAATACGTAAAGAAGAAACGCTGGAATTGTGGAGAAGAAAGAAAGAGCAGAAACTGGCGACAGCTGACAGTTTTCGCGAGGCGCGACCTGAATCATCGAAACCAGCAAAGAGATCCTGTAAAAAAATTCCCCAAAATTCGCTTAATAGTGTTTAAATAAATTGGCAAAACGCAGTCTGCGTCTAAAAACATTTAAAACGCGGAAAAGCCCATAAAGAAACGACTCAGAGGCTTCTCGTATTGAAAAATTAAATTTGTGAAAAAACAAGAGAAAAAACTATAAATATCCCTAGGGGCATGTAAGAAAACCCCCCCAAAATGTTTCGTTCGCAGTAGAAACTGCATTAGTGTTAATATTAGTGTTAAGATATAGTTTAGCTTTAGTTTTAGTTTAAAATGTGGCAAAAGTGAATAAAAATAATAATAAGAAGAAAAAAATGAAAAACAACAACAAATAAGTGCGGGAGTGAGCAAATGGTAGACTAACGAGTAGGTAGAGAAATAGAAGATCGAGAGAAAAAGAGAAATACAGAAAAATGTTAATATGGCAATAAATTCAGTGTAAAAATCGGGAAAACGCTGAAAGAAAATCTATAAATATAGAAGAAGGCATATTTAAAATTAACGAAAAGAAAAGTTGGTAATCTGTTAAGTTAATTATCTCGCGCGTCTTAATAAATGTTAACAAAATGGTAACCCACCACTAAGTTGAGTGCATTTACATTTCCCCTCTTAAATCTATCTCTCCCGCGATCCACAACTCTGGTGGAGTTCGTTCTCTTCCCTTCTCTTTCCACAGGCACAGGTTCCACAACGATGAAAGATCTTTCAGCGTGGGAGCAATAAGAACAACAAAGTGAGTGTGTCAATTCTTCTTCTTTTTTTTTAGTTCGCGAATGGTGAGAGCATAATTGCAACGTCAGTGAGAGAGTTTGCATAGAACATGTTCGAACCCCGCTCTCTCGCTCTCGGGTATTTCGTTTATGCAAAACCTGTAACAACAACAATACAGGCTTTACGTTGCAATTGTGGCTTCATGCTTTTCATTTAGGGTTTTGTTCATGAACTCGACTTTTATTTCGCGATTCGAATTTAAAGTTGTAAATTTTATACAATTTCTTCTTAACAAGTTATCAAGAAAAAAAGTATAAAAATACAAAAAAAATATAATAATTAAAAGAAAAAATTTAAATAATTTTTATATCAAAAAAAAAAAAAGAAAAATTAAATCAATTTTATGCCAAAAGAAGAAAATGAAAATGCCTCATGTCCCATTTTGATATTCATATGCCAATAATTTCTCGATGCAATTATGATTAAAATAAAAAGAAAATAGATAAATTCAAAAAAAAGAAACAACAAAACAATATCAGCCATCTTAACTGAATATGCCACTTACCTTAATTTTGTTCAACTTACACCTACCATACTTTTGAATCGCTTACACTTACCTGCATTTCATTGCTACTTACCTTAATGTCATTTATACTTATCTTAATATCATTTATACTTACCTTTACTTACTTTTACTAGTTTTAAGTCATCTGAATTAATTGCATTTTAACGCCTACATGCTTTTGATTTTTATTATAACTTATTTAGTAGACATTAATGAATTATTTTAGGAATTAAATATTGTTAATTATGAATTTCTAAATTAGTATTTCTTTTCGGGAAATGGGTCGTCTGTCCGTGTAGTGTTTTTAGTGGGATCATCGCTCAACACTCGGTTGGAACCGCGATGATCAGGTTGGGCGGGCTAGGAGTTGTCCATCGAACATCTTGAGGCAACTCGAAGAGGTTGAGATCATGGCTACCGATACCTTCCACTTCTTTCTTTTCCCCTTTCATTTTTCACTCTAATTTCTCTGCACGCACTATCCGTTTCGGAGAGTAGTAGCTGAGAGCAATATTTAACATGGCGAACAAGACACCGGAAGCAAGATCCCACTCCCAATTGCCGACGAGCCGGAGCCGGAACCTTCGCGTGCATCCGCTTCCGGTCCTTGCCACATCACTCGCTCTTCTCAGCCGTCTTTAGCCAAGACAACTGCTTATTCGTTACATATTTTGGCGCCCAACGTGGGGCCCACACTTTCTGTTCCTAGTATTATAACATCGTGTTCATATTTCGATATGCAACAATAACTTGTGTGGTGCCTCAAATAATTATTTTATTTTTCAATTACTGCTGGCTGGAAGTTACTCAGTTTTACATATTAACTGGTAACCCCAGTAGTTTAAATTACATATCAAATTTTATCAAGTTTCGTAGTCGCTGGAAATTCAGCTTTGGAAATAATAGCTAAACGCTGACCGCACTGCAATGAAGCTAATACTTATTTTCTCTCTTTTTTCCCTTGAGTAAACTCTATGCCTGGAAGTCTTTTAGATTCGCGATGATAATTTAAATGCCGGCATAGTTTTATTCATCTGCTTGTCTTTCTCCTTCACTTCCTCTCTTCTGTATCTCTCTTTTCGATCTAACCATTGATCTCAACCTCTATTTTTTTTACTACACGGCGCAGTGCCCAATTTCCCGAAATTATTAAATTTACATTATTTCATCTCTTTCTCAAACATCTCGTTTGCTCTTGTTTAAGTAAGCTGGAATTGCAGCGCTTTGGGGTTTTATTTCCAAAGGCTGACCGCTATGCAATTACAATTGCAAATAGTATTCGTTCTGGCCTTTCCAAACTGGATTCGTCTTCTGTTTTCATCTTAATTTTCGCAAAAGCTGGAATTGCAGCAGTGGAAGTTAGTTCTCACTGGCTGACCGCTGTGTGAAAATTAACGAACATTTTAACTATTTTCTTCTTACTTCTATTTAGTTCAGTGTGTATCGGCTGGAAATGCAGATTACTGAATTTATTATTTAGATCTGACCGCTGTGCATAGAACACAATTTCTTCTAATTCTTTTCTCCCTTTAATATCTAAAGAAGCTGCATTTACAGTCCGATTTTGCATTTGCCGGAAATACAGCGATTTGGTTTTCATAGCTAGTCGCTGACCCATATGCTCGTAAATAAAAATTGGATTAATAAACCTATTAGTTGCGTTCGGAATCTTTTAAGTTCCATTACAGACTTAACTGCCAGCGTAGCATTGTAGTTATGTGTAAATGTTCAATATTTCCAATGTATTTTCTTCTTTATCATGTCAAACCAATGTCTGCAAACAAACAAACAAACACCCGCCATGACTACGACTAAACACCTTAGAATCCTCAATTTAATTTTACTTTCTATTTAATAATACGCTTGAAATGAATTACGTATATTCTCAATCTCAGCCACTTCCGGTTGAAAAGATGACAATGGAAGAGTTGCTGGGACTTCCCCCAAGAAAGTTAACGACAGCGCAGTCGCAAGATAAGCAAGCTGATTATCAGCAAAATACTTTGACTTCAGATTTAAATTATAATAAAAACACTAGTCAGATAATGTCACAGGGTACAGAGACTGATACATTTGAGTTAAAATCAATTTATTCGCTTTCAGTTAATACCAAGCCAAGTTTTTTTGAACGGTGTAAACTACCCTCAAAACCAAAACGTTCAACTCTTAGGTTACGTATCTACTGGCACAAAATTAGATCCAGTCGAAAAATGGTTTTAAGTTCAGTTTTTGACGATTCAAACGATATGCGATATTTTGCTGAAGTTTCATTGTTCGGAAAATCTTTGGTTGGCTTGATGGAGACAGGCGCATCCATCAGCTGCATAGGTGCGCAAGCAGCTATTGATTTCTTGGATTCCAAGAGAGAATTTAAAAGGATAAGCTCTTCGGTACATACCGCTAATAGAAATCCACAGCCTATAATTGGTCTGATTCAAACGTCAATAACATATAAAAAACTTACAAAGCAAATAACAGTTTACATTATTCCAAGTTTAGCGCGAAATCTTTACTTAGGAATTGATTTTTGGAATATGTACAATTTGTTACCACCTGGCTTACAAAATTCAGATGCGAAACAAAAGAGTCAACAGATCGAGTCCTTTATGTTAGCCCAACATTGGAATCAAAGCACGTCGCAGCGAAACAAAGATAAGTTCCGAAGCTCACTTTGGTGATCGCAGCTACAAGCGGTATCAGCCTTGTGGTTTTTTTTTATTCCCCAAGCCTGATTTTGGCGGGGGGGTTTTGTAGTGGCGCTTGTAGCCAAATTTTTAATAAATTTGCCCCACTGTGAAAACTTGGTACCTTTGACATATTACACATATATTGTCTCTTTTGTACCGGCGATTGTAGCCAAGTTTTCACCACACTATCACAATGCGAGAAATTCGGAAATGGGTTGGTTTCTAAACTAAGTTCATTGCGAACACCACTTCCGTCTCTCTTTATCATCTCAATGTAATGAATTTTGATCGTGCAGAAACGGTTCGAATTTCTGTCTGCATATCGACTTCAAGTCCCAACGATCGTGAGAAATCCTTTCTCGATCATTACGATTCTGGCCTTGAAAATATAAAGTTCAATCAACCAATTTTCACAGCAAGTACGGTATTATAAACGGTCGTTGAGGGCAACAAACGGCTCCAACTTTATTTTGTTGGTGTACGAGTACAATTTTACAAATTTCGAGTACAAATTTCGACACTGCAAGAATCACCAGCGGAATTTAATTTCCTTTTTCCTCTGAAATCCTCAGTGATTTTCATTGGGAAGAGGGTTAAAATTTAAAGTTTTCATCAAAAAAGTAAGTTTTCATTATTTTGTATGTAGTTGTCGGTTTTTGCCTCACACTCTCTCTTTCCAAAATATATTTTTTTGAAAGGTTCAATAACCTTATCAGCTGTCCGGTGGACTGCTGAGAAATTCAATAGAGAATCCAGCAATTTTTTTATATATTGGAAGCTCCAGAGCGAAATTTAATACGTAAAGAAGAAACGCTGGAATTGTGGAGAAGAAAGAAAGAGCAGAAACTGGCGACAGCTGACAGTTTTCGCGAGGCGCGACCTGAATCATCGAAACCAGCAAAGAGATCCTGTAAAAAAATTCCCCAAAATTCGCTTAATAGTGTTTAAATAAATTGGCAAAACGCAGTCTGCGTCTAAAAACATTTAAAACGCGGAAAAGCCCATAAAGAAACGACTCAGAGGCTTCTCGTATTGAAAAATTAAATTTGTGAAAAAACAAGAGAAAAAACTATAAATATCCCTAGGGGCATGTAAGAAAACCCCCCCAAAATGTTTCGTTCGCAGTAGAAACTGCATTAGTGTTAATATTAGTGTTAAGATATAGTTTAGCTTTAGTTTTAGTTTAAAATGTGGCAAAAGTGAATAAAAATAATAATAAGAAGAAAAAAATGAAAAACAACAACAAATAAGTGCGGGAGTGAGCAAATGGTAGACTAACGAGTAGGTAGAGAAATAGAAGATCGAGAGAAAAAGAGAAATACAGAAAAATGTTAATATGGCAATAAATTCAGTGTAAAAATCGGGAAAACGCTGAAAGAAAATCTATAAATATAGAAGAAGGCATATTTAAAATTAACGAAAAGAAAAGTTGGTAATCTGTTAAGTTAATTATCTCGCGCGTCTTAATAAATGTTAACAAAATGGTAACCCACCACTAAGTTGAGTGCATTTACATTTCCCCTCTTAAATCTATCTCTCCCGCGATCCACAACTCTGGTGGAGTTCGTTCTCTTCCCTTCTCTTTCCACAGGCACAGGTTCCACAACGATGAAAGATCTTTCAGCGTGGGAGCAATAAGAACAACAAAGTGAGTGTGTCAATTCTTCTTCTTTTTTTTTAGTTCGCGAATGGTGAGAGCATAATTGCAACGTCAGTGAGAGAGTTTGCATAGAACATGTTCGAACCCCGCTCTCTCGCTCTCGGGTATTTCGTTTATGCAAAACCTGTAACAACAACAATACAGGCTTTACGTTGCAATTGTGGCTTCATGCTTTTCATTTAGGGTTTGTTCATGAACTCGACTTTTATTTCGCGATTCGAATTTAAAGTTGTAAATTTTATACAATTTCTTCTTAACAAGTTATCAAGAAAAAAAGTATAAAAATACAAAAAAAATATAATAATTAAAAGAAAAAATTTAAATAATTTTTATATCAAAAAAAAAAAAAAGAAAAATTAAATCAATTTTATGCCAAAAGAAGAAAATGAAAATGCCTCATGTCCCATTTTGATATTCGTATGCCAATAATTTCTCGATGCAATTATGATTAAAATAAAAAGAAAATAGATAAATTCAAAAAAAGAAACAACAAAACAATATCAGCCATCTTAACTGAATATGCCACTTACCTTAATTTTGTTCAACTTACACCTACCATACTTTTGAATCGCTTACACTTACCTGCATTTCATTGCTACTTACCTTAATGTCATTTATACTTATCTTAATATCATTTATACTTACCTTTACTTACTTTTACTAGTTTTAAGTCATCTGAATTAATTGCATTTTAACGCCTACATGCTTTTGATTTTTATTATAACTTATTTAGTAGACATTAATGAATTATTTTAGGAATTAAATATTGTTAATTATGAATTTCTAAATTAGTATTTCTTTTCGGGAAATGGGTCGTCTGTCCGTGTAGTGTTTTTAGTGGGATCATCGCTCAACACTCGGTTGGAACCGCGATGATCAGGTTGGGCGGGCTAGGAGTTGTCCATCGAACATCTTGAGGCAACTCGAAGAGGTTGAGATCATGGCTACCGATACCTTCCACTTCTTTCTTTTCCCCTTTCATTTTTCACTCTAATTTCTCTGCACGCACTATCCGTTTCGGAGAGTAGTAGCTGAGAGCAATATTTAACATGGCGAACAAGACACCGGAAGCAAGATCCCACTCCCAATTGCCGACGAGCCGGAGCCGGAACCTTCGCGTGCATCCGCTTCCGGTCCTTGCCACATCACTCGCTCTTCTCAGCCGTCTTTAGCCAAGACAACTGCTTATTCGTTACATTGTCTGTCCTACCATCCATTCGTCTGTCCTTCTACCGACATGTGCGTCTCGCCGGTGCCTTTCGAATAAATTATTAGGTGTGTGTCCAACCCGAAAGCCGTGGATTATAATTGAAACGCCCGCGAATTACTCGGCAATTTATTGCAACCATTCTGGTCACGTGGGACTCGGATCTCGCCGTGATTGGCATCGACTGGAGTTCTCTACTCGAGCTGGAAGCCATTCTAAATCCTGCCCTCCATTGCATTCAGTGCCTGGGAAAGCCAGGAGACGCCGTTCTCTTCTTCGGAATCAAACAGGAATGCACACACATGCATGCACAAAGGCGATATCATTCGGCGTCGATCCTCACGATCGAGCGAGAACTCGTCATTTTCCGTACTTTCCCAAGCAAATTAAATATCAATTCACAAATCATTCGTAAATCCAAAAATATACAATTTCTCGCCAAACTGCCTGCCAATGGCATTTTATCGGGCAGAAACAACGAAGCCCTCCAACAACATCAAAATCACCACCAACAACAACACGATCGACAGATCAACAGATCGAACGGACCAGGGAGAAGCGAGAGAAGGGGATGCAAAGAGGATCAACTTGTTGTGGTCCCATCTGCGACTCCGTGAAGATGCGGCGTTGCCATATCTTCGGACTCTTCCCGTGGTGGGCTTCTTCGGAAGGTGCTCTCGACACAAGGGCCTGAGTAGAAAGCGACCCTTTGCAGGGGATTCGTCCTGCCCGCGAAGAAACCTCCCTGTGGCAACGCCGCATCAATAAATAAAGCCCGTCACAATGCATCAACGTCAAACAAACGTCAGAAATCGCCGAGTCCGAGATGAAGAAACACTGTAATTCCGCAAAACGTAACTCAAAACGTAATTCATACCTTATCGACGGCCCGAGTCGAGGGCGAGGGGTCGCAGGTGCTGCGGATGAAATCGAAACGAAACGAAATGAAATCATTTCAAGCCTGCGAGTAATCGTGGCTCGCCATGCCGCCGCCCGGCTGAACCAATGATTTTCTACAATTGTTACTGTCGAGGAAGTCTCCGGACCCGGAGATAAATGCGGGGAAATCGACCACAGAAATCGGCGCAAATCTTTTATTATTTCGTATTTTGTGTGTTGGATTTTATTGCTCGCATTGCCAACAACGATCGCCGGATGGCGGCAGAGCGGGCCGACGAACGGTGGAGCGCACGATCGCCTCGATCACTTCGATCTGTGTTTCGAATTCGAATGTGAATTGAATGGATCCGCCGAGAAATTGGTGCCTTCGGTGATTGGTGCAGAGGGGAGAGGGAGCCCCCGCCCACCCCCTCACGCTGGGCAAATTATGATCGCTGGCTCTGCGGCCGGAATCGATCGGAAACCCAACCTGGAGTTGGCATCGATCGAGTGTAATTGTTTAATTTGTATCGGACGCCATGAGAGCGCGTTCGAATCCTCGACTTCGTCGACTGTCTTCTTGACCCATTCCCATGCGCACTTGACAGGTGCCACGCCCACCGCGCCCGGAGATCCACCAGATCTGAGATCTGAGGGGCCTCCAGACGCCGCCGAGATGATGAGTTGTGGAATTCCTGCGACTGATTGCGGGATTTTTCTAAAGAACTCGAAACCATTTCCATTGTTGTAATCAATTTAATGCGCAGTCATCGCGATCGGTGGCCGGAATTCTGATCGACGGTGGGCGGCGCTGGAAATCAATCGATCGCGTCGGACGAAATCGGAGAAATGGAGTCATTAGAGAAGAAGCAGTCGTGCCTGCGAGCGATCTAGTCTCTGTGGTGTGCCTTGAGGAGAAACTCACCACGCTCACCCCATTTCAATGAAACCCACAGTATATAGTTATTGGGGAATTTACCATACTCACCACTGATGTGTCCGTTCTCGTACGCGTAGTCGCCGTTGTCCAGGCGGTGCTTCTTCAGCTGCGGGTGCTGCGAGAGGTGCGTCGGCGGCAGCGAGAGTCCCACTGGGCCCCGTTTCGGCGGTCGTCCCGGTCTGGAACTGCGGAATTGCAGAGAGTTACTGTTGGTTAAAGACATTGCAAGAGAGTGTGAGTACCACGGAAATTCACCACGCACACCAGAGCATTTAAGGCGTGGTCGTCGTGGGCACGACGGACGCACGTCTAAGAGCGGGTGGTGGAAGAGCGGTACTTCGATGCGATATTTATAAGATATACATATGTACTAAAATAGTGTGCTGCCACATGTAGTCAATTGTTTTGTCGAGTTTTATCTCCGTGTCAGGGAATGGGCTTTTAAATTATAATTACGTGTGTCCGTAATAATTGCTTGATACCGAGCAAATGTTTGCTGTTTCAATAACCATACATAAATAATGAAAACAAGCCAAAGCATAGCTGCGAGCACACAAAATAATAAGCAGCAGGAAATTGTGGAAATATTTGATAAGATCTGTTGGAGATGTAAATAGTTCAAAGTAAATAGAAGTTGAAATGCAAGCACTGAAATGAAACTGGAGCAGATGGGGAGGGGGCTGTGGTAGGAGCAGGCGCCACCGCAGTAGGTCGAGAACAGTGGAGAGGGGAGCAATCGTTGCTACTTAGAGTGGGAAGACGCAAAGAGTACCTCACCTGTAAAGTGAGGGTTCCAATGGTACACAAATCGAGTCAAGGAACTTAGAATTCGGAAAAAATTTCTAGCAGTTCTGAATGATGAACAATAATTGTGATTAAGGCAAAAGAAAATTTCACAAATTTCATTCAAAACATGTTTAATTTTTTGGTATCGTTTTTTAGTACGATCGTAATAAAGTATGAACAGTGCTCTAGAACCCAGGGACTTTGGTCATATTCCACACCGAACCCTTTTCAGCCCTTGGTGGACTCGACAATCATGCACGTTGACACGAAATGACTCATTTAATCCCCACTTTGAATAGTGTTTTTCTTTTCTCGAGGAATTTCTCCGTTATTTATGGATGGTAAACACCGAAGATCTGTGCGCCCTCTGCCTCTCTCTCTCTCTCTCTCTCTCTCTCCCGCTGATCTTTCAGCGATGCTGGCCAAACAGAAGCACCTGATGCTTCCGTAATCTACGCAATTAAGACCATTTCAAATAGAAATGAAAACGAAACTGAAAATTAAATGTTAGAAGAGCAAACAAAAACAAGCAGCCACTGTGTTTAGTCTACACTCGGTGGAGACAACTCGGCGTGGTCGTGGTAGGAGGAGGAGGCGCTGGCATAGAAATTTATCGGCTTGCAAATAAATAGACGAGTATATTTGTATGGAGATAAGCGCTAAGTATCTCCAGATCTCCGACGTATATACATACATACATACATATATCTGCTCGGCAAGAATAACAAAAGATCGGCTAGTAGCAGCAACATTAATAAAACATTGAAATTTATTTTGTTTTATTGCCTCGCAAATATTATTGGTGTAAACAGATTGTAGAATTTGTAGAATTTACTACTGTTTGACTCCTGTATTTCCCTTGTTTGCCGATGCGAAAGCGAAGATCGAGGTGAAGATGGCAGAAAATTTGGAAACCAAAGTCCAGAACAAATGAAAGGAGAGAAAGTGGTTTGAGTGGATTTCGATATTGATAATTGATAGTAAATACTCGGACTATGATTGACAAAAAAATATCTCTATTATGGATAAAAAATAACAATTTGGGCTTTTTTACGAAAGGAAAAATGTTTAGCTTTAAAATAATTATTTCCAATATTGTAGAATGGTCTATTGATCATTCACTCACTAGTAATGTTATATTATATGTAATTCTCGCACACCTATATCTCCAGACGGAGAAATGTCTGTAGATAATCGTGTCCAAATATTTGTTCCGAATCTCGAGAGTTCAACGGAACCCACTACCGTCATGTCTCCAAATAAAACTCTACACTCAGCTTCTGACACCGTCGCCCCGGGTGACTCCTTGTCTTTGTCTTGGGAAATTGCCTCGGAATTTATGATTTTCTGTTAATTGTGATCGCCTATGTTAGCGAATTGTTGTTTATCGCGCGCTGTGGCAACACTCTCGCATCCCCCCTTCCGCATGATCCACTGTCAAAACGTCATCTCGATTGAGGCTATGCAAATGTTGCCATGGCTTAAATTATCCTCATTTTTGATAGGTTGTTTTTTGCTTTTCATTGTTTTTGTTATTATTTTTGTTAATTTTTCTTGGAATATAATGTGATTTGAAACAAAAAAAAACAACATTTTATTCGAGTGGAATTTGCAGAGCACACAATCACTCGAGCCTCGAGGACATGAGCGATGTGTGTGTGAGTGAGGATTATCTAAATTCCAGCTTGAATAAATATCGGTGGTGGTTTCGGGAAATTCGGAAACTTCGGACTTGATTCAGTAAATATTCTATTCTATAAAGCGAAACGTATCAAACGAAGCAGAGTTTGAAATAATATTGTATTTAAATTTTACATAAATCGAATTATGCATTTCCAGGAAACGTTTGCATTAATTTGAGAATTTATCTCTAAAGGTTTCACGGAAATAAGTTTAAATTTCAGCATCGATTTGGAATAATCTAAATAAAAGCGTGAAATATAATTTATCCATTTTAATTAAATCATAAATTTTATAAGTACGCAAGATTTCAAAAATATTTTGCTGACCTTGTCTCGAAATGGAAGTGAATGAAAATTGAATATGCATTTAGAGGAAAAAATAATCAAACCTGATTGAAATTATAATTTTTGAAATATTTAATTCGAACAAGAAACTATAAACGCTCGAAGTAAAAATAAACACACTTTGTAATCGGCGACTTTAATCGCTCGCCATAAATAATTTTTCGAAATTAAAAATCATCGCACAACGAAATTCAAATGCTGGAGAAAGAAAATACACGAAGTCATTAAAGTGCAAATCTATTAAAGACCTAATTAAATTAAAATAAAAAGCCAACAACAAAACAATGGCAGAAACAACAAACACCGGCGTCGATGCTTCGAAAATTGCGTGTTTCGAACGCGAATCGAGCTGCGAGGCGCAACCGAGTAATTTTCGCCAATTTGTTTGGAAATCAAATAATAAAATGAGCTGAGACGATCATACAGACAGACAGATAGACAGACAGATGGATAGACAACTCAACAGCGGAGGGACGGACGGATGGAAAGCTGTCCGAGGGACATAAAGAGCAGAAGAGGCGCCAGGGGACGGACAGATAGACGGATGAAATAGAGTCGGCAGATGCTCGGCCAGGTGAGATCTGCGACGGCGGTTAATGATTCGCGGAGAGAAGCGGACGGACGGACGGACGGACAGCCGGGGAAATAGAAATACTATCCGGCGGTGAAGAAAACAGTTGCTTAAAATTAAATTATGATTTTGTTGCCTCCGCTTTGTATTTTCAGACACAACGATTCGTTGCACAAAGCAAACAGACATTAATGGCCAACTGGTTGGCAACTCAGCCGCGGACAGAAAGAGTTAGACGGAGGGAGTGTGTGAGCGAGCGAGAGCGAGGCGGAGGCGTATGCAAAGCGTGTACGAGAAGTTGTTCGAACAACAAATTAATTTGTTAAAGGCAACCGGGGCGCGGGGGGCGAGGGCGATTTTTGCGGGCTTTTTCACAATTTAATTAATTAAACAATTAAAGACAGTTATTATGTTTACGATGAGAGTCTCGGCGACCGTCCGTCCGTCTGTCTGTCTATCTGCTTATCCGCCTGAGTGTCGTGGAGAGAACGATAGATGTGTGTGTGTCGGTGTTGATTACTACAACCATGGGCCATTGTTTGAGGTGTCTTGCGAGCCGAGTTTCCGAGCCTACTTTTAATGTGAATCGCGCTTGGCTCCTGGACTAAATGAGTTATTAACACGCCAAAATTAATTGAGCGTTGCCACAGAGAACAAATAGAAAATTACAAAAACAAATGCAGAAGCGCGGGGAAAACTCCATTCGACGCTCACGATTTGCACGATGAGAAGAAGTCGGCTGCGATCGAAGAGAAGTCTCGCAATCATTTGGATTTTCCATTCCATTCAAATTGCACAATGTTGGGAAAAGCGGGTGCATTTGACAATAATTGGCAACTCATGTGGGGTTTGGGCTGGCGTTGCCAAATCTGCGACGCCAACTTCAATGCTCGAGCTCAATCAAAAAGTTGCCAACAAACATTGTTGACTTGAGCAAATAATTGCAAAGCAATCATTAGAAATAAATTCCAGTGTTGCCAACTATTTTTTAACTGCTGATAAGTTCGTCCACTCACTCAAGCGCTGCTGCCAACTAAAGCAATTATCATAATAATATATATAAAATTATCAAAATGAAATGTTTTTGTTGTTGCCAACTACCAAATTAATTTAATATCTCTAATAAATCAAAGCGTGGTGAAAAAAATAAATCCTGACAAATTATAGACTTCAATCGGAAATGACAAATGTGTGATTCAATTCTGAGGTGTGTCGAGTGCTGACTGCAGAAATCAATTTTCCATTTGATTCGAATGGAATTGTCGTCGTTGTTGCCACCACAAGGAACAAAGCTCTCCGTTTAACATGGCGGTCGCACAGTGGGCCCAGTCGCCGCGACCGCAGCTCGCGACACGTCGTCACGTGACGATCCGTCGCCCCGACGACGAGCGACTCTGCGGTTTCGGTTCGGGTTTCGAGACCATTCACAATCACGACGGAGTCGCGGCGATCTGGGTCAATTTCGCACTCATTGTGAATGCGACTCATTTTAATGGGAAATGTAATCCCCGGTGGCACCCGACGCTGGGCGTGGCGTAATAAGCCGCTGCACACAAGTCACATGAGCGGTTGCCCTCCGCGGCTCGCATTACAAATGGCGATTAAATGCTTTCGCGCGCATAAAAAATTCTTAAATATTTTAATTGTTTCTCGTGCCGCCGCGACTTCGTTCGTTTCGCCGCCAACGAGTTCTCTTCTTCTCCTTGTCCTTCTTATCGCGATCTACTACTTTTTTATTATATTTTACATGCTTAAATCACTTTGATGCACGTTTTAATTATTTTTTAATAAACATTGAAAGCGCAGACGGCCCTGGCCCGGGGCGCGGGAACCAGTCGAAGTGGCATCGCCGCCTTTTACTGCGTCTTTACGAGGCTCCTTGGCGATTTATTTGCCCAAGAAGCATCGGAGTCTCCTCCTCGGCCCCCAACTCACCTCGGACGGACGGATTTTACGGGCCCCACAGTGGGGATTGAGGCGAAATCCTCTTCGACCGAATTTAACGACTTCCGGTAGTCGAGCTTCCGATCATCCTCCGGCGAGATCGAAGCACTTTGGCCAAAAAACCAATGGAAGCCGCGATGCAGAAGCTCCCAAATCAGCGCCGAGAGATCGCGGCCTGTTGGGCGGTGTGGGGGAGAGGGCTGGCGGCCACTAAGGAGAGGGCGTGGCGCCTGCGGCCGCGACCGAAGCTCAACGATCCGCGCGGCAGGAGGAGCGCGCGCCCAGGCGGAAGGAGGGTAATTGCAGGGTTGCCAAACGAGCGAACGAGTTTGCGGCAGCAAACAACAATGAAACTAACAGCAACAGCAACAAGAAGCGAGCATTCGAAATGGAATACAAGGCAGCAAAAGCAACACGAACGAGAACCAGAATCGGGAGGAAAACGATCGAAGTCGAGCGGATACGAAACAATTAGAGAAAAATCCGATTGAAATTGGACGCCGATCGAGCGGGGCGTGGCGGGAGGGGGCGCGGGACCGGGCCGTAGTCGGGATTTCAATTAGAAAGCGCTGCATAGTTTCGAGCGCCGCCGATGGCCGCGGGCTGTGGAGCGCGGGCCGCCGTTTAATGATCAATATTTATTATGGACGCCGCGCAGTTGGCAACGGCCGCCCCTCGATTGACAGCGGTCGCGGCGACTCCGACGACGAGGTGTTTGAAAAATCGCCCAGCTGCCACGCCCCCGCCCGATTGCGGCATCGCGGCCACTGTGCGATTGCGCAACAGTGGGTCGCGTTCATTGTCCCAATGTGCATTTGCGCCACTGTGCGAGTGGCACGGATCGCTGCCGACTGCAGTCAATTGGCCACCGATCTGTGGCAACGCTTTGTGACAGCAATCAAAACAAAGCCGCGAAAAATTGTGCAACCGGCTGCAACAACAACAGCGACAACAAAATAGTAGCAGTGAAACTACTTTTCTCAGCACAACGGGTTCGCAATCAGCATCAGCGCGAGGTGCGAGGCGAGAGAGATGATGATGACGACGACAACAACAACGCCAAAACCACCAACAATGACAGATCGAGAGCCGAGACCTCGATCGAACCGCCGACAGCTGACAAATCGCGGTGACAAATGCGCGAATTAATCGCCGGCCGAAGAGGAAGAAGAGCAGGACACGCTCTCAATCAAGAGACAATTATTTCTGGAGACGAGGTTTTCCCTCGATAAATGTTCCTACGCCCGGGGTCATTTGTGGATCCGGTCTTCGTCTCCGCGGGAGGAATCAATCAGCATTAGGAGTGATTGCAGAAGGAGACGCCCTCGTGTCTGCCCCTCCATCCCTTCACGAAGCTCTAGAAGTTCGCTAATTGCGCTTAATTAAAAGCAGAAAACAAAGGAGCTTTTGCGGACTTTGATGGGCATGAATGGCCTCGACTGTCGAGGGGGGAGAAGTGGAGCAAAGACATTGATTTCGAGACATCGTAATGCCTCATGAGGGCTTCAGGGCGCTTCAGGTCGAGACATCGCGAACACTGAAGGCTCAATCAGAGTCTAAAAAGGCCAGGTGAAGGCTCAGGGTTCTTCTTCTGGCCCGACCGCGAGCTCGGGGCCTAAGACTATTGGAACGGGAAGTATGTAAGAAGGAAATATATGTATTAAGCAGGTCTATGTATGTGTAGATTGCATCGATGTCTTGAGAATCGGAGCCACTTGGAAAGTTGAAAGGTAAAAATAAGAGGATGAAAGAAGAAGGAGGTGCTGGAGTTTAGGGGCGAAGGAGGCAGAGGATGATTGGAGTGCGGAAAGGAGTAGGAGGAAGAGGAAGAAAAAAACATTGATACACTTAAAAAAATGACTTGCTCAAGAGTGTTTAGAGTGAAAAAAACGTAATGCATACGAAACGAAATCAAAATCATTTGTGGAAAATGAGGTGTTCTGTAGTTTCTGTAGAGAGTTGTAAACACTGAGTGGAGACATCGAGCGAGGCGGGGAGGGCAAACAAAATGGCGTACATTACCTGTGCTTCAGTGCGTAGAGAGCAACGAAAGAACATTGAAAGAAACAACAACGCATGCAACGACTGACTGAGACAGATGTCGACGGTACAAGGCATAGCTATGACATACAGGGTGTGTGGACGACTATACACATAGATAGGTTGAGGGGGAACTGGGGGAATTCTCGGGGGCGAGTTCGATGAGTTCACGCTCTAATTGCGCCTGCGGATCGCACATCCTTCGCACCGGTCCGATCCTGCTGGGCTGCTAACGGTAACGGTCGAAGCCTGTCACTTCCGGTCTACTCTGTCGATCGACGTCGATTATTTACCGTTAACACACTTCGCAAAAGGTCAATTCGTGCTCGTCTACTTTACTTTTCTGTTAATTACCTAATTATTTCATATTTTTCGCTCTAAAAACTCTTAAGTTGCATTTTTCGTATTCGGAAATTTTCGGTTTTGTGTAGTTTTTTTGTTTTTTGTTTTAAATTTTATTTAGTGGAAGGGAAGAATGTGATATTTTTACCTCTCAGGTGGCTTGATCGATAAGCATCTGCAATTAAAAAGAAAAGAAAATCGGCCGTTCGGTTGAATGAATTACTTTATTTATTAAATAATAAAAAGCTCTTAAGATACGGAAATGGAGCCCCGTCTCGCCTCAAAAGAGGTCCGCCCCAAATGGGCGGCGGCCCCTGCGAGACTCCTAATTAGCCTGCAGACCCCACTGCAGCCCCAACCCCACCCGAGCCAGGGGAGCTTCGCCCAAGAACGAGGCACGCATGAAACGACTTCTCAACTGCCTCGGCCGACCTCCCGGCCGCCTGCGAGCCACTTAGCAATCGAGTACCCCGCAGAATTAGCCTAATTCGCAGCGCCCTCGCTCGGCGGCCGGCTGCGGCGCACGGCCCGAGGACCCCGATCCCTTCCAGCCGCAACTCAGCACTACCAACAACAATCACTACAAGACCAAATACAACAACAGCAATGGCTACAGCAACATCAACAACAATGACTACGACTACGACAACAAACAAACAAACCCTTCTTCGGTCGAAACCACGACAACACGAGGAGAGCTGCACTTATTTTCGAGTCCAAGTACGAGGTAAAAATTCAATAAAACCCGGCCGCTCCCCGCCGAGCCTCAATTGAAACTGGCAACAGAAATGCAAAACGCGCCCTCGTGTCCGGCGTCGGAGGAAGGACGACGGAGGGAGGGGCGGGGAGCTAGAAAGGGTCACAATTACCGCCATCTACTGGTCTGGTTGTTGCTGCTGCGACTACTGCTGTAGTTCTGCTGTTGTTGTGGTTGTTGCTGCCACAGCAGGGTGCTTTGGTTGTTGTTGTTGTTTTAGTTGCCGTCGTCGTCTTCGATGCCTCCTCGGCCAATATGTGGCCAGGGTCCAGCGGCCGGCGTGCATGCGTCTCCGTCTGCGCTCGCTGCTCGCATTTCAACACAAATTTCAGAGCTAATCACAGGTTCGAGTCCGTCCCCTCCCCCAAGCCCTTCTCCTGGTTTCTTAGGTTCAGTCAGTTTCCTCTGGGCTCGGGTCTGCACTTTCAGTTGGCCTAGGTGAAGGGCCCCAGGGCAATGAAGGGGTTTGATGAAGTGCAGGCAGCAGGTGAACTGAAGGGTTTTTGGGACCCACGAAGGATCTACAAAACTTAACGACAATTGTCGAAGGTCTCTAATATATTAATTTACTAGCACCTGGTATGCATTTCAAATATATCCGATATTCGAGGATCAATATTTTCAATCACTGGTATATTCAGTCCTTCCCTCTGACTTCCCTTGAGGACACGATTTCAAGACCATAAGATTCTAGATTTCTATTCTTGAGTTTTTGAGCTACGACTTCACCATCGCCTGAACCGAGGGTTTGGAGACCCCGACCTCGCAGTCCCTGACTCCAATGCACACACGAAATTTTCTCATTTCCTGCATCCGGTCGCATGGCGGGGCTGCTCACTCGATTTGACAACACTCACTTGCGTGCACAATGCTCAGGCACACCCACACTGCCGCAGACTAAACAAATACAAATGCTCAAAGCCCCTGCTTCCCTGGCCCTCCCCCTCGAATGCGAATGCAATGCGATGCAGTTTCCATTGAAAGAAAATCGAAAATGCAAACCGAGAACATTCGAAGCGAAAACTAATCACAAAACTTCGCTGCTGCGATGACATCGACCGGAAATACGCACAGCAAAGCGAGAATCGCCCCCAGCACTCGAGTTGCAAACGCATTCGCCTTCGGGCCGCGAAAAGTTGGCAACGCCAACTAGCGAAAAGTGCTTGTCGACATGTTTCCGGTTCGCGAACTCGGCCCGGGCGTATTTATAGCCTTCTGACGGGGTTGGGGTCGGGTCAGGGGTGCTTGAAGGACGAAGGCTGGGCTGAGGACGAGGCTTCTCCAAGGTTGCGGCCCCTAAAGACTGATTGCGACTGAAGGATCCACCAGCAAAGAGCCTAAAGGCATTCTTACGACCTGTTCCGATCCCCGGAACCCCCGATCAATCTCCCCAGGATAAGAATTATATGAGGTTGAGAAGAAACCCTCGATGGCCCCCTACGTACCTGGCAGTCGTGCAGTCGCGGTAGAGGACGTCGAAGTCCTTGCAGGAGAGCAGCTTGCAGCGGTTGACGCCCGGCTGGATGGCGCCGAGGCCGCGCAGGATCCGCACCTGCTCCACGTTGCACACCAGCGGCACGATGTCCAGCCGCTTCAGCTTCGTGTAGACGGTGTGCAGCCCGCCGACGAGGTGCTTCAGGAACAGCTCGAAGGCCTGCGGCAGGCAGAGCATCGTGTCGCCGCTGATGATGAAGGCGGCGACCTTCTGGCCGCGGTACTCGACCAGCTTGCACTCGTTGGCGCTGGGGTCCGAGGTGGAGATGGGCGGCGGGCTGTTGTAGGAGCGCGGCGGCACGTGGTGGTGGGCGGCGGCCATCAGCTCGAGCGGCGAGGCGTGGTGCATCATCTGCAGCGAGTTGAGCAGCCCCAGGCTGTGCGGCGGCAGGCCGTGCGGCATGCGGGGCGGCAGGCCGGCGGGCAGCCCGTTGGGCGTGGGCACGCCCGCGTGCGGCGAGGGGCTGAGCTGGTGGTGCTGCTGCATCTGCTGCATCATCGAGTGGTTCAGCGAGGCGACGCTCACGGGGCTGACGGCGCTCGGGTGGCGCGTCGGCGAGCTGCTGGGCGAGCAGCTGGAGCCGCGCCCGGTGAGCGAGGAGCGCCCGTTGGGGCCGTTCGAGGAGCGGTCATCGGGGCGTCCGGAGTCGCGGCCGCCGTTCTGCTGCTGCTGCAGTTGCTGCTGTTGTTGCTGCTGCTGCTGTTGCTGCTGCTGCTGGTGGTGCATGAGCAGCGCCGTCGAGTTCATCGCGTAGGCGCTCGGGCTGAGCTTGTGGAGCGGACTGTGATTGTTGTTGTTGTTTGTGATAGTATTATTATTGTTATTATTGTTCATAGCCTTTGGCTGATCGACTGCAAGGCCTGCAGGAGTGGCGGAGGCGGCGGCAGGACTCGACTCGATCGAGGACGCGACACTGTGTTCACTTGCGGTCGACAGGATGTCAATGGCAGAAGAATCCATCATTTGACATAAGGAATCTTGATCTCTCTTTCTTTCTTCTCTCTCTTTATTCTTTTGTTCGCACTCAATGGCCGGATCGGGGTTCGAAAGGACCGACTTCTTTTTCACTTTTCACTGATTTATATTTTTATTTCACTTAATTTTCTTTTCACTATTTCAAAAACACCGATGGGATTTCTCTCAGTGTTTTTGACTTTAGTTTATTTTCTATTATTTTATGCGGGTTTCTAAGTCCTTTGTTTCAATTCACTTTGCATCTTTGAACCTGAAAATGATTAGGAATTTGGTTTTATTTCTACTTCGTGTCGGATTCTTGGAGGGAATTGGGGCAGAGGTTTATGAATTTATCTCCGATCGCGGCGTATTATATTAAATTGTAGTATTCGAAACAATAACCCGATAGATGACGATATATTCTACTACAATGTTTATAAATCAAACACAAAATAAATGAATCGAAATTCTTCAATACAATGATGGACCCTATCTATCTGGCGAATCAAATCCAACTAAACTACTGAGGGATATGATAAATATCCCAGAACTCTGGCTTGTAAATATTTTTGTTCGAATTTTCTACTTTTGAATTGAAAATCAAAGTCTGCGTCATGTATTTTCATATGATAAATGGTTTAATTTTTCGTAATTTTGTGTAAACATCGACTAATGCCGATCTGATGAAACTTCACAAAGGTTGAAGGCATTGTCTGCTGCGTTTGTGGTGGAAAGGTAATAATTATAAAAATCAAGTAATTGGCGACTGAAAACTGCGGGAATTGCGGATCTGCACCGGAATAAATGCAAAGCAAATGTTTTGTGATTCGCAAGCTGCAAACGATTCCCCGATAAGCTGCGGCCATGTGGAGAATAATGGAAACAATTAAATTTAATTGCGATTGCAATGCAAGAACCACGATCGAAAGCGCGGATCGAAAACAACAGAGTGAGAGACGAACCTATCACGATTTGTGTTGGAAAATCACAATGTTTAAACAAATGCAATCGAGTTTTTCACTAGTGTCTCTGTCAAGGCAAAAAGGTTAAAATTTAGAAAATATTATTCGATGAAAGACGACGAGGAAAATTCGAAATTATTCAAAAAACCGATTCTCACAATTTCACACGTTGACATCGAACACAAAATTCTAAAATCGAATTGTAGAATATTTTTCAAAATTAAACGCGATTCGCGAATTGTGTTGCTGTTTGTTGCTAATTGTTGTTGCGATTGTCAATTGCGGCAGCAGTAATTATTGTTGTTGTTGTTGTCGTTGTTGGCTGCAGTCGAGAGTTGAAGTCGCAGTCGGACTTCCGCGCGCTGACGTGTTCCGAACCGTCGGCGTGTCACTTCGCGTATGGTTTCGAAATCAGAATCGAAAACGAATTCGCACTCGAATTGCGAGCATTCGCAATTGTAAATGTCGCCCAATTGCAACAACAACAACTACAGCTTAACGCCAACGACGGCAGCGGCAGCAAGAACAACAACAACAAAAAATCACACAAATTCGTCCAATACGAATGAACGATTTCCACTAAAGTAACTGTAAATACGAATGCTTTCGTACATAGACGAGTCGCACCGAGCGGAGTCGAATCGCACCGAGTCGTGTCGCGTCGGGTCGGGTCGGGTCGGAGCGAGTCGGAGAGAGCGAGCGAGCGTCGCCGGCGCGCAGGATGTGGGCGGTGGGTGGTGGTGGGTGGTCGGGCGTCGTGTGGCCGCCGCAGCCCCACGAAAAAGTTCGCACACTCGCACAGGGCAACGGCGATGACGACGACGTTGGCGTCGATGTCGGCGTCGGCAGCGCAGGACGAGGACGAGACACGCGGGCGGCGACTGAGGCCACGAATCAACACACAATCGAAATGGAGAACGAAGTCGGGGCTGCGTGCGGAGGTGGCTGTGGGTCGGATGTGGCTGGGAGCGGGGCGTGGGCGGTGGGAGTGGCCGTGGGTGGGGGATGGGCCAACGGAAATTCACACACGAGGCTCGGGCACAAACCTCACGTTGGTTGGCGCGCTGTCGATCCTTTCGCTACCACGGGGGATTTCTCGGAATTCGATGGTTGAATTATTTGAATTACAATTGAATGTTTAATTTTGTGATTTTTATTATTTAAATTTGTTGATCTATATGTGATTTTAATTTGTATTTATTTTACCTTTAATTAATTTATGTGTTATATTATTTTAATCTTTGATTTTTCGGTTTTTATTTTCCAGTTTTTTTTTTTTAATTTCTTGCCTTTGATATATGATTATTCGTTGAATTTTTACTTCAACAAAGATTTGTTTTATTTAGCGATATTTTCGATTTCACGATTGTGGAATTTGCAGGATGCGATTTGAACTGTTTCCGCGACGGAACGCGAGGCGCCCGACGAGCGCGCGAGAGGCGAATCGAGTCCGCGGTTCGAACGGCGGCCTCCGATGCGCGGTCCGTAATGCGAAACGACGTGACGTATCGTGGCGCACACAGCACGGCGTAACGTAAGGCGACGTAACGCAGGAGCGGCCGAAAGAACGAACTAACGACGGCCGACCGACCGACCGAACGAACGAGCGAAAGAACGAGCGAGCGAGCGAACGGACGTTATTTCATTACCTTCGCTTACGAATGACAAATTCGTAATGAGAATCGTTGTCGTCGCCGTAGTCGTCGCACCGACGAATACGTTTCGATGTTTATTGTTGCTGCTGCTGTTGTTGTTGTTGTTGTATCTGTAACTGTGGCAGATACATCCATGCGATACGATACGACTCGATGCGATACGAAACGAAAAGAAACGCTGCTCTCCGCTCTCTGGGAAGGGGTGGGGGAAGTGGACGGGGAGGATGCGATACGATGCGATGTGTGGTGAGTATTTGTATCTGTATCTGTGCGATTGTGCGGCGACGAATGCGAATGCGAATCGCAATTGAGTTTCGTTCGAATTGAGTTCTCGCCCTCCCCTCTCTCGACCCTTGTCGATGATGCTGCCGCTGTTGTTGTGGTTGGTGCCGGAGAGAGCAGATCCGAATGCGATTCAACCCCCCACCACCGACGACGACGACGTCGACGACTCTCGTGTGTCGCAGGACCGACGGCGACCGGCTGCGAGCGAGTGAGCGAATCCGAGCGAGTCCGAGAGACGGCGTGCGAACGAACGAATCGAACGCACAGACACGAATGAAACGGCTGCGCGCGGCGACCGACGGCACCGCTGCCCCTTCCTTCCACACTCTCCCTCACTCACACTATCGCACTCACTCACTCTGGGTTCTCCTCCCGGCCGTGTCCGTGAGACACACGTTCTGGGCAAACAAACCAACAGACGAAACGAAATGAAACGAATCGAATCCGAACGGAATGATATCTGTGAATCGCGGCGTCGACAGCGACGACGACGACGAACGGCGAGCGTCGGACTGCGATTGCGAGCAGCAGCAGCCGGCAGAGAGCAGCGAGCGAGCTCTCGGCCCACCGAAACAGACACAGTGGGGCGCGAGTGTGTGAGTGCCGTGTGCCGAGTGCAGGGCGGAGTGTGAGCGAGAACGAGAGCGAGACACAATCGGAATTCGTATTTCTTCTTTACGATTCTTTTACGATTCTCTGCCTCGTCGTCGCCGCCCCCCGCGCCTTCGGCCCCATCGACCGACCGAACGAACGACGACCGAGCGTGTTTTCGTTTTTAATTTCATTTTGGATTTCGTTTCGTTTCGTTGCGCTCGGCTTCGTGCGAACTCACGGACACTGGCGCTCGTGCTCATGTGGTGGAGTGGTGTGCGCGTGTGTGTGGCGGCGGAGCTCGTGCCGTCTCTCTCTCGCCCACGGGGGCCTCGCTCAGGTGGGTCGTGCCCAGTGCCGAATGCAAATACGATCTCTGTGTGTTCGTATGTGTGTGTGTGTTGTTTCGAGCATTCAAATGCTGGCTGTGGTGGTAGTGGTGTTGTTGTCGGCCTGTTGTTGTTGTACATACTCCGAGGCAATGACAATTGTGCGATTCTCGTTTTTCCTCCTTCTGCGATTTTTCTCTTTTTTCCGCAAATTAAAAGAAATGCAATTAAAGAGCGACAGAGACGGCCACAGCGCGAACGAGACGGAGCGATGCTCGGGCCGCGAGTGCGACAGGGAGCGCGACGCAGCCTTGGCTCCGGGGTGGGCAGCGCCGTTTAATTTGCGTGTTTCTCTGCCTCCGACTGTTTGAATGGTGTTTCTCCCATTCAACCCCCCTCTCTCTTTTCCACTCACACGATTCGTTTTGCTCCCGCTTTTCTCGTGCTCTCCCCACTCTTCCGTCGGCTCCACATGTGAGTTTCATTCGCTCTCCTAACATTTCAATCGCTCTCGGTAGCTCCCTCTCACTCCCTGCTATCGCTCGCTTTCTCCGTCTCTCTCTCACTCTCTCTCTCACACTCTCGCTCACTCCTGCGCGCTCTGTTCGTTAATTTGTGGGTTTGTCAATTCCTCGATTGTTTGTTGTATTTGTTGCTCCGCCGTTTGTTGTTGCCGTCTTATTATTGTTTTTCCTTGCGCAAATCTGCTTTTTTCGATACGATTCGGAGCGAGACGACCGCATGTGCCGACAGAGATGGCGATAGTCGGAGAGAGTGAAAGAGAGAGAGAGGGAGCAGCACACAATGTACTCGGCAAATACATAAATTTCTAGGATTATTTGTGTTTTGTTTCCCCGGGTCTTTTTCGGTTTTATTCTTCTGCGAATGGGGAGAGTCGTTTACATAAAAGCTTGCCAAGGACCTCCTCAGCCCCGGCGTCCGTCCGTCCGTCCGTCAGTCCCTGCGGCGCTGGCAAGTGACAAGTTTCGTCGCCGAAAGGATTAAACGATTGCCATCTCTTCCCCCCGCCACCCCACTCCACCCGGCCGTAGAAATATCCTTTGAAGTTTCGCATTTTGTTTCAATATTTATTTCTCCTACTTTCCTCGGTTCATATTTTCCCACTCCATCGCTCTATGTGTTATTTTCGAGGAATTTCCCTCGCTCTGGATCCCTCCGCATTTGAATGGATCCCCACCCCCCCGAAGTCCGGAGCGTCTTTGTTTTATTCCCATCCACTTCTCGCTCTGCGCCCGCTTTTATTTCCTCTGGCTGCCATGTATTTCATTCCGCCCCCTGCCCCGGGGCCGACACCTTGCGAGGGGAGCCGCGGGAGGGGGCGATGCGCCAACTAGTGCTGCTCCGAGGTGGAGTTTCCTCCCCTCCGCTCCCCCGCCCGCTCGCTCCATCGGTCCTCAGTTCGTTTTCGGTCTTGCGCCAATCGGAAGACGCTCCTAGTTTCGCCCCCCGCTTTTATTTATTTTCTTTCCATTTCCTCCTCCTCCTCTTCCCTGCTCTTCTGTTTTCCATTTCTTTTCTTTTCCTTCTCCGCATCCATATCATTTCATATCGTTTCTGTGTCTCGGTGAAGAAATCTCGTTTCAATTTATTTTCCATATTTTTTCTTCTTGTCCCCGTTCGTCTCCTCGTTGTTTTTGTTTAATTCTCCCATCACCCATGGATCCATATAAAATCGACTATGTTCTTGCAGTTCTTTCGTTGTTGCCTTCATATTGATTTACGTTCTGCAGTAGATGGAGAGAATGACAACAACAGCAAGGAGGCCATCCGCAATAGCTAGAAGAAGAACAACAGCAACAACAACGACCTGAGCTGGAATAATGCAAATTCAATATTAATTTAATTAAAAGTTTCGACCTCCGACGAGGTGAGCGATCGCCCCCTGCACCCCGGGCGCAGGCACCTGGTCAGGAGCTGCCACCGGAGTGGGCCAACGTCCGAACGAATATATCGGAGGACAACGACTAAGCCAGGGTCATAGGGCGGAATCGACCCCTGGAAGGCGCAGGGATTCCAACTTAAAGTGGTTTATACAAAAACTTCGGTAATCCACTTGCTTGTTTTAAATAGAAAATCTTAGTAAGAAATAGTAATGGATGATGAAAAATCCTCTAAACCAAGATTCTGTTTCATCTTCCATTAAAAAACGTCTTCAAACCCAAGACTGCGGTAGTAAATTCTTTTGTTCTATGGTTTCGCAACTTCATAGTATTCCAATGTTGAATAGGAAAATGTTTATAGCTCATTCGAATATATTCGCAGTGTCAAAAAAATACATCGATGTTATTTTTGTTATAGTGTATGTGGTTATATAAATTATTAACAGGCAAGGGATTGATAAAACAACACAAGAAGAAATATTATTTTCTTTAATAAAAAAGATTTCATTTCAAGAGATCGAAATAATAATAGTTTTATGACATATCACATTTTCCTTACCATCTACACCATATTAGCCCTCAATTTTCTACCATGTCACATTTTTCTGTTCTGTTTTTTACCAAATGTACCCTGTATGGCAATACTTCGAAGCAATATAATTTAAAATTGTTTATAATTTTATCAGGAAGGTTTGGTGCAAAACCTTGAGGTATATCACTATCCCCCTTTTCCTCTAGGAAGAATATAAAAAGGAATATACTGAAACTATGGTCCCAAACACCCATCTAGATGGCATAAATTCATTTTTAGAAGTTATGATTTCTAATGATATTTTATTATTCTTACGAAGGAACAAGTCCAATGCTACCGACTGCATAAATAGGCATCGAACAATATTCTCTCACTGACCTAAGACCAGGCATTAGTCCCGCCCTAGGCCAACCGCGTCCGATGAATACCGCATTAGGAGGACTAACTTTCTTTCAGTTGGTGATGAGTTTTCCTCAGGATTTCTGCCCCCGAGAGATAATAGCCCTGATGATCAATAATGAACGCAATAACGATTCTCGAACTTTAATCTCTGAAAAGTAATATCGACGGTGAGTTCGTCTTGTCCTTCTGAGGCTGGAGACTGGGCTGGAAAATGACTGTGATCCTGTTAGGTCAACGTAATGTGTCGCAGCAGGACACTTCACCGTTCATGCTCATGGGCCCGTGGAACATCTGGCAACCCTGCATTCAGCCAGATTGAAGAAACTCCCCTCGCAGACCGAAATCCACAGCGACTGCAATTTTCTGCAATTGCAGACCCTCGAACACAACGACGAGTGCCCTGAAGAACGAAGGAGCCGACAGGACAATGGGAGAAAGAGGAGGCGTGAGAGAGAGGGAGAAACAGAGAGAGAGAGTGATAGAGAACAGAACATCCAGATGAAGTAATCATAAAAATCCAATTTCGACAAGAAGAAGGACCAGAGCTTGGGACGAGGTCGGGGAGGAGACGGGGAATCGAATGCAGTCGAAGTACATAAGCAAACGGACACACTCACGCCCATTAGAGTCCTCTGCCTCGCACACACACACACACACACACACACTCACACTCGAAGCACATAGCGAGGACGAGGATGAACGCGAAGGACCCCCGCCCCCTGCAGCGGGACGAGCAAATAAAAATGTCAACGAGCGACGAACGAACGAATGAACGCCTGGCTCGGATGCGACGATGGGCCAGGGGGAAGAAGGGCAGGGGTCGGCTCTAAATCCGCAAATAATAAAGGCCGGGAGAGGAGAGGACGGGACGAGGGGGACTCGAAGTCCTTTATTTGCGAGTCTCGAATGGGACGAATTGCTTCGAAATGAAATAAAAGTATCGAATTACTCGCTCGCACACCCTCCCCACACACACACGCGCACCACGGCGCCAACTACCAGGCGAGAAAGAGAGAGAGAGAGAGCCAGTGAGCTAGCGAACAACTGAGTGGTGTGCGAGAGAGTGAGAGAGGGGGGACGGTGGGGGGCGAGCGCCACTCGACAAATACGACGAGGCGGAATCGAAATGGAAACGAAACGAAATCGGCTTCGACCGAGGCGGCGGCAGACGAATCGCAAGACGAAACGGAATCGAAAACAAGAGCAAGGCGAAAACAAGTCGGGCGGGGGTCGGCGCGGGTCGGGCGGGCGAAAGAAACAAACGAATCACCGACGAATGGCAACAATAAAACAGTCCGACTGTGGCGACGGAGCGAGCGAGAGAGATGCGCACGGCCGGCGCCCGAGAGAGAGAGCGAGCGAGAGGCCGACGATGGAGCCGAATAAACAGCAGCAATCGGAGTCGGCATCTCCTGGGCGGAGGGGGGTGGTGGACGACGGATGCCGATGGCTCCGGGTCGAGGACTCGCTCGTGGAGCAGATGGCTCGGCCGGGTTCCGCCGCCTGTGGTTGGTGTTCTCGCTTTGTCTGTAGGGGGCCGAGGGGATCACCGAAGAAGTCGGCGGGAATCGGAGGCAATTCCTTATTTCTCTCCAGCCTCCCTCCGTCTCCGGCCCCGGCACTTTTTATTGAATTATTAAATGTGTTCAAGTCGTCGCCTCTTCTCCGATTGCTCTGCTCCTCGCCCGCTTCACCCTCCCCACCCATCAACTCTCCCACGTCGTTGTGTGCGTTTGGCTCTTTTGGTGTTGGTGGCTGCGGCAACGCGCCTTTCGCCGTGGAGGGGAAGCGGGACCAGCGCGAGAGCGGGCCACGGGAACTCGTTGGCAACGGAACGCCGCTCTCTTCGCTCTACGCTCTTCCTTGTGACTCTCTTAGCCGGCGCTCTCTCGGCTCCTACTCCGGAGCTGCTGCATTTTCCAACTCTCTCTCTCTACTTCACCCCTCAACCACCATCGAGCCCATTCGGATCTCGCTGCTATCTCTTGGATAAACACATCCGTATTTGAATAAATTTTGATTGATGTTTCTAAATATTGCGCCACGACTCCGCTGTCGTTGTTATTGTTGCTGTTTCTCGCCCATTGCTATTTTCCCGTCTTGCACATGACTTTCCATAATTTGCCGAAATATCGATTTTCCTTATATTTGCCTGCGATTCCCCACTCCGTCGTCGGCTCCGCGAGGTCTTCTGGGAAGTCGACGGCGCGCCTCGGAGTCCGCGCCCATCGCGAGGCTGTTGACCGACGATTGTTTAAAGTGTGAACGGGTTGGGGCCAGCTTAAACGGATGGCTCCTGATGGTGTCGGAAGTCACTTAAATTCCATCATTCAAACAATTGCGCGATGTTCCGTTATCTGGATTGTGAATTCAACACAAGAATCACTCAAAGTCCTTCATTCGACTTAAGTCCAAATATCAATAAGATCTACTTAAACTTATTTTTGTTCTAGCTCTCGCTTCTCAATCGATCTAGGAGCGCATTCATTATCAAAATATGTAAATGCATTCACATTCTTGCTTTAATAAATTCTGCTATATTTCATTTGGTGAGAATCCAAATGCTCAAATATTAAGGATGATCAAATTTCGATTCTTGTTCGATTTTTAATCAACTGGCACCCATATCGCCAATTTGAACTCGAATTCATTTTATTGTCCTTGAGAAAAATATATAACATCAGTTTTGGATATCGGTTATGGGTTTTCTTTATTACCTCACATTTGACAAATTTAAACTAGAATTCCTTCAAGCGAACATGAAATGATCAAGAAATTTCTAAATAAATTAAAAACTATCATTGAAAGTCACATGCGATTTATTTGTAGCGCATACAACAAATAAATTGTAAGAGAGATGCTTAATTTTCGGTTCGAGTCTTAGGAAAAGAAAAACTGTTGATTTCTTCCCGAATCGGGTGGTATACGGGTGTACTTGCTACAACTAATATTTAGCAGGGACCGAAACCACTCTGCTTGAGCTACTGAACGCCAGAGGAAATTATAATTTAATTTCAACTTTTGACAAAGTAATTTAAGTCGAGATACGAAAATTGTCCATTTTTTTTCATATTAATTTTAATACTAAAATTTAATACTTATAAATATATTGAAAAACTCAAAATAAGCGACAGATTTATACTATACCACATTTTATTTATTTCTTAACTATCACACCGTTTGCCGATCTACCCATGTTTCAAAGCTCAAAAAATCGGGGGTAACTTTTAAATGCTCTGTATTCTCGAAATATCAAATTATATTTTAATGCGTACTCGACGCTGGGTGTCCGGGTATGGGTGATTTCACTGTGGTCAAAGTTATTAAATTATTGAATTTGTTAAAAATTTCATAAAGATAGGGCAAACGGTTTGGTAGCCTATTCGGAACATACCGTTTTTCAGTTTCATTTTTATATATACGATTTTCAATTTATTGAAAATTTTGAATTTTATTGAAAATATTGAATTTTATTAAAAATTTTGAATTTTATTGAAAATTTTGAAATTTATTAAAAAATTGAAATTTATTAAAATTTTGGATTTTTATAAAAATTTGGATTTTTATTAAAATTTGGATTTTTATGAAAATTTGGAATTTATTAAAATTTGGATTATTAATAAATTTGGATTTTTTGAAAATTTGGAATTTTATTTTTGTTTTTATTATTATTGAATTTTATGAAATTGAATTTTATTAAAAATTTTGAATTTATTGAAAATTTTGAAATTTATTAAAAAATTGAAAGTTTTTAAAAATTTGGATTTTTATAAAAATTTGGATTTTTATTGAAAATTTGGATTTTTATATAAAATTTTGAATTTTATTGAAAATTTTGGAATTTTATTGAAAATTTTGGAATTTTATTGAAAATTTTGGAATTTTATTGAAAGGTTTGGAATTTTATTGAAAATTTTGGAATTTTATTTAAAATTTGAATTCTATGAAAATTGAATTTTATTAAAAATTTGATTTTTATTAAAAAATTTGAATTTTTTGTTGAAAGTTTTGGAATTTTATTGAAAATTTTGGAATTTTATTGAAAATTTTGAATTTTATTTAAAATTTGAATTGAATGAAAATTGAATTTTATTAAAAATTTTGAATTTTATTCCAAAAAATGAATTTTTTTGAAAACAATGAATTTTATTGACAAAAATGAATTTTATTGAAAAATTTGAAAATTAGAAATTTGGATTATATCCCGGGGTTTCTTGACATTTTTCAAAACTTTGATGAAATGGTAATGCAATTCTTTCAGTTTCATTTTTATATATACGATTTTTGATCTTCTGAAAAATTTTTAAAATCAGAAAAATGAGTTATTTTATCTAAAGTCCACAGTTTTATTTATCACTAATATTTGGATCCTTATATTCGAACTCTTGTGGAGTTTATTTCATATTTGAAATATATGTAAGTATTTAGAAACGATTGACTTGACTTTTTTACCCTTGAGATTTTCTAAAACATCACATACATATATAGTTATTTAATCCCCAAATAAAACAACAACCGACTTTTCTGTACAATGGTATTCTTTATTCGATGCGGCTCTGAGGCAGCTCTGATACAGGTAAATAAAATAAAAATAAAATACAGAAGATTGCAGTGATTTCGATGCATCTCTGCAGCATGAAACCGTCGACAACGAGTTTCGCGCACTTAACCTAGAACAGAAGAAACGATTCTCATTTACAATTTACACGTGGTTCGCTGAAAAAAAGGGAGCAGAAGAGGGGGAAGGGGATGGCACCGATCACTTGAACCGGAAGCCGTTGAGGGAGCCGCCGTGCGGGCCGTGGCCGAAGTGCAGGGCGTCGGGCACGGGGGCGCCGGAGCGCGTGCGGGCGTCGCGCAGCAGCTGCGTGCGCTGCTGGTCGCTGATGTAGCCGAGCGAGCCCGAGCCGAGGTACACGTTGCCGTTCGGCAGCCGGATGTAGCCGAGGCCGCCCGAGCCCAGCGAGATCGAGTCGGAGGCGGTGCGGCCGGCGCTGCTGGGCGGCTGGATCGTCAGCCGCTGCTGCTCCTGCAGCAGGGCGTTGGCGCGCGAGTCCAGCTGCAGCCCGCCCGCCGCCGCCCCCGTGCCCGATGCGCCGATCTGGGCGCGCGCGCTGTCGAAGTAGTTCGAGCCGAGGAAGGGCGCCATGCGCTCCATCTCGATGTCGTTGTCGATGATCTCGATCACCGCGTACTGCTTCACCTGCCGCCCGTTGGCGTCGTAGTAGCCGCCGTTGGCGCCGGCGTTGCCACCCGCTCCGGCCACGGCCCCAGCGACGGGCGTGATGATCGCCTGCTTGCCGAAGGGGATGCGCAGCGGCTGCGGCGGGGCGGGGTCAGCGGGCACGACCGGGGGGATGCCGGAGGCGGGCGGGTTGAGCGGGCCGTCGAAGCCGGAGGGCGCCAGCGGTTGGTAGGCGATGGAGCCCGCCGGAGCCGTGGGTGCCGAGGGAGCAAATGCCGTGGGCGCAAAAGCGGTGGGCGCGAAGGCGGTGGGCGTGACGCCGATGCGCTGCCCGAAGGCGAGCGCGGTCGGCTGGGGCTGCTGGGCTGCGCTCGGGGGTCGGTAGGACTGGGCGATCTGCGAGACGACGGCCTGGCGCGGGGCGGCGGCGGCGGCGCTGGGGGCCGTCGCCGGGAAGGAGCGCTGGGACGGCGGGTGCGTCTGGATCAGGGTCTGCGTGTGGACGCGCGACGTGGAGCGCGCCGTGGGCAGCGGCGGCAGCGACGGCACCGCGGGCAGCGGCCGCAGCGTCGGCAGCGGGGCGAAGTAGTGGCCGGTGCGGGCGGGGGGCGCGGCCGTGGGTCGTTCGTAGTGGTAGCCGCCTTCGGAGCCGGCGGAGGCGAGCGCCAGCAGCAGCGTCGGGAGGGCGGCGGCGCGGAGCAGCAGCTGAGGGGGCGTCATCTGGAAAGAGAGAGAGAGAGAGAGAAGATGTCGATTAGATTTCGATTCTAGGTTTCGGTCGCAATCGTGTTTGGGACTCAAGTCGTTCGTGCGGGACTCTGAAATGTCAGGCGCGCGACAATCAGAAGTCGCACGACATTGGGGCGAGAATGGGGCGAATTATCGGACAGCAACAACAATAACAACAACAACAGCAGCCGATAACAAGGGGCGCGATTGTCAACCGAGTTCGTGGCTTGCGATTTCCACTTGTCTCGGGGCCAATTAGCCTTAGGCCTCGGCTACCGCTTGGTCAGCTACTGACATTTTCCACAGCTGCTCTGATGGTCGCCAGCCACGCCCACCGCCCCTCCGCTTCAGACGCCCACACGCGGCAAGTTCAATTCGCATACATAATTCGAGGCTCATTAGCAACGACTCTGGCCACTCTGGCCGAAGACGCCAAGGCGAGCGAGCAATTGGGAGATTTGTCAAAACGCAAAGTGGTGGAAAAAGGAAGAAATGTCGGCGTGAATTCGCCAAACGTGGCAACGCTGTCGTCGGTTTGTCTGTTTGTTCGTTTGTTTTTGACTGTCCACGCTTCGGCTGCGGCTCATGTGCAGCCACGGTCACGTTTGTGAAAAACACAAGTGCAACAAAGCAACGAGCAACAACCGTGGAAAAAACAAGCAACAACAATCAGAGTAACAACAATAGAAGCAACAACATTATAAGCTACAATAATAGAAACAACAACAATAGTACTAATGCAGAAATAACACCAAAAGTAGAAAAAATAATACCAAAAGTAGAAAAAATTAATACCAAAAGTAGAAAAAATAACAATAGCAACAAACAAAATCAGAAACAGACAAAAAAACGATAACAACGGCAACAATAAACGACGACGATTTGTCTCAGCCGATAATTCACTATAATTACAGGTTATTATGTTCGGGTTGTCGGCTACCGTGTTGAGCGCTTGTCGGCCGTGCTCCCGACCCACCGACGAGCGGACGGACAGATAGACGGAGAGACAGAGAGATAGACCGCGACAACACCCATAATTGGGTCTTAAAACCAACACTCGAGTCGCTTTGCGCCCGGTTCAATCGCCAGATCGGTCGATTCAATAACGAGCCGCCTGTCATTCGGTCTGACGCTCACGCCCATCGGCCGGCAGCTGGCGGTGGGAATTGAGGCTAATCGACTGATTTTTAATCGATCTCTTCTCGCTTCTCTTCGATCTCAATTCGGCTATTAGTTCGTCCACCCCAACCCTGGAGAGATGAATGAAATCGCATCGCTTTTTCCTCTTTCAATCGTCCATCCCTTTTGAGTTCCTCAGATCAGCCTTCGCTCGATTCACCCAGGATCTGCCTGTGGTCTCTAATCCCTGCCTTCAGTCCAGCCTTATCGTCCTCCAGATCCCTCGTTCGGTTTGGTCGTCTCCATCACTCGCCTCTCGTTGTCTTTCAGCAATTGCAGTTGCTTCGATTGAGACGCGGCAATAGCGGTGGACACAACAATAACAATAACAGCCGCAGTATCGCTGGTGCACAAATTGCCAGTTAATTAAAACAGCTGTCAATTATATCGCCTGGTTGTTGCCTTAATATCAGACATTTCGTCGGACAACGTCGGCGCAGTCGTTGGTCAGCCAGGCGACAAAGTCTTGGCAGCAATCGGAGCGGCTGGGCGGAGGATGGACAGAGGATGGGGAGGCGGGCGGTCGGGCGATGATGGGTGACGGTTGGCGCGATGAAGTTGTTCGAAATAACGACATGAATTGAACGCATTCGCACTCGTACTCAGTTGTGGAATGAAGAGTGGAAATCGTAATTGGATTTTGGATTTTGCGTACGACTTTGGATAATCGAACGAAGTTTGGATTTTAGACAATTAAACGAGTTTTCGGATTGTGGATAATTAAACGAGGTTTTTGATTTTGGATAATCAAACGAGGTTTTTGGTTTTGGATAGTCAAACGAAGTTCGTTGTTGGAGTCTTTCTATTCGATTATAGCAGTCTTTCATTTCGATTGCTGCTGCCTCGATTTTATTACCACCGAACCTCGCGACAACGTCCTCGTTCCATTTTTTGCACCTTCCACTCGACTCCATCACCCGATCCGACTTCCGCAACAAATAAAAATTCTATAAACTCGTGGAGGTGTCGCAAACGCACGCAACTCGAGACGCCCGACACCGACGCCAAGTGGAGCAGCGCGTTGCGAATTCGGCTCCGGCCGCAGCGACTGCAACAAAATTGTAAATCGAACACCGCAGACGGCAACAACAACGACGCACGGAGGGAGCAACATGTTGTTTGGAGAACGAAAACGCGAGCAACTTCATTCACTGCTGCAGCGACAGCGACGACGAGACGGAGACGACGATGGAGACGGAGCCTGTTACTTGTAACGATGTCGTTTTACAAAACGCATAAAGGCACCAACAAAAACAACAACGACAACAGCAGTCATAGCAACAACAAGAATTGGGGCAATGACAAACAACAACAATGACAATGACGACAACAATTTCGGAGACATTCTTGTGTCTCTCTGCATTAATTAAATTGCCAGCAAATTTAGTTATTTTCCAAACCCCAGTGGATCGCAGACTTTTTTCCACTGAGTCCTTTGTTTTTCCTTCCTCACCCACTCATTCCACCGACTCCTTTGTTTTTTTCCCTCACCTCAGAATCCCCAAAGATCCTGATCGCCCCCTTTGCCTGCCGACTTCTGAACTTTTATTATTCCAAACCCCCCGTTCTTCTGGTTGTTGTTGGTCCTGTGTTGGTGGTTTTTTTTTGTTATTGTATTTGTTGTTATTGTTATTGGCCAAATATTGCTGATTGACTTCCATTGCTCCACATGGCTTGGCACGGCTCAGCACATAAAGTGCCCCCAAAATGTTGGGTGCTCGCGGCTCGAGCCGGTCGAATTTGGAAATATATTTATTGCGAGAGCGAGCGGAAAGTGCGTAATGACAGATACAACAACAACGACAACAAGAACCAGACAACAACAACAACAATATCTGCAACAACAGCAATTGTGCAAAAACGTTGTTTTATTTCTGCTGTTGTGACCGGCGGCCGCGTTCGCTGCTTAAGTCTTTTGTTTTTGGGTGCGAAATAATTTCGAATGTTGATTTTCAATATTCATATTTGCCCATTAGCCTCGGCCGAGTGTCGACCGCTTTTAATTGCCGCCCCACGTCCCCCGCCACACCAACGTCTAAATTTTTGGTCGCTTAGCTTGGCGATCGTTTCCTCCAGATCTTGGATCTTGTCCCACTGCGACTCGTTCTCGGCGCATGAATGAGTTGCGTCACGCGTTATGCAACCGTCCGCTGGGCCGCACGCACACACGCACACTCGCTCCGGCGGCCCACTCGATCTCCTGGCTCTCGTCCGTCTGTCCGATCCATCGATCGTCCGGTCGTCTGTCTGTCTCTCGATGGAATCGATTTGCGTGCGCGTAAATCAAAGCGTGCGCCGGGTCCCGAGCTTCGTGCTCTGGGATTCGCATTCCGAGCGCGATGCGGGCCGCCGATGCGTGCGCCAATAAATTCGATTCAGAAATAAATGCCCCGGACGCGCTCCCCAGAGCCGCAGAAATGCGATTTTCGTGCGGGAATTCGCTCGATGACGATGGCGACTTTCGCTCTCGCTCTCACGCCTGCTAATGAACCCATAATGTTTATCGGCCGCATTGTCGCCCGCAGCAATTTCCTGCTGCCAACCTGGCCAACTGTTGACGATGCCGCCCCCACCCCAGCTCGGGTTTCATTCATCAGCTCCCCGTCTACGCGGGCTCCACGAAAGAGCGCCGACTACTCGAGCCGATCCTATCCGCTGCGATCCGATAAACGCCGTTGCATGTGTCGCGACGACGATGACGACGACGCACACGAAACTCGCCCGCAGCCCACCGGCAGGCGTCCGTCAGCTGGCCGAGGTCCGTCCGCCGTCTGCCACTCGCCTCGCGGACCCGATCGAGCCGAGCTTGGCCCAGATCTCGTCGGAGCGGCTGGCGGTGCATGCGTGCGGCGTTCGTCGCCGGCTGCTGCGACTGCGCAGATCTCGCGACGATAGCGAAATGTAATCTAAATACTCGTAATTGAGAGGCGAGGCGTCGAGGGGCCGCCAGAGGCAAGGCGTGGGAACTTCGGCTCCTTTCGAAAGGAGGCGAACGTCGAAGGCTGCCTGAGGCGACGGCTGGACTCGGGGGCATCTCAGAAAAAGGGGTCGCGCGGAGGCCTTCGAAGTACTGTAAGAAAATTAAAACGAAGAAACACCAATTGCTTTTATTTTGAACACAAAATCCTCGATGGCTTGGAACAAAAGACGATCCCTCCCCCGCACCTTCGGCCCACTTAAGATTTTGGCCAACGAGCGTATCGCGTTCAAATGACTTAATTAAAAGCTCGTAAAAGCGGCAACAACTCGGCGACAAGAGGCCCGCAACAACAACAACAACAACAACATAGCCAACAATGGAGCATGAAAAAGCGGCGGCAACAACAACATTGCTGGCGATTCCCATGAACTGAGGTGACTCGTGCGCCCCAGCGCCACCTCCTGGCGTCGATCGGCATGTTGGTTGGTAGTAGAACGATAACAACAACTATGAAAACAACAAGCGGAGCACAACAAAAATGAAACAACAATAACAAACTCTGCTGCTGCTTGGACTGATAAATATCACAAGTTGCTACTGAAAATCGACGACTACGACGGGAACCCGAACGAGCGCCACCCCCGCCTGCCCCCGCCGATCGAGCGATAAGGAAGGCGTAAACAATTGATATTTAATTTGGGGGAAACAAAAACTCGACCGAAGTCAATTGGGTGAAAAACGACCCACGCCCGGTGCGAAATGAGAAGTCGATTGATTTGCATCAGATTCCCGGCTAAGCTTTGGGATTGAAGACGGAGTTTGATTGAGTATTTCGTGCTCTGAAGGATCGTCTACGACGTAGAAGAGTTCGGAGAATTTCGGCAAGAAATTCCAGTAGCTTTAAAATTGTCAAACTAGAAGCAGAACGGAGAAAGAACTTGTTTTACTTGAATAAAAATTGGACGAAAACAAACGACTTTCGAGACGATTTAGAATTTGAATCTGGTTTAGAAGAACGATAGCGAACAAAAGACTTGAGATGCGAACTTGTTCCGATGTCACCGATTAAATTCCGATGTCCGTTGCTATGAAATATGATGTCTGCGGCAACAACACGGAGAGAGAGTGAGAGGAAGAGAGAGAGAGCGAATCCTGGACACCGTGACTGTGACGCAACAGTGCCTTTTCAATTAGTCGCATTTCGTTCGCGCCATCGGCACCGCGCCTCTTGCGTCACACGCTGATTTTCCACAGGCCAAGGAGACCGAAGGAGCCGGAGAGAGGGAGCCGCTGCCGTTCGCCGAGGGACCCGGGCCATGTCGAGCCGACTTTCGAAGTGCATTTAAAACTCGGGCGACAAACGCGCGCCGCAACCTGGAGGCCGCAATCAGCGAAGACATTAACTACACACAAACACACGCACGCATGTCTCTCGCACACACGCACCTCGGACTCCGGCCGAAAAGCGATCGCGATCGCAATCGCGCATTTAAGCGGGAAAAATTGCCACTCATCAATTTCAGCCACAGCCGCAGCAGCGACCACGACCACATTCGACGGGCCCAACTCGGAGATTGGCAGCCTACGACGCAGACTCCGTTCCGAGCGCTCGACAGCGGCCGCCACTCCCTCGTGTCGTGGACATGGCCCACCTCCCTCCCTCCTCGTGGTCTCGTTGTTATTGTTGTGTATAATTACAGCACTACGCATGGGACGCAGAAATGCGTTTGCCTTCGAGTGGAAAACTCGCCGGGAAATTGCGTCGCCGCCTCCCGCGTCGCCCGCCGCCGCAATTTGGCCGCGGTTTTGTAATTTGTCTTTAATTGTTGGCTTTAACAAACGCTGATAAGCGTCGCCAGTGACGCCTTCGCTCCATGAGGCGCCGCACGAGCAACTTGCGATGTGCTTTCATCGCTTTTCAATTGCAACATAAAATGAGGACAATTTGTACACTCGTGAATTATACCAAACACTGAAAGTTCCTGGTTCCGATTTCAATGAAAAGTTTACAAAACCACAGTCTTCAAAGTAATCTTGCGTGTTCCTTTTATTTCCCATTAAACGAATCTTTCGTTTCGCTACTCGAATCTTTCGTTTCGCAACCCCAGCCACTTGTTTGTTTTCAATACCGAATCTCGATTTCGGGCCAATAGTCAAAGCCATGGGTTAAACGCGGCAACAAGCGATACCGCAGACAGGTCACGCCTTGTTTCGTGTCGCAAGCCTAGAACGAACACGCAGAAAATTCCGGCTGCGAGAGACGAGAACGGGGCGACGCATCAGGTGCTGGAATTGCAGTTAATTGCGAATACAACAATTACAACACTCCCACCGCAAAACAACCACAGCAACAACCACAACACTCACATGCAGATAAAGATTGCGTCGGGCGGCTCGTCGCCCCAGTTGTCGACGGCAACGAAGCCGCGACAAACTCGGTCAGGTATCAACAGCCGAATCCGGTGTCTGCCCATCTAGATTAATCATCTATCGATAGTTTGTGAATGTCGTCCACACCCGGTGATCGAGTTGCAGCGGCCGAACAGCCTCTGCCTCGTGGCTGGCGAGAACGTGGCCTTTTAAGGCGACTCGCTGCTGTCTCACCTGCTGCAGTTATTTTTGCGAAACGCTTCTGATGGAATTTCAGAACTCCTCGACCTTCTCGCATTTCAGTTCTAGCAGACGCGGCGACAATAAACGAGTTGAAACAGCACGGCAGACGGCGCGCTTCAAGGTGTGGCTTTTTTATGTTATTTCTCCTCAAGGTCATCAATAAACGGTGCTAATTGGGATGATCTGGCCAACGTTTTGTCACCAAAGACATCTTCGGATTCCGCACTCAGTTTCTGAAGTTAAAACAAATGACTTGGGCAACGATGGGTTTCGCAATCTCGTTAATGAACTCGGCTGAGTTTTTTTCTTAGGGTGAAATCGAATGGGCGATAGACAGCGGAGCAGCGAACTAGATCGACAGAGATCCGCTAATTAATTCCCACAAAGATAAATGAAAACAAAATCCAAATCGATAAAAGCGAAATGGGGATTAAATCATCGTTTGCGAAAATCATGCAAATTTATGCTCGGCGAGAAGATTTGCGAGTCGAGGAGATCGCGGCGTAGTCGTAACCAGGCGTCGCAGCCACAATCGAGCAGCCACGAATTCACAGCCGCATTAAGATCGGACACGGCAGTTGAAGCCGCAATTGCAGAGCGAAATGTCTGTTGGCCCGAAATGATGACGTTCTGGCTTTCAAATCGAACGCAACTGCGGCGGAGATCGGCGGCCTTCTTTCCGCCGATCCCTCGGCGCTTGGGCGAGATGTCGTGATAGGCCACGTCGGTGGCTGCCACGGCTGCAGACTTTGCAGAATTTGCATGCGCCTTGCGTGGATGCTGCGCCTGCCCGCCGCATTTCGCTCTGGGCCGTCGGCTCCGACTGTCTACCAAATGTCTGTTTGCCTTGTTCGTGGCGCTGCCTTCCGTCTGCCTCGTGCTGTCTGTCTGTTTGTCTGCAGCCAGACATCTTGTCTGCCTGTCTGTCTATCTGTCCGATTGTCGCTTGCCGTCTGAACAATTCAGAGATGTCACTCCATTCCGGCTGTGAAAAGTTCAAGCGCCGCAGTTTCCTGAAGATGCAATGAATTTCATACGATCGTCTTCGTGCTTCCTTTTCCTAGTCGACGGCACTCCTGAAGCCATCAGCCGAAAGCGATCTGTCGCGTTCGCTGCTTAAGTCTTTCGTTTGCACCCAAATCACGTCGACGTAATGGGATTTTCAAATTTTTACAGGAGGAGGAGCAACAGATGGATACTAAATTTGTGTTAACTTCCTTTTTCAGTGATCGAAATAGTTTCATAAAAATATACAAATTTCCGACATAATGTTTCAAAAGAATAATAATGAAATAATTACAAATTTTCGAATGGTCTTTAAGTCAATCAGTTTTGTCTTAATTTCTTATAGTTAATATTTTCCTCTTGTGCCCTTCGTTCGTGCGAAAATCGATGAACTTCAGCACTTCGAAAATATTAGCGTGCACGAAAAACGAAATGAAAAAATCGCGAGCGAATCGAAAAAACACCAATAATGCCGACTCAAATAACAAAGCAGATCAAATGGCTGAGGAAACCGAAAGTGAATACAACAACAAACGAGGCGATGCTAACCGACCACAACTACATCAACAACAACAACATGAAAAACAACCGTATTAAGATCATCTCGGTTGCGCATTAAAAATTTGCCCTGCCTTCATGCTTCTGCCTTTCCTTCGTTGGCCTCTCTTCTGCTTTTGCAAGCCTTCGTGCCGATTGTTGAAAACGTGGGAATACAACAACTATATCAATAATAATAACAACCACTATAATAACAACAAAGACAACCACTATGACAACAACAACAACAGTAGCACCAGCGAGAAATATATGTCAATGTCAAATGCGATTGTAAAAGGCTTAGAAGACTCTTTTTAATGCAGTTAATGGGGTTCTTCTATTGTTGTAGTTATAGTTTTTATTGTACCTCTTGCAATAAAATCACTAAAACCTCAATAAAACTCAATCGCAGTCTAAATTATGGGCACGCTCTCTCAGGCCTCGGCCCGTCAGACACGGAAGTAGCCGAAGACCCCGAGTTCCGCGATGTGTCAGACGGATGAGCAGCAGCAGACGAATGGCATTTTATGGCCGTGAGGACGGTTGGTTCTCTTATGTTGACTCAATATCATCCATTCAATCGCAGCTAAACTTTTAGTATGCCCGTATGTATGAATTAATAGAGGGCTTAAACTAGTTGTAGGAGTTAATGTTCCAGAGCGAACTTGAACGGAAAGATGACTAGCGTCAGAATATTCACAATGACTGGAGGTAAGAAACTCAGAAAAGACTCACATTCATTTAGCAATGGCAATAAAATTACAATTCCATTTTTAATTACGAACTTTTCGACAGTCACCCTATTAGCTCGAAAATTAAACTCAATTTCCAGACAAAAGACTTATTCAATTGAAATGCAAATTGGGCTAAGTCGATTCAGCAAAAGCTCGAGAACAATTGTTTTGGTATAACAAATAAAACAACAAGGAAATCGAGCTCTATTTGATGGCATAATGTGTGAGATACGTCTTGGTTTGGGGAAGCGCTTGCGCAAATCTGAATGAAGTGGAGGAAAATCGCAAATGGCTCGAGGAAAAAGACGTCTCAATGATTCTCTCATCGTTCACGACTGCTAATAAATCAAATTCCGATATCGGATTGTCTGCATATTTTTATTAACTCCGTCTGGAAGCAGAGATTTACTTACTGCAACGGGAGCAACAATAGAAACAACAACAACAACTGGCTGGCTGTCGTGTTGCATGTCATGTCATGAATAATTCAATTGTTCACCAAACACAAGCACATCAGCAACCACCACAACACCAACAATAACAATAACAACAACATCGAGTGCGACAACAATCACTCAAGCAGCACTCAGCGGAGACACACGCAGCCGGAGTTTTGCATTTTCTGCCTCCATAAGAAATAATGGCGAATGCGCGCGATCGACGAAAGCTCCGTGCGTGGACTCCTTGCGGCTCGGGACCTCTCCGCCCACAGCCGGGCTCCAGGTGTGGTCGCTACTGGTCCACAAGGTGTTTGGCTAACAACAATAACAACACGCTCTGGCGGGCATGTTCGACATCGCCGCGAGACGCCTCATATTGTATGGAAATTTACGATTACGACCAACTCCACCAACGAGGGCGAGAAGGGGGGCGTATGTGGTTGGAAGGTATTGCGTGGTTTTCATCAATCCGAAATATTCGAAAATTATAATTATATAAAAATAGAATAATTTCAGCAAAGAGCAAAATATGCAATTAAAAGGTAGAAATAAAAGAATTCGTTCTGAGGTATTTAGCATTGATGGAAGTCAAAATGATACCTTGCACGGTTCTCATTGAGCCAAAAGTCAATTCATGGCACAATGAATAAAAACGCAGTTGAGTAATTCTTCCACAGGCGTTTAAACGTCTTTTACGCTCTGCTGAATGCAACGCGTGTTGAGGAAACCATAACCAAACGATAATTCTTGGCTGGCAAAAGCAATGAACAGAAATGAACTATGCACGAATGACTTCATCCACTGATTGGTAACACGAACTGCATCTTCGTTAATTAACGAATACCCGAAATTTCGACTTCTGGCCTTTCTCGAATCATTTTGAAATTCCCAGCAAACATTTAACAGAACTAAGAATCAGGGAACTTGAAGTTGGTGACAGCTCGTTCAGGGAATTTCGAAACGAGTTCCCATCACAAGTCTTTCGTTCTGTACACAGCTGTTTGACATTTTAATTGATCTCATAAAGTGTGTTTAGTTATATGTTTTCATTAAGGAGACAACGGTAATTGTTGAAAAAAAAATAATGATAACTTACATAACAGGAACCAGAATAATGTTGAGGAAGTTTCTTATTCGCGGTTCACAAAGTATATTATTTAGCCAATCTTTTTATAAAGTTTTAACCAGGAACCGGAAAAAATGTCACTGAGGGAGTTTCTTATTAACGACTCATAAATTTCACAATTTCCTGAATTTTCCACCAGGAAGCAGAATAAATCTCATTGGAAAGAATTATTATTGACGATCGCCAAATTCTCGTTAACAAAATATTTGTATATTTCCGTATGGATAAGCTTTTTTATAAACTTATATTTCATATTGAAATTTTGTAAGACAAGAATACAAAATTTACAATAATTACAGAACAGAATTGTGTTTACTTTGTATAATTTTGTCTCTAATTAACAATTTTTTTTTTTTGCAAAAAGTTTCAAAAAATACAAAACAACAAGATTTTGTTTGTGTTATATAATTTTACGAAATAGTTTTTAAAAGAAAACTTTTTTTAAATTTTCTTGGCGAAGGAATATATGTTGATCAAATAAATTATGAATGATAAAATCATTTTTGGTAAATAGAAGTGTGTCAAACGTACCTTTATTGATTATTAACAAAAATATCCAATTTTGATCCTTAAATCCAGTCGCTAAAAGTCACTGAAATTCCAAATAAGTGAGAATTCAGAATTCAATTTTTAAATTGAAAAATTCAATTCAAATAAACTAGAGTTCTTAATAAGTAGAAAGAATAATCCAAATGCGATCAACAGAGAAAACAAATCAAATCCAAAGAAATCCGCGATTAGGCCCCGATATTTGACCGATGGACGCGAAGGGCGCACGCGGAGCCAACGCGCGCTCACTCGAAAATCACTTTCGCTGCTCCAGTGAACCCATTTCCACGCTTCCCAGAAGCCCGACTCCCAGCCACACGACGCGACGGACGGCGTCGAACGCCAGCCGACCACTTGCTTCGTCTCGGTTTACCTTCGATTCGTGTGCGCAGACGCAGCGCAGCGCTTGCAAACGGTATCGAACGAGTTGCAGAATTTGACTGAGCCTGGAGCCGAGTCCGGGCGCTGCATTTATAAAAAATATTAGAAATGATTTTTTCTTCGATTTTTATTTCGTTCCGAAGCGAGCGAGCGATCGCTTCGTCGCTTCGAGCGCTGCCGGGCCGTGTGACGAAAATCGCATGGGAGATAAATTTCAAGAGAGACGCGAAGCGCCCGCCTGACACGAGAGAGGGCGAGAGATCGAGGCCGAAAACGAACGCCTCTCGTCGCAGCCGACCCGATCCGACCCGACTCCTCGGCTGATCGGCGGCGGCTCTCGTCGATTAATTAAATTACTTTGCGCTTGGATTTAATTAGGTGTTAATTTCGGCTTATCGCAGATGAGGCCGGGGTCGGCGATGGGAGCAGCGTCTGATAGTCTTCGACGCGGAGCCATCGTCTCGGGGGTGTAGTTTAACGTCAGAGATGTGCAATATATTATCCACAGTATAGATCTGCAATTATAGGATAAGAATAATTGCGAATTAAACTGTATAATAATGTCGTAAATACGATAAGTTGGGTATTGAAGAATCTGCCGGATCGAGAGAGCGACGGAAACAAACGATTAATTGCCCAATTAACGGAGCTCGTGGTACGATTTCGTCGAATGAGTCCACGATCAAAGCGCCCGACCCATCGCTCCGAACACCCCCAGTTGACCCGGCTCAACTCGTGCTTAATTAAGTTTTCATTCGAGTGTCTCCTCCGAGCACTTGAACAGCCCGCGTCACGATCTGTTTATTTTGTTTAGCGGCAAACTTGTGGCAACGCCTAAGCGGCCACAATAAACCATATTTCTGTCGGCCGCATGTCCGGTGGGATATCGGTCAAGCCGTGGACTTTCGTGCTGCTCGCGAATGAATTTATTTTCAATTTCAACTGCAACGAGTTTATTTGGATGCCGCCGGCGTCGCCATCCATCGATGTCCAATCGAGCATCATCGGCGAGAGCGATCAGTGGTGCCAGACGACGTGTTTATTTCGTAGAAGAACAACAAATGGTGGTGTTCATGGAAATATTTATTGGAAAATAATAGCGGATTTAATGGAAATGTTTACGGCAAATAACTGCTGATAGAAATTCATGAGTTCACATTTAACAGATTCAGTGCTTGGGACGGTGAATCGAGTGGTGCAAAGTGATCGGCGTGAAGAATGAAGAAGGGGCCATAACTCAGATCGTTTAGCAGCACTTCCATCAACGTTCGAGCCTCGTTCAAACCTTGACTCGAGCCGCGGTTCTGGCCAACCCAGCGGCTTTAACATTTAAGCCTGCTTCGTCAGCGCCTCGAGAATGCTTTGTTTGCAAACACAGGCCCAAATCCGTCGACGGCCAATTAAACGTGGCCCTAGTTTTTGATGAACTTATTAAGAAAGGCTGCGCCGAGGTTAATCAGCGATCGTGGGCGAGGCAGGGCATTGCGTCCAAATTGGGGAACCTTCTCGTGTCGAGGTCCCTTTCGGGCCACATTGGGGCGAGTTGAAGAGCGGAAACCAAAGAAGTCTCATGTGGACGACTCCCGCCTTCCTCCCGCAGCAACTCAACTTGGCTCTACTTGGCTCACCACCGATCGCCTTTATCGTCTTTAATCATGACTGAAGTGGCTTCAGATCGGTTGCGCCATCGCTCTTAATCCCTGGCTTAATGCGAGCACTTGCCGCCGGATGGTGCTGCGTCCACGCAGTTGCTCGAGCGTCGACGTCGGCCCCTCGACGTCCCCTGGGCTTGTCCCGGAGCCGATGGGGACCGCGAAACGGGTTGGACAAGTGCGTCACGTGATGGACGCGGCCGCATGTCGTAATTCTTGTCGTAATTAAGAGCGCGTTGCCAAAAACACTGACAACTAATGCCCAGTGTGCACAAGTCGACTGGAGCATAAATTGCAGCTGAGTTGCGCCGAGATCAAAGGGGGAATCGTAAATATAGAAAACTCATAAAAAGGATCCGGGAAAACCCAAAGGTACGCGGAAGTTTCGCGCCGAAAATAGAAGAGTTTCTTGGCCCCGGGCACTGGACATCGACGTCCACCCGAACCAACCTCAACCGAAACCTCGTTGTCATCGGTCGATCAACTGCTCCACATTTGGCAACCCTGGCGCTTTTCTCTTCTCTTCTTTGCTCAAAGCGGTTTCGCCATAAATATTGTTTCAATTTGATTTTTCTTATTTCGCTATTGGTGGTTTTGTTGTTGCAATCGATGTTGTTCAGTTGATTTTGCTCTGATTGTTGTTGTTGTTGTTGTTGTTGTAGCAACTCTCTGCTTCCGTCGCTGAGTTTTCAATAAATATTTATTTATTGACTTTTATTATTACTATTTTTGTTGTTTGTGTATACATTGTTGCCATGTTTTTGTTGTTGTTCACGGAGTCACCATAAACAAACCGCCCGAAATAACTCCAACGACAACCCTAATTTGGTCTTATTTATTTTTACACGATATTCTTACTATCTATGACTATTTTCGTTGTTGTTGTTGTGGATGTCTGCTGTTTTCGCCGCGAGAGTCGTCCGGGAAAATTGGGCTGTCGTCGGGACGAGTCTCGGCGTTCGAGTCAGGAATTTATGAACCGACCTCCGACCCCGAGACGACATGACTCACTCGACCTCATTGGGAACTCTCCTCACACAACACAATCGGAGTGTAGAGTTACAAAAAATTCGATATGGTCGTCTTGTTTAGCATTTTATTCGTTCGCTTGGACATAAATAATTCTTGCTGATATTTTTATTTTCTATTTTGGGACTTCGTTTCCGATTATAAAAATAATTAAATCCAACCAATTTAGCAAACTTAATTTTAGTTTCATCTTTTAGTAAATTCCGTGAATATTCTATAAATATTAACATTCCCAGGGAACCTCCTGATTTTGTTCATTGAATTCTCTTCAAAATCTCAGCTTGAGAGGGTCGAGGCAGACCAAAGCGATTCCCACAAGAGCTGACTCTGGAAACTCAGCAACTTCATTATTGATCTTATAAGTTTCCACTCAACATACTTCGATCGATCAACAATAACAACAACAATGACAGTCAACGACTGCAGAGTCACGTGAGAACCCATTGGAAGCGGTTTCTGCCCACAGAAAAACAGAAATAAATAAATAGATAAACATTTATTATTTCTCAATAAACGGGAATACAATCAATGGCAGGCACCTTTGCTTTCAAGCACGCGACTCACATGCGATAATTAATCGACGCGCATGCGCCTGTCACTCGCACAAGAGTTTCCGATTAAAGCCCTGGCGTAAATCGAATCCTTGATTGGGCCGAAATGATTTGGTTCGAAGTACGAAACCCCGCAAACCTCGTGAAGGCCGCAGTGCGAATAGACGAAGTGTGAAAAGTTGCGGCTTGGCCTCAGTCACGTTTGGACCGCGGGTCAACAAAGCCCAGAATAGAACGGGGCTGGAGTCGGGGGGCTGCAGGTGGAGCACGCGTTTGCGAAATGAGTTTGGTTCTTACAAGTCGTTGCCACCTTGTTCCAACCGCCCTCCCGGCCCCCGGTCAGTGGATTCGCCTGGGACGCCGATTGGCTCTGTGGGCCAACAGTAGCGACCAGCGGTGAAAACGTGATTAGGTCTGTGTTGTTGTTGCTTTGTAGACTCCTCGTTCGGGCCATTACATTGTGGTTGTTGTTGCTGCTCCGAGCGGGAGTGCAATTTATTGGCCACATTAGAACTTCGGTAATTGCTGCTGAGACAACATTTGGGGTTTCTTATTTAATTAGCCTTTCACTGGAATTTTTGAATGCCCAACACAACAACAACAACTAGAATACAACAATAAAGGTCGTCAACGGGCGCTCATTAGAACTTAAACTATTTTCTGATTTCCTTTTGCTATCTCTCATTTCCCTTCTTAACTCTGTTGGTTCTACCTGCGGCTCCCACAGCGATCTTGATCTTGATTCCGATGGCTCCCGGCCCCAATGAAACCTGGCCAAATGCCAACTGGCTTCATGTGACGCATCGTGAGTCTTCACCGAGCTTCTTCCTAAAACATCATTGTTTTTATTTCGTTTTTGGTTTTATTTTGTCTGCCATCACTTGTTGTTTGTCTCGTAGTCCGACTGTCTGTCTTTCTAAGGTGCGGTTCTTGTACTCAGCCTCTTCTTCTTCTTCTTCTTCGCAGGCAGTCTCATTTGCATAGAAAAGGTTTCGCGATGAATGAAAAATCATGCGATAAAAACTGCTCGCGGATTCGTTTGCAGCTGCAAACAAAGTATTGCGACTTCAGAAAAATGTTCGTGAAGCGATTTTCGTCCCTCTCTACTGTCGATGACTATTGTCGATTAGTCTTGCATTCCCATAAATAGCAACGCATATGCATGAAATATAATACACGAATACAATTCGCATGCGATGGACAATTTCACTTCAAAACAAATTTCTAAATTTCAATACCAAATCTCAATCGAATTTCCATGATATCTCATATAAAGCCATAAGCTTAAATAACAGTTTCCTACTTATCACCAACTTATCTCCGATGAAGAATTATCTCTTTGTTCTTATTGATCGCGTCATCCCGATATTTCAAAATTATTTCGTCCTGTTCACTCAAATATTATAAAATATCGCATGCGATTTCTGGGTTCGTGACGACGTCGGCGAGGATGGTTTTATTACAACGTGTTAATCCAATAATGACGCCGCGTCGCCGGAGCCGCCGCCACTGATCGCAGCCACTCATGTGAATTGTCCCGGCGACTAATTTGTTCCCGACACGCAAATGTTGCTGTTGCTGTCGTTGTTGCTGTGGCCAACACGAGCAATAACGGCAAGACAACAATGGTCTGTGGCAGATACCAAAAAGGAGTCACGTTCGACGTCTCTCAAGCAGCAACAGGTGACAGCAGCAACAACAATGCGAGAATTGAAAGCCACGAGAAATGCAAACTAAGCCAATAACAGCGGCACAACAACGACGAGAACAACAACAAATTGGGCCAAGAAAGGGAGGCCGGGAGGAGTCGACGTCTGGAGCAAACGTGTAATTAGTTTGCGAGAACCCGACAACAACAACAACAACAGCGACGGCGGCGGCAGCAACTGCAAGTACAATTGCAAATAGCCATTTAGCCTTGTTTGAACTTTAGCGGGTCAAAAGCAACCACAACAACAAGAACTATTGCCACAACTTGCAAACGAGGCTCGGCCCGATTTGACTCCACGAACATGTTGGCAATTATTGTTGTGCTGTTGTTTTGTTTTGTTGGCGAACTGTTGTTGTTGTTGCTGCTGCATTGTAATTACAATTGGCCACATTTATTGCCAAAATGCTTCACTTTGCTCCTGACCAAATTTGACGCTTCCAGTCGCCGTGAAGATCAAGCGTGTGGCGAGGAAAACAACAACATTAACAACAACAACTTCGAGTGGTTGCGACTTTTTTCAGTCGCAGTCTCCCGTTTTGGCCATTCCTTGTGCTACAGCCACTGACCTTAATTTGTTGGCCCAACAACAACAGCAGCCAACTTCTTCACGACGCAACGCATGCCGCGTCGTCGGTGCTTTTTTTGTAGTTGTTTTGGTTGTTGTTGTTTTTTATTGGTGGTTTTTTCTATTGCTGCTTTTTATTGCTGTTTTTAGCCCAGCTTCGCCTGCACCCGGTGACAACTTCGGTGAATGCAAGATTTGTTAGTTCACTTTCCGTAGTTTTTGTGCTGATTTTTTCGTTGCGAATTTGCATAAAATTCGGCACAAGTGAACCCTCGTATCGATCGAGTTGTCTTTGTTTTCTGTTTCTTTGTTGAGGCTGCTGCTGTTGATGTTGTGATTGTTGTTGTTGTTGTCCCTCATTGTTGTCGTCTGGCCCGAATGCTGTTCATCGAGCGTTTGATTAACGTTCGCTCCTCTAATCACGGCAATCTCCCATGTCATCCATCGACGTCGTTTCCGCCGCGGATTCTGGCCGTTCTCTTTTGGCCCTCCTTCGTCTCCACCTCCCGCAGCGGCCCTCGTTGTTTTTTTCGCGATTTCATAATTAATTTTCGGATCTCAAGCAGTCCGGTTGACTCGAAATGAAGAGCCCTCGAAACCTGGTGGGAAGTCTCAATCGAATCGAATAAAAACACCGGTCTCAGTATATTTAATAGGCTTTTATTGTGTGGAATGATCTGATAAACTTAATATTTGTTTAAAGTAAAATACAATCATTGAATACGTCTTCAAGTCTAAACTCTGTTTTAAACTTGTTGCTTTTGTGTACACTTTATTTATTACATACTCTTATATTTGTGTGTCCAAACAAAAGATGTTCCTAACTTTACATTTAAGTCTATTATCCAAATATCATATCGTAGACAATACAATAATTTAGTGTGATAATCTGAATATATTATAATTGTTTTTCATACATATTATAATTATTGATACATAGTTTTTGTTCATGTTTATTTTTAATAAATATATTTTGATGTTTACTTCGAGTATAAATGTACTCATGTATACATAGATAGATTATCGCATTCTTTAAAACTTATTCATAGACATCCCACAAGTCGTTGCATGCTTCCAAAAGCTCCAAGGCTTCTTCACAATTTCCTACAACGATCCGCTCCGAAAGGGCCAACGTCAAAAGCTATTCGTGCTTATTTTCATATTCATAGAAAATAATTTAAGTTTAATCAAGCTTTTAAATCGGCTTTTATTTGTATCAAAATTAATGTTTAGTTTTAAGTTTTAATAGTAATTTCGACTACACTGAAAAACATATAAAAATAATTTAGTTTTGCTGGGGTTTCTTTTGAAATATCTTATTTCGTCTGGTACAATTTTTGCTCATTTAATATAAATCTTATTGTTTTGCAGAAGTTTTGTTGTTCAATATAAACTTTTTAGTTTTATACAAATTTTCTTCTACCAATGTAATATTTGTTGTCCATTCTAAAATTATTTTTTTGTAAATATTTATTATTACTTTTTTTCATTAAAAACATTATGTGTTCAATTTAAATCTTTTTTTTGATATTTTAAAATGTTAATAAATTCGTAGCGTAATGTTTTCCAATAAAATGTTATTGTTTTTTAAAAACTTTCAGCTTTAACACAACTCCTCATCATACGCAAGGGTTTCCGTGATAAGTTCCCGGCAAAAGAAGGCATCGAAATAATTTGTACCACATTTCATTCAATTTGATTCGGAATAGTCAGTGTTTGTTTGCGAAAGAGTTCTCACTTCTTCCGGACTCCTCGTCGCCATCTCGCCTCAGTTGAACTGGGCCTCGCGGAACTCCTGCTTCTCGTCCTCGTCGCTCACGTACATGCGGGTCAGGTCGGAGGCCACGGAGGCTCGGTCGCTGCTGCAATAGAAGAAAGAAGATGGGGGTTAAACGGAGAACAAGGCATGGTGAAGCAAGGTGCAAACGGGATTAGGACCCGGAGTGGAACCAACCACGAGTGAGGCACACATGGCCACATGGTCGCTTCGACTGCGGCAATCACTGTAACATGGTCCTGTACGAGCGGGAGCTCGGTGATAATTCAAAAACGAACAAGACTCCCAGTCGCCATTCGACAGTCGGTTCATTACGTTGTGATCCCCAACCCATGCATGGGCCACGACAACTGAGTCCTCAAACAGGTTGCGAATCAAAATCCATTTATCAGGCGCAATCAAATCGATATCGATTACGAGCCGAATAAATTCCGCGACAATCGGCGCAGATCGAGAGTCGATCGATCGGCAAAACCCCATGCCACAAATCGCAAGGAAACAAAACCACGCTTAGGCCACCGCGAGCCAATTAAGGAATTAATATAAACGTCAATTACCGTTGGCAGCGACACCGCCAGAAATCCACTGCCGTAAGAAGATAATAAATATCGAATTAAACAAGAACAAGAACGAGATCAATAAAACTGTGGCATGCCCATGCAGCGGTCCAAGAATGATCGGCGGTCGCTGCACGGGACAAATTTGGTGGCCGGAATTTGTAGCGCTCATGTCGCTCAATTGCGATTGCGATTAAGAATTAGCAATGTCAACGGCTTGTCAATTGTCCCACGTGACAGATTGACTTTTGAACGAAGCCGCCGTGGACGGACCGGCGACGGCGGTGAGGCGACCGGCGACGGCGGTCCGTCCACAATGACAAATGGGATCCAGTGATCAAGGTGATGGGAGGCAAACCATCGAAGCAGACGTCAATTCGATCGAAGGGTCTTCCGATGATAGCCGAAGTGACGGTAAATGATGAGGGGAGCTTGAAACAATCGAACACCCAACAAGAAGTTGCAAAGGAAACCTCGACTATAATACTCAAGGTAGTCAATAGACTCCTCATACTCCTCTCAGAACACTATGCATCGGAACCTGCCACTCGTAAGAAATGCATCAGCCTCGTATGGGAATCGAAACCGACTGAAGTCTTCGACCCGACGCCCCCTCTTCGATCTTCGAATCGAGAGCGAATTATCTTCTCAGCCATAGATCAATGCCAGAGCGGAGCTGAAACCCCATATCTCACAAATCATAGAAGTGAACCAGCAATTTTCTCGACGGCCCCGGGTGCGAGTGGCAGCGCGTTTTTCAGAAGCCACTCGCACGGAGTCTGGAGGTGGCTTCGCAATTTTCACACCACCAACAACGAGTGGTAGTAGATTATAGCCCTCTACCGACTGAAAGGCAAGCAGTGCATTAAGAGCACATAAAATTTGTCCAAATGCACGCGGCAAATACTGGCGCTGTGTAGTGTTCCGCGAAAGCGTTTTCCTCATTGCCGCCTCCGACTTCGCGCTCCCCGTAGGGTTGCCGCGGCATTCTCTCAGGCACTCTCAGGCATTTTGCACATTTTTAGAGCCTTTTTAGGGTAATCGTCGTCTGTTGCCGACGTTGTTGCCTTTTGCTCTGCACCATAATTGAAATTAATGTTTATTTGATGACTGTGTTCTTGCCATCGTTGTTGCTGTAGCCGGCGAAGCAGACCGTGGCAATTGTGAGTCTCCGTGGATCGGTTTGATACGCGCCGGATCGTAGACTATTGATTTTGATTGGTTGCTGTTGGTTTTGCCTCTGTTGTTGCGATCCGCAACACGATGATGGCTGCTTGTCCGATGCCAGTTTTATTGATGTCCGCTTGAATGCGTCGTGTTTGGAGCCAGAGGTATGTGTGAAGCTATTCGAAATCAGAGCGAGTTGGAGCCACTTGAAAGGAGTTCTCCAAATGAAGAAATTACATGTAGTGCGCAGGGTGCAGAGAGGTTCCATTGTTCGGAGATAGAACAAGGATTTTACACTGGAAAACATTCATTCGACTTGGAGTATTTGGCAGAAACTCATGGGAGTGATTGGTATTAGGACCATGGTGATTATAGAACTATTCCAATGCTCAATAAATATAAAGCGTTCTAAATTCACAATTAATTTGTATAATGACTCAATAAACATTCGCTGAATCGATGAAAATGTATGAACCAGTATTTTCTTCAGTACAAAATATTTTATTATGATCGTTGATGTAATTATGATAATGCGCATTAGTCTACTACAATCTTAGATATAATTATGCCTAAATGCGGCTGCAGATGGCGCTTCATGGCCACTGCATGAACGTCGGTGGTATTTCAATCTCTCTTATCTCTCCTAGGATCGACAGAGACTGAGGAAATATATTCGGCGGGACAGGTGGAGATTTACGCTAATTAATCGGACACTCGTATGTCGGAGATAATGAGTTCAGATAACGCGAGGAAAGATTTGGTGGCTGAGTGACGGATGCCAACAGGCTAACAACACAAAGCACACCAATAAAATATATAACTAGGTTGATCCCAATCGAATTGAATTTATCAGCGGAGCGCGATTTCAATTAAGATGTGGTTTTCCATCACACCTCGGAAAGGAAGGGGTTTATAAAACTTACCCAGAGAATGGGACGAAAACTTTTTATAGATCCCAATTGATCTCAATTGCCTACGGCAGCCTTCTAAGTTAGACCAAATTCGTATGCGAAAATCTCTAGTTTTGTCTTAATAGAAACATCGTAAGGGAGATAAAAGGCATGTGGTATATCGGAAGCATTAAACGTACTATTTACGAATAAAATCGCATGCCATCAATAATTCTCCTGTATTGATTTGAAAGCTGATGAGGTTTTAAATTGGTGTTAAGTCTAAATTGTTAAATCTAAATTCCAACCGGACTCGGAATTCGAGTCGCTGTGGGAAATAATATCACACGTGATTGATCGTGCACAGTGCTGCTGATGAGAGCGTGTGTGTGTGCGGCATGCAAGACTTACTTCGCAATCTCGGTTTCGTAGACGGACGCGACCATCGCGCTGTACTCGCTGTCCAGGTTGCCGCTGCCGCTGCCGCTGCGCGTGTAGAAGCCGCTGTCCAGCGACTTCATCGCCGAGTCATCGTCGCTGAGGTTGATGCTGTGCCCGATCGACGCCGGCTGGTCGGTCGTTGTCTTCGACAGGCTGCTGATGTTGCTGCTGATGCTGCTGCCTCCGTTGAGGATCACCGTGGCTGCCGCTGCCTTCGCCACCGCTGCCTGGGTCGATGCCGACGCATTGTTGGCGCTGTCATCGTCCGCGCCATTCATGTTGCTGCCTCCATTGTTGCTCTGTCCAATTATGTTGCTGATGATCGCGCATGGGGAGGACGTCGTGGGCTGCATGGCCGCAGCCGCCGCCGTCATCAAGTACGAGGCCGTCGCGGCGGTGGTGGTCGTCGCAATCGGCGTCGTCATCAGTGTCGACAGGACGGTGTTGCTCGACATGGTGACGTCGAAGTCCAGGCGATGGTGGCTGTAATGGAGGAAGGAAAGAAAGCAATTACTGGAAGCTCTCGACTCGTTGTCCTGTCGGTTGCGAAGGTGCGAGTTCGATTTGCGCACGCGCTGCTCATTCGTCATCGGCCCCAAGCGAACCCACCCCACGGCATCCAGCCGTCGATCAATCGACATCGAAACCACAAGCATTGAACCGCGCCAGAGCCCAGCGACCCTCGCCCGGCCCCCGTTGGCCCCGCTGCCCTACCGCGAAATCGTGCGCCAGCGGCCCATCGAACACCTCTTGCCTTACATTAAATTATTTTCTGAGCACCGTTTTCGTGCCTCAATAAATAACAGCTCGGCGCAGCCTCCTTCGACGACCGAGTTTCTTGGCCGGCGGCGCTGGATCTGAAGCCCAGCCTCGCGCCTCCGGCCCCAACCTCCGGTGGGCTCCGAGTTGTTTACTTAATAATTAAAATGATTTACGACTGATTGATGAAGACCGTCGGCGCGCCTTTTCGCTCGCCCCGCCGACCGACTTCGACATGCTGGAGGCAGAAACCCACTGGAAGCCACTGCGAGCCTCTGTAGTCGCAGCTGACAACGGCAGCAGCGAACGGGTGGATGGTTGGGCGAATGAAAACGTGCAGCTCACACGAATTCTCTGGCAGCCACATGCGAAAGGTCAGCCCGAATCGGACGGTCCTCCAAGCTGCACCGATACATGGCTGAAGGTCGTCGGCGATGAGATCCATGAGAAGCTGAGGTCCAGAACCAAAACTATGGGCCCTGGTTCTGCTGGTTGCGAAAGGTCTTTGAATGTGGCAACCTCTGATAATTAAGAGGTTGGGGAAGGGAATTCGAACTCGTCAGTGTTTGTGCAACGCGCCCGACATGAGACATGCATAAGTCTTGAACAACCTTTCCCTGAAATCTATTAAAAGCTTTCACCAGTGTGTGCAACACATTGGAGGCTCTTTTAATTAAGTTCAACTCCCTCGAACGGTGCAGCGGAGACCCTTCTCTGGGGGAGGGGGTTACGCAACACCAGGAACCAGCCTCCTTCGCCGCCCCCTGCCAAGCAATGAGTTTGCAAATTTCCATGCGAAATGTCAAAAATCTCGAAATTAATTTCTGGGCCCAATCAAGAGGCGAAAAAGTTGGAAAGGAGAAAAACGGCCCTCACGCGGAGGTGTCTCTATGGACGCCCACTCGTGGAGCTCCTCCAAGCCGCCCAAGACCGGGCCATGTCGACATGTCTCGATTCGATTGTGTGAGTGTGTTGGGCTTGGGTGTGGGTTTCGGTGGGCCTTTTAATAGACTTGTCGGTGGCAGGCATAAAATTGCAAATACTTCGGAAACTTCCTACTTCGAATGTTGTGTCTGCTGTTGTATTATTCGAAGATCGTGAAGTGATGGGGTTTTAATGCTTCAGTTAATGGAGTTGTCGGCAGCTGCCTCCGAATACACTGAGCAAAAAACGCAGTGACAAAACTAGTCCCCAGGAGGTTTGGACCGTAGTACATAAACCCCTTAAAAATTGTAATTACCTCAAGCCAACCAGAACCATAAACAATGACGTACAGAACTGGACCGTTCAGTCAACTAATTTTTTATCTTCTAATTCGAAGGTATATAAAATGTGATATAAACAGATCTGGTTTGCGGACTAACGACACAGACGACGATTCGGCAGACGAGTCGAGTCAATGCTAATGAAGGCCTCAGCCCAAGGTGAAGAAAATCGGACGAAAGAGGAGCGCATCCCAAGTGGAGAGATGTAAACGACGCCGTGACGGGGACCTTCCAGAGGTGGTTCTCAGAGTTCCGAGAACGGGAGAGCTTAGGAATGTCAAAGTGGCCAACTGCGCCGAATTCTATTTGAGTTCGGTTTTCCCGGCAATTTATGGACCTCCTTTAGTAATTAATTCGGGCTCAATTTCAGCCGTAACTCGGCTAATTAATTGATTTATTGATTGTATTCGCGCCTCGTGAGCGTGTTGACACTTGGTAGTTATTGTTGTTTCGCTTTGTTGTCACTGAGCATTGTCGTTGTTGTTGTTGCTGTTCGGCTGTTGTTCTCGCAAGAGTCACCGCGACACAGTTGTTGTTGTTGTAGTCACCGCGGTTCTTTCTCGTTGTTGTTGGCTCTATTTGTCATTGTTCGTGCTCTGCATAGTGCTGCCAATCAGCAGCTCCGCGGGAGTGCTCGGAATCGGAACCGCAGTCGTGGCGTCGGCGAGAAGCCTTCCTTTGTCGCTTGTCCATTGAATTAAGTATATTCCGATTGCGAATAGAATAGAGTTCCAACAGGGGCTGAATCTCAATCGCTAGTTTCCAACATGGCCATCTTTTACCGCTCAAGCTAACGTCTTATTTGTTTGACATCTGTCATTTCATTCAGTTTCCCTTTCTCTGAATTTATTTCCCACAAAGCCAATCGTGCAACAATTTTAAACTCGATCGCAATCGGATTTTGGAGGTCACTTGAGATGCTCGAGGTCAACCCAGAAGACAGGGTCTCTTCTATCGAAAGCTCATGTTGACAACCCACAGTCGCTGTAGGTCAGCTCAGAGATCGCCGAAAGAGAGGGACTTCGATTGGGTATGTGAGTGTGTGTATGTGTGCCTGGTAAAATTAGTGGTCCGCAACATTTCTGTTGACAGCTCTCTCAAACACGTAATAAATTTAAATCCATTCAAAACTCGAGGGAGCATTATCGTAAATCAGAATCTCGAACTTAATGTCAGCACATATGCAATAAAAGCTCCATAAAGATCAGACAGACTGAGCGACAGACAGTCAGACAGTGGGAAACACAACGAACGAAACAGACAAAATCCAGAGAGGAAGACAAATGGACGAGTGGGGCGGGCGGACGAAGAGATCTGCAAACGGATACGCCGCCTCAAAGCCGCACAGCCGCAACCTCGGCCCAGACGAACCCGACGAGCAGAACGCGATCGCCGCGATCTTGATCGCGACACGAAAGCTCATGAAGTCCATGGGTTTGCGTTTGTGTGTATCTGAGTCGGATCCGCCGTCTGCAGCGGTCAATAAATTCGCGCATTGGGACTTTTGTTAACATAATGTCCGGCCGTGTTCGACAGGCGCTGACACGTGGCCGTCTGTCCGGCGGTCAGTTGTGGTTCGATCGGTTGCGTGGATGCGTGAATGAATAAATCCGGGGTTTTGGCACACAATTGAAATTCTTTGGGGATGATTGGAATACTCACTGTTCGCTGGTGGCCGGGTTGAACTTGCTGCGCATCACGAGCTGCAGCCAGTTGGGCATGGAAGGCGTCGGCGCCGGATCGGGGGTGTATCTGCAAGGAAGGAGAAGATAATTAGTTTACAGTCCCACATGATCTGTGTCGTCGCCACCGAGACTCACCTTATGATCGAGTTGCAGTGCTTCGCCTTCGGCACCGCGAAGATCTCGTTCGTGGAGGCCACGGGGGCCGCCACCGCTGTCGTCGGCGCCGTCGTCGACGTCTCCGACCTCTCGTCGACCTCGCGCACCGGCGTCAGGGCGCGCAGGTTGGACGGGCCCATCGCCAGATCCTCCGTGTCGGCGATCTCGACCTCCAGGCTCGAGAGCGAGCTGAGGGTGGCGCGCGTCGCCGCTGTCGTGCGGTGGAAGCCGCCGGACGCGGCTGCTCCCGAGCCAGAGCCCGAGAGCTCGGCTGCGCCCTCCAGCTGGCTGAGATCGAATTTGATCGGCACTACAAGACCAAGAGTACAAAAGACAGAGAAGCAGCGGGATAGACAGAGAAAGAGAAGAAAGAGAGCGGGAGGGGTGGGACCGATCACAAGGCAAGAACAAAAACAAACCAAACAAAACGGAAATGGAAACGGAAAAGAAATAGAAACGGATGAGGAAAGAAATAGAAACGCAACGATATGAAAAGAAAGTAAGGAAAAAGCACAAGGCAAAGCGCTCAGACAGTCAAGACAAACTTATTTACGTGTACCCCACCTCGTCATTAACTCACATTTGTCCAAAGGTCCCAGCTTCTTGGCCAGGTTGTACATCATGTCCGCGGTCCAGAAGTCGGGAATGCGTGCGAACACGGATCCCGCATCAGCGGGCAACTGGAAGCCCAGCTTGTGGAGCAGCAGCACGAAGGGCTGGTACAGCATCGTGGTCGCCTGGTCGTTGTTCCACTGCACGATGGGGATCGACTTGTTCTTCACTGTTGGGTTAAGAGGAGAATAAAGATTAGTGGGCTCCTATGAGTAAGATTTCCATGGCAACAAGTGGGAACGGTCTCGTGGATTGATCTCGATTCTGCCATGGGAAGTAATTTCGACCTACATATGCAATGGTAGGCCACGGGCTCCATGATGTGCGCCAGGTTCTGGTGGTCCCGCCGCAGGGGGTTCTTCGCCAGGACCAGCTTCACGTAGCAGCACTCCAGCAGCAGCTTCTGCAGCCAGGTCAGGTGCTTCTCGGTCTTCTCCTTGATGATGAGGTCCAGAAGGATCTACCGAACAGAATCAATATCATCAGCATATATTCGAGAGTGTTTTTGTGTCGTTCTCCTCACCTGTATATCGTCGGAGGGTTTGCCGCTGTGGCTGGACTCCCGCATCTCGATGCCCGACTCGGTGGTGCTCGAGGTGGGCGTGGTCAGCAGGGCGCGCTGATACTCGGCGTCCTCGAACTTCATCAGGTCGTCGTATTCCACTAAGGTAATTATGTCCTGTTGCAACAGCTGCTGGATGATGGAGATCCGGGACTTCTGCTTGTTGCCGTTGTTGCTGAAGAGCTTGACAATCTTGCCAACGACATCGTTGCTCTTCTTGCTCTGGACGTAGTACCAGTACAGGGTGTCCATCTCCTCTTGCGTCCAGGTGCTGCTTCCGTGGCGAAAGAGACAACGGTTATTAATCGTTGAGGAAGGGTTTCGAAACACATTTTCATTCATAAATAGCAATCGCTTAGGCGAGCGACAGGAGATGAATTGATGACTTACCACACGGTGTTCTCGAGGTTGTGCTCCTTGGTGAGCTCGGTCAGGGAGGTCGGCGGCAAAGTGAGCGGGCTCTTCTGGGGCGTGTTCATGAACTTGTGGATGACGTACTCAATCAGGTCGGACCAGTCCTGAGGGAAACAGAAGAGGACGGTTAATATATTTCTCAACGAGATTCGAAAGGGATGCTTACATCGCAGAGCTCGTAGTCGGCCTCCCAGATGCGCGAGTAGGTCTTGAGGATGACCGGCTGGAAGAGGGTTCCGATCTGGCCCAGGTCGCCGCCGATGTGGTGCATCATGGTGAAGATGCAGTCGTTGACGAACTCGCCGTTGTTATTGAACTCCTCGAGCAGGATCCCGTAGTGGTGCATGACCTCGAGAGTAGCGAATTGCGAGATGTGGTCGATCATCTTGATGTTGATGCTCTGGTCGGACTTGGTGACGCTGTCCAGGATCAGCAGCAGGATGTGGTTGGTGACCACCAGGTCCTGGAGGTACTGCTGCGTGTGCAGGGTGGGGTTGAAGCGGCGCAGGAGCAGCACGAACAGGCACCGGAGGTCTTCGGTGGTGCTGATCTGGATCTGCAGGAGGCGCAGGCGCTCGCGGTCCTCCTCGCTCAGGTGGGTGACCTTCTTGTAGGCCTCGATGGCCTGCAGGAACTCGCGGATCGCGGTCACCACCAGGTGCATGCGGCGCAGGTAGGGCTTCAGGTCGCTGCCCTCCTGGCGCGAGTTCAGCTCGAGCTGCTCGCACAGGGTGACGCCCTCGAAGGTCAGGTAGCTGATGACGTCGTAGGTGAGGATCGTGTTCACGTGCTCCAGGTCCAGCTCCAGCTGGGCGGCGAACTTCAGGAAGTACGTGACCAGCCAGAAGAAGTGCGACGTGTCGATGGCGATCTTCTGCGAGTACCGAAGGAGGGATGTTAAAGGAAATCGCCCAAAAGGGGAGGCGAAGAGGAACTCACCATGTTGGTCAGCAGCTGCGAGTGGAGCTCCTCCACCAGGTAGTTGTAGCCCTTGAGCAGGAAGTCGACGGTGAACTCCTTCAGCAGGTTTGAGATGTCCTCGTCGGTGGGAATGTGCTGCACGAGGCCCTTCATGTTAATCCTGCAAGGGAGAAAGTCAGTGACCCGGCCGCAATCCACGGCTCAATCGAACTTACAGACTGCTCTTGCTGCGCTTCACCAGCTTCTTGCGGCGCAGCTCCTTCTTGTCCACCAGCGTGAGCACCGTGCGCTGCTTGTTGCGCGGCTTCGAGTTGCACGGCGGCTTCTGGTGCTGCGGCTTGCCCTGGGGCCCGTCGTCGTCGTTGCTGGAGGTGGAGATGGACTCCTGGTTCTCCACCTGCGTGCCGTAGCCGCAGTCGGAGAGCTCCGACTGCGAGGACGGGCACTCGCGCTTCTGCGGGCAGCACTTGCCCTTGGTCAGGTTCAGCTGGCCCGAGTGCGGCGCCTTCTGGCAGACCTTGGCCGCGTCCCCGCAGTTCTCCATGGGGTCCGCAGAGCCCGACCCGTACCCGGAGGCGGTCGTGGACATGGAAGCGGAGGCCTTCACCGGCAGTGCCGGGGGCGGCTTGAAGGCGAAGGCATTGTCGTTGGTGGTCGCCGCGTCCGGGGCCCGCTTGGGCCCGGCGGAATCGTCGGCTGTGGAAGTGTGTGTGTAGTGTGCAGCTGGTTGCTTGTGTTCGAGCTTCGACTCGCGCTTGGCCGGGTCGCTCGCGACCGGGTCGATCACGGTCGCGTCCGAAGCGGCGCCCTCCTCCTCCTCGACGACGTCCTCCATGGCCTCGATCTTGACGACGACGCTCGGAGCCGATGCCGCCGTCGACACCGCCGACGCGGACACGGAGGTCGACTCGAGCGAATCGTTCTCGGAGGCCTCGAGGAGCTCCTCCTCGGCCGCCCCGTCGCGAGACACCTCGACGCCGTGCTTCTGGGCCGGCACGCGCAGGATCGAGTTCTGGTACTCGTGTCCCTTGCGGCTGACCTCCTGCAGCGTGGCCTCGGTCTCCTCGCGCAGGGCCTGCCGCCGGTCCTCGGAGCTCTCGTTCTGGCAGCCTCCGCCCCCACCTGTTAGGACAAGACAAGCTTTGTTAAGTACGGCCAGCCTGCGTACCCTCGCCACCAGCGAGTCGATCGAACCCCCCGAGCACCGTGTAGACCCCATCTCGTCGAACTTACCGTTATCCGAGGAATCCGAGGTGGGGTCCGAAGTGAGCATCGGGCTCGAGTCGCCGCTGCCCTGCTTCGGGGGCGACGTGTTGCTCTCGTTGTCCTCGGAGCTCTCCGACAACGAGGCCTCGAACCACATGTTCAGGAGCTTCTGCAGCGTGCTCACGTGCTGGTCCTTGTACATGAGCGCGATCAGCTGGACCATCGTGACGCCCCAGAAGGTGCGCTGCGGGCACGTCATCAGGTAGATGAGCAGCTTGTCGATGCTCTGGATGAAGAGGTTCCACAGGATCGCGTTCTGCATCGACACCGCCAGCGCCCCGCCGCTCTGGGCGTGCGCCGAGGGCATGATGAAGTTCGCGTTCGTGTCGGGGATGTGGAGGATGTTGCGCAGCAGCAGCAGGCAGTTGTTGATCTGGTCGCACTTCTGCGGCGACAACTTCGAGTCCGACTCGAGGAGGTGCTTCATGTAGTCGACCACCGACTTGGTGCTCTTCGGGTCGGTGAAGGCCTCCTTGCTCATGTAGAGCAGCTTGTTCAGCTCGAATATCGTGTGCCGCCCGACCTCGGTGCGGTACATCACGTCCACCGAGAAGAGGCACTCGACGGGCACGGTCAGGTTCACTAGAATGCGGATGACCGAGTCGAGCACATCGTAGTCCTTGGCGTTCTCCAGCAACGGAATCAGGTCCGAGCGCACATTCTGTCCGAAGCCGATGGCGCGTCGAAAGGTGCGCAGCGTCTGGTCCTCGTAGGTCAGCTTGTAGTTGATCTCCTCCAGGATGGCTGTAACCGAAACGACTCGTTAGTCTCTGCGTCGTCGATGGACCTTGGTGAGGGGTGGGGTGTTTGAGGGAGGTCTTGTTGTACTTACCCAGGGCATTAGGGCTAACCATGTATGTGTCTCCCTCCAGGGAGCCCAGGGACGAGAAGGCGCAATGGATCTGCGGGGCTGCCAATAGCCAGTTCATTACAGGTTGGTTCTCTTAGATGATGCGATCGAAATTTAAGTTTGTAGAATGTGGTCTTCGTCTTCTGTACTCATTTGGCCGAATTTTAGCGAAACAAGAAGGACGAGGAGAAACTGAAGTTCAATCGCTGTGACGTGCGTCTGAAAGAAAACGAAACGAAGCACGATTATTGTCTGACGCACAAGGCCTTATTAATTATCCGCGTATTATTTCAAATGAATCATCCCCCATCCAGCTCCCTTCCCTTTCTAGCGGCAATGTAATCTCTTGCAAAGGTCCCTCCGTCGCCCATCCTTCAATTTATCTGCTACATTTGTCCCCATTGCTTACCTTTCCACCGACACGGCTGCGACACGGCTTTCGATTATTTCTCTTTATTTCCCATTATCCCGTAACCTTGACCTCTTTCCTCGATCGACATCGATTTCAACCACGCCATCTTCCACCTGACTAAATCTTCCTTCACAACAACCCCCTTCTGACCTCCCATGGCTTCGTCGTCGCTTCCTCCGCCCTCTCCGGCGGGCGCTGCTCGTCCTCCTCCACTGGGCCTTTGTCTGCTCACATGTGCCCATCCTCCCCTTCTCGCTCAGCTGCTCCATCTACACAAGTCCACCCTTCGATCCCAACCGCAACTCACAAAACAATTTCTCTAAAAAATAATTCTCAAATTATGATTTCTCTCCCTCTGCTCAGCGTCTTGTGATTTCCTCCCTCAGTCGACTTCGACAGCGGATGTGGATCAAATTCAGGTCCTGCGACGAACTCGGACTGAAAGCAACTGGTCGGGAATGTGCATCGCTCACTCAGGAAACCTCGCAACGCGCCTCGGATCCGACTCACGTCGGGCGACGTGCGCCGCGGCACCACCGCCGCCGCCACGGACTGCAGCCGACCTGAGGGTCCTACATGTGCTTTTTGTTTTTGCAAAGTCCTGCACCACGTTTTGCATGTGCGCGACTCTCGCTGAGCCTGGGCATCTCTCCATCTCGCTCACTCTCACTGTCGCTACCTCTCCCTACGTCTGTCTGCTCGCGGATCGGACCAAGCGCCCTCGGACTCGGCTCTGCCAGCACGAACAAACACAAATCTGCAGCTGATGGAAGGATTTGCTCGCATCCTTTGATGCGGAGCGCTCCGAGCACCACGTGCCAGGCGTGCGTGTTGCGGCCGTACGTATGGGGAGTGTTCGGTCTTTCCTTCGTTCGTCTGCGTGCATGCGTGCGTGTGCGAATGTGTGTTCGCCACCCATCTCCGTTGTTTACACACACGGGATATTTAACAGTCGACTGCTCTGGGCTGCTCCGAATTACGATCTCTTTGCACAGCCTGCCGACCGTAGAGAGAGAGAAGATGCTCTTTGTCCATGATCAGACCCTCCCTAGAACCACCTTCAACAGCTCTCGTGGAAGGACATCCCAAAGGACAAAGGCCACCGGCTCCCTGCTGTGTCCTACACGCAATGGGCGTGGGCACAGCGACGAGGGCGTAGTCGGGAAGGTCTATATTTTGTGCAGGCTCTGCTCCTCCCACCTCTCATAGTGGGTGTGTTCGTCTTCTACAAATAATCGGACTCGATT
>CM029565.1:13884789-14215317 GCA_017309665.1 Coelopa frigida
AAAATGTAATTTTTATGAATTTTTGGAAATGTAATATTTGAGAAAATGTTTGCACAATACATTTTTTGAAAATCTTTGTAAAATTAAATTATTTTACAAAATCTTTGCAAAATTATTTCTCAATTTGCGGAATACTTTTTTTGGAGAAAATGCTGGACTTTTTCCTCGAACTCGGAGGGAGAAAATAATTCATTAATTGACGCAGCCATTAAGGGGCGGGGCACTCCCCTTCGGCTGCGGCGAATTGCGATTCAATTGGCCGAGCTTCCCGCCAAAAGCTGTTTCTTTCGCCGGGAATTGTTTTTGTTATTGCTACTGTTCCTGCTGTTGTTGTTGTTGTTGTTGTTGTTGTTGTGTTAGTAGTTGTTTTTGTTGTTGTTGCTGTCGAAGCTTGCATTTTTCTGCTGCCGCATGACGTTGTTATTGTTGCATATCTGAAATATAGGTTAAAAGCAACGCATACACTTTTAAACGCATACCAACACAGAAAAACACACACAAACACATACACACACCAACACACACATTCACCTGGGCTGAAACGCAGCGATGCAAAAATGTTAAGTGTTTTCCTTCGCTTGTTCTTCTTCGCCGGTGGCTCGATTGACAGTGCCCAGCCCCCTTCGTTTCCCCCTCCAACCACGCCCCCTTCCGCCCACCGACGGCGCAGTCTCGACGAAGCACTTAAAGCTGTGACGTCAAACGACACGCGTCGCATCGTCGGATGGCGGCCATTTTGGAATTGAAAATCGACAACAACAAAAACCATTTTAATTTTACAGCAAAAATCCATCCGAAATTTGGCTCAATTAAGTGGAATATTTTCAAAAATAATATTCGATTCAGGAATATTTGTTGATAAAAATATTCATAGAAGTGGATTTCGATAAAATTCAACTTGAATCCAAAACAAAAACGATCAAATAAGTTAGCAACATGTTGCTGCAACATCTTGGGAAAAAGGAGCCTCGACCGCAGTGATGAGAACCATCGAGTGGTTGGCAACACTGGCGTCCATTTTGTAGCGCGTTCAAGCGGAACCGGAAGTCGATTTGATTTGCATGAGAGATGTGGGAGGATGAAAAATTAAATAAAATAAAAAATAATAACGAGCCCGACAGCAACAACACCAACAACACTAGATCCTACAACAACACTAGATCCTACAATAACAATCCGAAGCACGACAACTGCAGCAATGAGGTTTTTGTTGTTGCTGTCGCCAATCGTATGACTTTGTTGCCATTGATGTTGTTCTTGTAGTTGTTGTTGTTATTATTGTTTTTACCTCTCGCGATGCCCGGCATCGAGATGCAATTGCTGATAATATATAGTAGAATTGTTATTGTTGTTTTAACTTGAGACAAATTGTATGAAAAAACAAAAAAAAAATCGCAAAATTCTACGGTTAATTAAATGCTCTAATATCGGCGCTATTGTGGACACAGTTGTTGTTGCCACAGTCATTTTGTTGTTGTCATACTCGTTGTTGTTGTTGTCATCATCATTGTTGTTGCTATCATTAGGTAGTAATTGTCGAGAACAAGATCGACCGATCTGATGATGATGATGATTATTTTTCGATGACAACATTTTGTTCTCTTCACAAGCTAGAGAGTCGAGAACTAGCGAATTTTAGAATAGAATTCTTCCATCTATTCCCATTCAGGTTTTTCACATATGAAGCTTTTAATTAAATTTAATAATTCATCATTGTTGGCATTACTTTAATATTTTATTGGGATTTCTAATATTTATTGAAGTTTTCATATTTATTAAACTTTTAATATTTATTATATGTTCTTTGCATTGGTTTTCGTGGGATTTCGTAGTTGTGTGTTGTTTTATTTTATTTTATTTTCTCTTCATATTGGAATTAATTTTACTTGTTTTTGAGTTTTTAAAATCTTTAATATTTCTATTTCAATGGTTTCATTTAAAATGTTCCTGTTTAAATTTCTTTATTAAATTGTTAATTTTCTTTATTGAATTTATATTTTTTGAATTAATCTTTATTGAATTTTTATTTATTAAATTTTCGTTCATTAATTTTTTCTATATTTAATTTTTTTCATTATTAAATTTTCTTTATTAAATTGTTCTTTACTTTTTTATAAATATTTTTTATTAAATGTTTACACCCTTCGAAGTCTGATTCGAACGAATTAATTGGAGACAATTTGTTGCCGCCTGCGCGAAATTCGATTTTTCATCGCTGTTGGTTTGCTGTTGCTGCAGCGCCAACAGCTGCTGCCAATTAACGTGCAGCAATTAATCACGGCTGCCCTGGCGACGATCGCCAGCCGCCCCTTCAACCCTTCCCCTACACCAAAACGTTGTGGTGTGAAATTCAGAAATGCAACAGCAACAACTTCGCCTCGAAGGCGGCGACAGCAACAGCAACAACAACGACAACAATTGGGCTGAGAAATTCTCCAAATACGAAAATGAAAAATTGCGATTTTGTAAATAAAACACGAAAGGAAGTCGAGCAGGAGCAACAACAAAGTGGGCAACAGAAACAACAATAATCTTTGTCTCATCAACAACAACAAGAAAAGTTCGGCGACAAAAACAACTAGAGTTCGGCAACAAATGCAATTAATTTATGCGGCAGCAAAAGCAAATGTTGCAACTGCCTGCGATGATGAAAACAATGATGATGATGATGATGATGAAGACGACCACAACAGCAAAAAGTAGAGAAGGAGCAGCAGCAATGGCGAAATTCGATTTTCCGACGAAAACATCGCATGTCTTAATTAATTCAGAGCAACCGCAAAAGCAACAACACCAACAACAACAGGAAGGAGCAACATAAAAAAATTGGCAAATTCAATGAAATTTCCAGTGATGAAATGTTGTCGAAAACATTTGACGAATCGTTGCAAACAAAGTCAGCAAAAAAAAAAACAATAAATTTTATTGAAAATTTAAGTTGCAAAAAAATCGGCAACAAAATCAAAACAATTAGGAAAACAATGAACCCGGAACCGAGGCGGCAGACATTTTGAAAAAGTTCTCAAAGAATTCTCAGGAAAATTCTTTAGCAACAACTTCAAGGAGGAGAAGAAGAAGGAGTAGCACCTGTAGCGAAGTTTCCTCTTCTTCTTCTTCCTTAGCATTTGAGAAGTTCTCTGAAAACTATTTCCGTCTGGTTCCGAAGTTATTTCCAAGTCAAGTTCCAAAGGAATTTCTTTGGGCAAATAGTTCGGAGTTTCATGTGTCCAGGCGAAGGCTTTCGGAGTTGTGAGCATTTGAGAGGATCGGACAAGTTGAATGGAAAGAATTTGCCCAACAAGGCGAGAGACAACTTCAATTGGAAGGAAGGAGTTTTTCGAAAGGTTCCTAAAAGGGTTTCTCAAAATGTTCTTGAAAGATTTCTCAAAGGTTTCCTCAAAGGTTGCTTCAAAAGGATTCCCAAAGGTTTCTCAAAAGGTTTCTTCGTTCAGACCTTGATGGGCCGATTCTTGGGGTCGTCTTGCCATGGCTTCTTTTGTGAAAACCACGACCGTATCCAACCCCTCCTCTCATGGACCCAGCTGAAGAGTCTTCTTCTTCTTTGCCACGTCTCTCTCGTCTCGTCTTCGGGCGATGGCAAGAGACTGAGATTACTTAAGAGGTTCTCAAAAGAAGCGCCGCCACCGCAATTAGACGATGGCAGATAAAGAGTCGACCTGGTGGGAGGGACCAGAATGCGGAAGACGTGGAGGAGGAGGAGGATAAAGAAAAGGAGGATGAAGAGGAGGACGAGGGGAGGATGAAGAAGAGAAGGGAAGGAGGAGTGGGATGAGACCCAAACGAGGAGGACCCAGAACGAGGGAACGTGCTTCCGTCTTCCGAGACTCGAGCGGCAAACAAACGAACGAACGAACTCATTGTCAGGCGGCAAACGTGCGACTGGAGGAGGCAGGGAGCAATGAAGGAAGGATAGAGGGCAGGGAGTGAGGAGGAGGAAGAAGAAACCCGATAGAAGGTGGATTCACAGGGCGAGGGATTCACAAGGGAGGGGGGAGCATCGGCTTAACTCGGGACCAACTGCGGTCCGGGACCGGGCAGAAAGGCAAGGAAGCCAATTTGTGCAATTGAAATTAATTCAGCAGAGAGCAAACGAAGACGAGTCACAGTGAGAGAGGGAGAAGGAGAGGATAAAAAGAGATGACGAGAAGAGGGATGAAGAGATGAGAAGAGGTGGGCTAACGAGATGAGAAGACAGAGAGAAGAAGGAGATGAACAGACAGAACGAAAAGGAGATGAGAAGATAGGGGACAGGGACAGAAGGAGATGAAGAAAAGAGGGATAAAAAGACAGGAAGCAAACGAAGAAAAGGGAGAACCTGTGTTCTCCCTAGAGAGTGAGACAAGTGCGGTAGTAGAGAAGAGAAAAGAGAAAAGAGAGCGAGGGACGAGGCACACGGAGACTGCATCCGGGGCTCTGCTCAGGGCGGGGCCCGCTCAAGGGCTCCAGGGACCGAGGGTGGCGAGGGGACGGCGGAAATTTATTGGACGTTTCTAGTGCTTCGCCAAATGAATGAAAGGAGAAGAGGAACCGAGAGGAAAGACGACAGAGAAGAGGAACCAAGAGTGAAGACGACGACGACACCGACGAGAAGAAGATGGGACTCGAGAGAAACTCAAGACGAGATAAGAAACAGAAACCCGTCGGATTTGCAGAGGAAGAGAGAGAGCGGGAGGACGACAACGAGGAAGAGCGAGAGCGAGATAGAGACACTCGATGGGCAGGAGAAGAAGAAGGACAGGCAATAAAACCTCAGACAAAGTGAAGGCAGGCAGAGCGATAAGAGAATTAAAATGATTTCTCCCAGCAGCGTCCAGCGAAGGCCTGGAACAGTGAGAGAAAGAGAGGGGGTGATGAAGAGTGAGGGAGACAGGGCGATAACGAGATCGAGCGAGCGTGAGAGGGAGGAAGGCGAATGACGAGAAGGAAACGCACTGACATCAGCGCGACTCGAGCCCTGATTTGAATGACACTCGAGCGGCTGAGATAATCAAGCAGAAGCCCCAAAGACGGACACAAGGGACGATGAGGGGGAGCAGAAGAAAGAGAAGGGAAGAGGGAGAGGGAGAAGGGAAGAGAAAGAAGGAGAAAGGAAGATGAAGAAGGGAAGATAGCTGAAGCCACTGCAGAATAAAGCGCAGAAAGAATCGCTTTCCACTCGGGCATTCGTCGTTGTCGTCGTCGCGACTCGAAGACAACAAAAGTCGACAGAGAAGGGACTTTATTGTTGTTGCTTGTTATTGTTGTTATAAGAGTTGTTGTTTTTTGTTGTTATTGTTCTTATTGTTGTTCTAGAGCGATATACGAGCGAGCACTAGGACGAGTGCCCCCAATCACGGAGAGCAAGAGACACGAACGAAACACAAGATAAGAAAAGGATGAAGGAAAAAATGGATGACGGACGAAAAGGATGAAGGACGAAAAGGATAAGGGAAGGAGATGGAGAGTGAGCGAAAGAGAGAGCACCCACGAGAGCGAGATGGACGACACGACCGCCGATCGACCCGGTCGAAGCTCCTGAAGGAAGTCGAGAACTTCGCACGTATCGCGATGGTGTCGGTGGTTTTTGTTTTGTTTGTTGTTCTTGCAATTTCCAGGTTGATGGACTGCAGAACCGAAAGAGCGAAAGAGAGAGAGGGAGGGAGGGAGGTAGGTAGGAAGAGAGGGAGGGAGAGAATGAGTGAGAAAGAGAATAAGACGTGAGGAAATTGTAGTTCGGAGCGAATGGCCTGGAAAGGTCGGGAGGGTTCGGTCGGTGCACCTCGGTATCCGATTTTGATTCTCTTCGTTCGATCCGACGGAACGTGTGGAAAATTTTGACGTCGACCGAAGGAAAGTTCGAGGAGCGTGACTCGAGGAGTTTGCCGATGGATGGAGAGAAAAGGAGAGAGAGAAATTAAATCACTCCTGCAGTCACTCATACGCCCCGAGGACCTGCGACTAACGAGGCCTGGAGGCTGGATCATCGGCCGAAGATCGTCGTCTGCAGGGAAGCGTGAGAGAGTGATAAAGGGAGAAAGGGAGAGAGTAGAAGAAATATCGAAATGAACCCTAGAACGGAAGACATGAATTCGAAAAAAAGAATAGAAAGAAATAACCTAAGATTGAAATGAAGAAAGAACGAGAGATTGAAACAAATCAAAGAAAAAATTAACGAAATAAAGGAAGAGAACATGTCAGATAGAGACGTCAGCAATGAGGAAAGAGTGAGAGATAGGGACGGAGATAGAGATGATGTCTTGGGCGTTGGAGGCTCAACTTACATCACAATAAAATTTTATTGTATTTCGTTCGTTCGTTCGGCCGCACTTTTTCTTTTGTCTCTGACTCGGTTTCGTTTTCGCTCCCGACTCTTTTTCGCTCTCGATTCGCTCTCGATGTTTCGATAGGATTTCGCTCGGTTTTCGCAAGGGATTTTTCTTCCGCGAGTTTCGCATTTGAACGGATGCAACTTGGCTTCATTCGGTTCATTCGACTGGGTCTAGCGGTGATTCCTGATTCCAACCCGATTTCCTTCGACTGGAACTGATTGTTCTCGTATTTGTTTTGGTTGGTTTTGTTGTTGGGGCTTCGATTGTTTCTCTCGAAAATCCATCGTTCGCCCGGGATTCGTTCAGTGGATCGCGGGAAGGAACCTGATTGATCTGTCAAAAGCAACGTACCTGCAATTAGAGAGAGAAAGGGATATCATCAGACAGAGTCACTTGTTTGAAATTCTAGGAGTCGATTTTATATAAATATTTGTTACATTATCTTATTAAATAAATCTGGATATATCGAGTTTCTTGCGAATTTCTCCCGCTCATGTTTCGCATCGGATTTCTCTGAATTCGAAATCGAACAAAGTTTCCACACATTTCCCCCTCCCAATGAATTCCACATGTTCCACAACTTGATCCCGCCCATGTGTCCGACAACGTGCGCCACGCCCACCCGCCGACGCCCGCCCTCCCTTCGTTCGTTCGTTCGTTACGTGTCGAGACGTTGCGTCAGCACGAAATTACAGTTAGACATTGTCTTCGTTTGTCTCCCTCTCGCACTCATTCACTCCCTCCCTCTTTTTCTCGATGTTTTTCCTTCGTCTTCGAATTACGCGCTATTTTTCGTATATTTTTATTCTAGTGGTGGTGTTGTTGTTTATGTGGTTGTTGTTGTTGATATGGTTGTTGTTGTTGCTATTGTTCTTGTTCTTCTGAACTCGGATCGAAGCATTAACATAACAAGAACAACAACAACAAGAACAGAACTCGAGGACAAACGTCGTGTGGGACGTCGCGGAAGACATCGGAGGAGTCGTGGAGAGGCGTCCACCAGCGACCTCGAACGACCTTGACTCGAGGGTCGTCCCTGAAGGGAAGGGAAGAGAAGAGAAGGGAGAAGTCATATCTTGGATTGAGCGGGTTCCTACTGGGAAATAAATCCGATAATTTGAAGATTTTTTGTACTCCATTTAGTAATATATTTTGTTAAACGTTTGATTGATATTTTAGTAAAATAAAAGTAAATCAGTATTAAAAATAATTGAAAATATATAAATAAAAAGACATTAAATAAACAAAATTATATAAAATAGATAATAATATATCAAAAATATATTAAATAAATATTTGTATAAAATAAAAAAATATTTGTATGTAAAATACATAAAAAAATACATATATAAATCTAAAAAGTACACAATATGTATCGAAAACTAAATAAAACTAAACAAAAATATAACGAAAAATAAATGAAAATATATGAAATAAACAAATTAATGTTAAAAATACAAAAAAATACAAAAAATTATTTAAAATAAAAAATAATAAACTAAAAGTAATAAATAAATGCGAATAAAAAAACCCGTTTTTTATTAAACCGAAAACCTTGAAGACTGAGTCAACTTGACTTTTTTGAAATTTCCACGAGTCGAAACTCTTTGAAAGGTGTTTCAAAAAAATGTTGCAGAATCTTTGCAGTTGTTGGCTTTGTTTAATCGCCGTTGTTTGTGCTTCTACTGTTGCAGTTGTGTTATTCAAACCGTTGTTTTTTCGATGTTATATAAGCCATTGTTGTTCTTGCCACCGATAATATTGCATTTGCATCGCGCCCCAGACCTGCCTTCGTGAGTTGAGTCAGAGCTCGAAGCTCGAACACGCGTCGAGATCGGATTGGAGAACGTTTTATATAAGAATACTTCTTGTTGTTATTGTTTTATTTAATTGTTTTTGCACAGGTGTCGTTGCTATTGTTTTCTCATTGTTTCTTTTTCGTTCTCTCCAGCCGCTGACTAACCGTGTTTAAATGTCTTTATTATTAAAAAGTCCGACGACTTGACTTCCGGGCGACCCGCCCATAAAAGCCCCGAACCAGATTTCATTGTAAGCCACAATTGTTGTTTTTATTTTTGTTGTTGATGTTTTTATTGTTGCCAATGTTTTCATTGGACTCATAGTTGTCATAGTAGATATCGTCGTCATCATCGTAGTTGTTGTTTCTGTTGTTGCTGCCAAATCTGCGATAAAGTATTTTCTGTTTACTTTTTACAGAGATTGCGTCCGACGAATTGTGGGTGGATTCTGATGGCCGTGAACGGCAGACGTCGAAGGTCTTCGCCGACGGAAGGGGACGGAAGGGGCGGAACCCGTTGGAAAAGGTCAGGGTAGACCGAAGAAACCCACATCGAGAGCGGTGGCCTTCGGGAAATTCAGCTTCCACCGATCGACTTCTGGCCTTATTCTCTGCTCCGACTATTAATAATTTTTTTCATTTTCCATTTTAAGAAAAAAAAACAATTTTGTTCCCCTTTTCCGGTAAAAAATCATAGTCTTGTGTTCATTAAATTGAGAGTTTTCCATTCTCCTCGAAAAAAAAATTCCACCTGCCTTCTTTTATTCTCATAAATATTGGTAAATTTCGAATAAATTTGCCGTGGACTGAAATGTAATTCCCTCATCCCGAAGAAGGAAAGCCAGACATAAATAATATCCCTCGTCTCCGAAATGATTTCCCTCGTCTCCGAAATAATTTTCCCCGTCTTCCCCATCATTTCCAATGTCTCCGCAATAATTCCCCTCGACTGCACAATAATTTCCCCCGTCTTCCCCATAATTTCCGATGTCTTCGCAATAATTTCCCCGCAATAAACTCCTCGGCGCCAAATTGATGTGAAGAAAATGGCGCGTGCCACTCGGAGCAAGATGGCGGTGTGCGTTTTTGAAAAATGGCCGCTCGACACGTCGGTGAAATGATGGGAAAAATGGCGTCGTGTGTTTTCCAGCGAATTTCGTGCGAGTCGGGTGAATTCGTTTTCAACACCCGATGGCGCCCGACTCGAGCGTCGACTCGGATTAATTTCATGTTGGTCGAGTGGGATGAAGGGCGAAGGGTGAGGGGCGTGATCGAGGGCGAGGAGACAAATTGCGAATTTCGCCAAAAACACGCATTGCACAATTTCGAATTTTTTTTCGGCACACTTTTAAGTCGCGATTTCGGGTAAAATTATTGAACATTACATTTGATTTTGGTATTCGATCGGTTTCAATTTCATTGACTTGTTCAAGGAATTGCAATTTTATATTAATTTTATATTATTTTATATTAAGTAAAGTTTTCTTTGTTTTTCATTCGTTTTTGTAAGTATTCACAAAATTTTAAGTTTAAATTATGATCCTCTAAAATTCCATTGATTCTTGAAATTAATTTTTTTCTTTCTGCCAGGTATAATTTATATATTTTTTTTTTTTGGTTTTTTTAATTTTTTCATTTATTTCATATTTTATTGATATTTTTCTTACATGTAATTATCCTATATTTATGATTATTTCCTTCTGTTTAATTTTATCTTTTGATTTATTTCATTAGTTTGTTTTGTTTTGCTTTCGATTGTTGTTAACGTTTTTTGTTATTGTTACTGTTGCTTTTGTTGTTGTTGTTGCTGCTGCTTCGGCCCTCGCTTTCGACAGCCGTTGAACCCAACTCGGGTCGAGACCCGACCGTGGATCGTTCGTTGGTCAGCAAATCTTACAATATTTTTTTCATTTATATTTCTCATTTTTCAATTTTTATTTTCTCTCGCTCGGGCAGGTGTTTCCATTGTTATAGCTATTTTGTTGTTGTTGTTCGTATTATTGTTGTTGCTATTCCATTATTTACTTCATCGAAAAAATAGTTTCTCTTTGCCATGCATTCGAGTTAGTTGGTTGTTGTATTTGTTTTGATGTTTTCAAAAAAGTTCATTGGGCGAGTTGAAGGTTTCTCTTCGTCTTCTTCTTCTCCTTTCCTCTCCCCTCCTTCCGCGCCACCCACTCCCCTCCATCGACGTCTGTCGCTGCCTTTGTTTGGATCTCTTCGGCCATCGGATCATGTTAATTTGGCTCAATTGTTGTTATTGCTTTGACATGAGTCTGATTTACGCAGATTTATGATGGTTTCACACACCTCGCGCCTCGCCCCCTCCGCGACTGACGTCGACAGACAGTGATTATGCGACAGACATCGATTATTCCATAGACATCGATTATTATTCGACTGACATCGATTATTATTCGACTGACATCGATTATTATTCGACCGACTGATCGCATCGATTTCTGGTCTAATCGTTTGTCGATTCAGCTTCCGCCCCAGAAGGTGAGAGAACGATACCACGGCGAATAAATAGACCGAGAATCGGGAGGAGATTCTCTGAAGCGGAGCTTTCGATTCTCTATCTCTGGGTGCCACGCCCCCCGCCTCCGCCCCACCGAAAAGCTCAACTCGCGGTCTCTCTGTCTGCAATTGATGTCAATTGCTACTTCTCCCGCTATCCCGCTCCTCCTCGTCCCACTCTTCTCCATCCCACTCGTCTTCGTCTATTTGATTCAGTTTAAGCTTCTCCTCCATCTCGTTCTCTTGCTTCTCTTTGAGTGTGTTTGTGCGAAGCTTCTTTCGGTGCTGAGGTCAACTTGATTAACATCTCACGCGACTAACTGACGGAGTGAGCATGTGTGCGTGCGTCTGTCCCAAGGTGTGGTTGTCTGTGTATGCGTGTGCCGAATAGATATTTCTCTGAATATTTTCGCTTTATTTATTTACCATTTTTCTGCTATTCTATGAATTTGGCAAACTCTAAAAATAATTTCTTCTATCCACAAATGTCTGACTTCACAAATCTTCTGACTTCACGAGTCTTCCCTCAGTTGTTGTTGCAACAACTGAAATCATATTTGGTTATCATAAAAAAACAACGAAGTTTAGAACAAGCACAAAAAAATCATCTCTTCAAATAAAAGTTCAAAGTTTACTGAGTGTGATCTTAAAATAAAATTAATAATAAACATAATTCTGATATTAAAGCATTCAAACTTTCCGAAATTACGTTAGAAGATCATAAAAATTGTTTGAAAACTGAATAAATAAACAAAGTCTAAGTCAAAGTCGAAAAATACAAAACTGACCCAAAAATCAGGAAAACTAGTCAGGGAAATAAAAACTTTGATTTGGACCATGACACAGCAATTGATCAAATGACTCATTGATGTTTCATGAAATTAGAACACAAATAAAAAATAATAATAATATAATTTAAGACAAAAATAAAAAATGAACAGAAAAGAATATAATAATAAAAAATATATATAATAAAAAGAAGAGGAAAAATAATAAAAACGAAAAAAAGAAATAAAGAAACATCAAAAAATAAATAATAATCCTAAAAAAATGATAATCAAAAGGTGTGGACTTTGAAATAATTAAGTTTTAGTGATTCGAAACGCAACGAATCAAAAAAATAATAAAATTTATATGGGTTACGAATTATTTCTGCGGAGGTTGAAGTTTTCGAAAAGAAATCATTAATTTTATCTTTCGCGAACCCGAATTGTTTTCGAAATCTCGCTGAGGTGGGCGGGATTTGCAAATAAAAAAACAAATAACAAAATGATAAAAATAAACACGGGAAGACCGAAGGAGAAAAATTAATGGAAAAAGCAATCGGATGTGAAAAAAGAAGGAATGGGAAAATAAATACATGTTTAATTTATCAGTGAGATTAGAACCCGAAAATTCTAAATCAGAGAGGGACGATCGGGCGACGGAGAGAAAGAGAGAGGGCGAGTAAAAATGGAGGGAAATCCGTTTGGCGCGAAAACTCCACGACATCGAAAGCAACGCAAGCGCGACCGGCGGCAACGAGAGAGACAGAGAGCGATAGAGAGAGGTTGAATTGAGCGAGAGCGAGACAGCGAAGCGAATTAATTTTCGCGCCATTTTCGGAAGCAGGCGGGAAAAGACGGCGAAAGAGGAGAAGCAAACAAAAGGCAAACAAGGAGAAGAGAAGTCTGGGATCCGAAAAAGTTTTGGAGACGTCTATTGTTTGTTGTTAATGTTGTTGTTGCTACCATTGATGTTGTTGTTGCCATTGTTGTTGATGCTGCTGCCATCCGTGGAAAATTAAAAATGGCCGTCGCCACCAACACAACCGCATCTGGCAGCACCAACATGGTTTCATTTTCAAGCGACGACGACGACGACAACAACAACAGCTGCTGCTTCTTCTGCTTCGTCATCGTCGTCATCATCATTATCACGATATTATTAACTTGGTTTCGAACAACAAAAACAACAACTGACACGACTTGCTAAAAGAAAACCCAAAGAAAGAGTGCGAGGAGAAGAAAATGTGAAGGAGAAAAGCAGAAAAGTTGTTGTTATCATAGTTTCTTTCGACGGCGATTTTTCTTCTTCGGCAACCACTTTTTTTCTCGTTATTTTAGTTTTTTTCCCTTCTTATTACTTTTTTTCTTCTTATTTTAATTTTTTTCTTCTCGTTATTTTGGCATTTTTCTTCTCTTTCTTTTTTTCTCTTCTTCACTCTATAGTTTTTCATAATTTTTTAACGACTTTTGTCGTTGGTAGTTTTTGTTGTTGCAGCTCATGTTGATGTTGCTGTTGCGCAAAAAAAGTTCACTGAACTTTGTTTTTCATTCTTTGTCAGTTGTTGTTGTTGTCGTCGTCGTCGTCTCAACAACGTCCGACAGCAGCTACGACAACGACAACAACAACAACAATAAGCAACAAAAACTCTTTCTTTGGCGTCGCCGTCGTCTTCATGAGCAGCAGCAACAACAATAACTACGACAACAACAATTGACGATGACTTATTTAATTGGCGACAACACGAGCGACAACGACAACGACAACAACAACAACACTAGAAGAAGAAGCACCAACGACAACAGCTGCTCTGTCTATCTTTCTCTCTCTTTCTCTCACTCTATCTGTCTGATCTCTCTGTCTGTCTTGATGTTCGTCTATCGACGAGTTCGGCGACAACGTCCGATAACAACAACAGCAACGGCGACAACAACAACAATAAAAACAAAACAACAACATTTTGCGACAATCAAAAATTTATAATCATTGAATAATCATGAATTTGTTATTGTTGTTTTTCGTTCTTCTTTTTCATTATGTTGATGATTTGTTTGCCAAAAATTCATCAGCTGCTGTCTCTTTCACTCACACACACACACAAGTGCATGGAAACTCAGACGAACACCAATAAATAAAAAAAGAACAACAATTGGTAATAAAAGAGGATAAAAATGAGAAATGGGGAAAATAAAAGTCCAAACAAAAAACATAAAAAGTAAAAAAATTCAAGAGTTTTGCGTGTCGATTTTTATGGTTGGTGTTTTTATTGTTGAAATAAAAAAGAAAATTCGGTCAAATTTCGTATAAATTTATTTAGAGTTTCGTGATTTTCCATTCAGTTTTCGGAATAAACCCAATTTCGATTTTGGTGTACTTTGGGTGCGAAGAAGGAAATCAAAAGAGAAATGAATGAAGAGGAAATGAATTTGTTTTAAACCATATGTTGGTTAATTCGATTTGGAAATAAATAATTCAAAATATACGAATTAGTTCACTATACTAAAAATTCGTTAAATAAAACATATTGGATAATATTGGATTAATATTAACAGAAACAATTGAATTTTCTATGAACATAAATGACAAAATATTAAAATTAATTAAAAAAAAATCAGCAAAAGAAAAAATAATGTTCATTTATTTTTTTTATATATATATTTTTATATTTATTTTTTTTCTTATGAAACCCAGACAAGGGCGAAGAACTTGAGGAAATTGGATGGAAATTTCCCTTCCACCATTTGCGAATATATATCCATAGATATAAACGACTATTTATCAGAAGAGAATATGGTGTAGAGAAAAATACGCAGAAAATTTCAAAGAAACAGGAAAATTAAAATTATATTACGATGATGATGATGGATTAGTTATTGTAGGAACAACAACGCAGAAAAAAGAGAGAAGAAAAATCTGTGATCGACGACGGAGTCAAAGAAGGCGACGAAGAAGAAGAAGAAGAAGAAAGGGGGGAGGGGGGGGGGGGGGGGGGGGGTAGGAGCGGCAGGAAAAAGAAGAAGCATCCGATGATTAAAAGAGGGCAGCAGCTGTTTCACTTTACAGCAACAACAACAACATCAACAGCAAAACCAACAACAACAACATCAACAGCAAAACCAACAACAACAACATCAACAGCAAAACCAACAACAACAATGAAGAAATCTCAGCAACATTCGCGAAGAACTCCACGACGAAGCAGAAGCAACAGCAACAGCAACTTCAAAGTTTCGATCGGCGAGCAAGAAAAAGACGAGTGGACAACGTGAGACGGAGGAAGAAAGAGGGAGAGAGAAGAGAAGAAGTCAATGACATCGAAAACTCGCGAAAGGCCGGCCGAGAAGAAGAAGCACCAGCAACAAACGCTTTCGACGAGTTGCAGAAAAGAAAAGAAAAGAAGAGAAAGAAAAAGAAAATAATGATCAAGAGAAAAGAAAGAAAAAGCAAAGAGGAACGAAAGGAAAAGAGAAAATAAATAAACAAACAAATCGAGAGAGAACAAACAAGCAGAGGAAACAAAGCAAATAAAATAGAGTAAACTAAAGTAAAGAGTAAAGTAAGCGTATTTAAAATGCAAAATAGAAGGAAAACCACAGCGAAGAACTTTGCAAAAATGGCGGCCGAACGAGGGAGAAAAGCGCGCCAAAACCATTTCAGAAACCGGGTACAAACAGCAGGAATATACTATACAGAAAATGTATACTTCAACAACTAGTATACGTTGTTTAAGATTATAGAAAAATGTATATTAAAAAAACTATATTTTAAAAATTACAGAAAAACGTATACTAAAAAATTATGTTTTTCAAAATTTCATAAATTATTTTATAGTTAAAAATATTTGGAAGATATAATAAAAAAAAGCCTTTTAATGTTTGTCAAAAATAATTATGTTTAGCAATTGGTATTAGGCAAATAGAAATATATTAATTAATTACTAATTGAAAATTAAATATATTTAAATAAAAAAAAATTTAACAAAAATTTAATAAATAATAATTTTAATAAATAAATAATTAATAAATAAAAGAATTAATAAATAAAAAAAAAAATAAATAAAAAAATTTAATAAATAAAACAAATAAATAAATTAATAAAAAAAATCAGTGAAAAACTCTCATTTCGAAATTGTTCAAATCCAAATCATAAATTTGTAGAAGTTAAAATCCAAAGAATTATGTGTAAAATAAACTAATGATGCCAAAGAAAACGAACAGCATTTAAATACAGATTTGGGCGCTCCAAAAAGGAGAATTAACGTGGGGGACGAAGGGGCCGGGTCAAAGAGGGGATGGGGGATTTAGCCGGAAATTGCTTTTCCACACGCAGACAGACAGCGCCGCCTGGCGACGAGAGTCCGAAACTCAAACTTGTTGTTATTTCAGCTTGTGATCGCACTTAACTATTTTCGGGAGTCTCAGCAGAGTTGCCGCAGTGACGGCGTTGCCACATTTTACAAAAGAAATGGCGCCATTTTCGAATGGTGAGAAAGATCGAGAGAAAGAAGAGAACAAAATTCAAAAATTCAACCGAAAATATTCAGAAATATTTGCAATATTTGATGTTGATTTCTTTGAAAACTTTGCCAAATTCATCTGGCCACGACGGCCTTCGACGGTCTGGCAACGCCCGCCTGGTGCCGAGGGCAAGAAACGCTTTCTGGGCCGTGGGCGTCCATGTGTGTGTGTGTGTAAATGTGTTTGTGTTCATTTGCTAGTGTTGGTGAGTTGTAGAGAGAAACCTGCAGAGAAAAGTTGGCCGAGTGGGCGGTGGGCGTGGTGGATGACGATGACGCTGACGTTGCATGCGACGTCGGGTGGGAACGATCGATGTGCAACAACAACAACAACAACAATAACATCAATTGTAAGAACAACAACAACAACAACACGAGGACAACGAGCACCTTCAGCAAGAAGAACAACAACAACAATTACTATTGCAATTGCTGGCAAGTGGAAATTTTTTGTTGGCCTTAATTTTTTTATTTTTTCTCAAATTGCGATTCGTGTCGTAGAAATTGTTGTTGTTGCTTTATTGCTACTATTCTCCTTGCGATTATTGTTGTTGGCGCAGAAAAATTCAACCTCAAAAACAACAAGGAATTTGCATGCAACAGCAACAATAAGAAGAACAACAGCTGAAGACATGGCGCGATGGGAAATCGACACGAGGCGAATCGGAGAAAAGGCATCAACAAAAGGAGCAAAAGAGTAGCAACAGCAGAAAAAGGCACCGAGAGACGGCACGCGAGCGACAAAAGGAGGGCGTGGGACGGAGGAGGGGGGGAGAGGGCGAGAGAGCGGCGTTGCCACGCTTGCAACACTCGAGTTTTGCGCCCACGCGATCCGGCGATTCCGAGATTTTTCCACTGCCTCCACACAGAGCTTACGTAAGGACAACATAATAATGAAAACAGTAATAAATGGAAATATGAAAAAAATATATAAAAAAATAATAAAAAAAAAATAATACAAAAAAAACAACAAAAAAAAATAAAATAAATTATAAAAATTTAAAAAAATGTAGCGAAAACCCCACCTCATTTTCCTATAATCCTGCCTCGGTTTTCTTTCATACCCTCTATTTTACTCCACTTTACAAAGTCTGATCCCTTCCTACGATACCTAAGATTCCTACTTTCACGTGATTTTCTGCTCCCCTTGAAGCTCAATTTGCTTCTTCTTCTGCTGAATAAATTCTCACAGTGAATCGTGTTTTTCATGTCTTTTATATTCGAACTGCTCCCTTTTCCCTCCTATTTTCATTTCCGCTTCGACCTATTTGCGGACGCTCCCTTTTTTTGCCTACTTTCCGTTCGATAAATTATTTTTCTTCTCCATTTCATTTTAATTTATTTTCTATTTCTTTGTCTTTTTCATTGTGTTTAAATTTCATTTTCGAATCCTGATTTTCCACTAATTGCAATCTTTTATTTATTAGGTATTACTTTTTTTATTGTTTTCACTCCGCTTTCTGCTCCGTTTTCGACATCTCGTCGCAATCGCTCGCCATGCGAAAGTGTTGCATGCAACATGCCATTGTTGTTGTTGTTGTTTTTGCTTAAACAATGTTGCAATCGAAATGCCGAAACAATAGAAAATAAACCACAACAACAAAAATAACAACAACGAATAAAAATGACGCCAAACACGTTTCGAATTAAATTGTTTTAATTTTCATAATTTTTTGTTCGTTGTTTTCTTTTATTAATCGAAAATGTTGTTGTTGTTGCTTTTGTTGTTGTACATAATTACAAATTTCATTTACAACATTTTCTTGGCAACAATTAGCCAAATTACAACAACAACACGAACACGAGGGCGTGAAAACGTGCAAATTTATAAAATATTTTATTTCAGAGATATTTATTATTGATTGCTTTTGTTGTAATTACTATTGTTGTTATTGTTATTATAGTTGTTGTTGTCGGTTGTTAGTAAGACGTGTCAGAATTTATAAAAATACATTTATAAAGACAAACAACAAATACGAGAAGAAAAAAAATAATGGGAAAATTCTTTCGAATCACGAATTATTGAATAGTTTAATATTGTTGTATTTGTTGTTGTTATTGTTATTATATTGATTTCAATGTGGATCGTGCAAACGGCACTATAATTTATCACCAACAACAACAATAACAACATAACAAAGCTGTCTGTTTCTTCGACTCATTGGAAATAACGGTGATTATTTTTTTTTTGAATTCAGTTATGTTTAATGATTAAACATTTGTTTCCACCTTTTTATTCTTTGATTTTCCCAGTTTGTTTTCTAAGTAGTTTTCAAAAATGATTATATATATATTTTTTAAATGTTAATTCCTTTCATATTCACTGTTTCCGTCTATATTTTATTTTATTGTAATTAATTTTATGTAATGCAAATATGAATATTTTATATATAATTTATTATATTATTTATACCCACAATTCTTGTTTTTTCCTTAACATTTTCATAATAAATTTTCAAAACTTGTAGATCGTATTCAATCTCTGAAATCCTTTCCGGAAATCGAATAAAATAATCCCTAAATTTCGTTCGTGGGATTCAATTGAAACAAGTTTCAATTCGAAATAAAGCAACAAAATCAGAGGCTGGGATTCCGCCTACGAGAAAATTTCCAAAAAGGGAAATAAAATCCCAGCACTAACACTGACAACAACAACTACAAAGCAATAGCAACATTGAATGAACTCATAAATCTTTCTCCGGCTGCAATAAAGGGTTCGACAGCATCGCCCGGCCACGCCCCCACGGCCCACCTGGACTCCACACTTAAATCCCCACCCCCTCCCTCGTCAATTCATCGTAAGACGACGTTTCCGTCAAATGCGATGGGGAAGAAGAAAAGGAAGCCGAAGAAGAAAGAGTTTTACGAGCGAGATTTAATGAAGCATTAAAAATGGTGGCGAGGGGGAGGGAGGGAAGGTGGGGATAGTGGGAGGCAGGAGAGTGAGGGAGAGAGAGGGAAAGAAGATGAAGAACTCGTTCCACATCATTGACTTCCAAAGGAAACCAATGAGAGGGAGGAGAAAAAAAACAAAATTAAACAGAAGTGAACGAAAATTCCAAATAGTTTCAAGAAGAACGACCAGCAAGCGAGCAGCGTTGCCAGATGTTTCAGTGTGGAGACATATTGTTGTTGTCGTGTGTATTTTTGTTTGTTTGTTCTTTTTTGTAATTAAATATTCGACTTCTGAAATGAATCAAAGACGATGAGAAGAAACATTAACAAGAACAACAAATTGACAACAGCAACATCATTCAAGCGACGACGACAATGACGAAGAAGAAGAAGAAGACGATGATGATGAAGAAGAAGATGATGTTGATGGAGGAGGAGCAACAGAAACAGAAGCAATAGCAGCAGCAATAATGTTAACAACAATAACAACAATAGCTTTGCTTATCTATCAATGAATCGGGTCAACGCCTCGGCAGCGTTCAATCAATGACGTACAACAACAACAATAACAACAACAATAACAACAACAATAACAACAACTGCAACAACAATTGATGTAGTAGCAATAATAAAAAAAGCAACAATTTTTATAGTAGCAATAACAACAAAAACAACAACAAAGAGGGAGGAATGAAAAGAAATAAATTTAATGCGCTTCAGCGGAGCGCGCGCGCGCTTTTTGTATCTAAGTGCGTGTATGTGTTTGTATGTGTGTTGTGTCTGTGTGAGAATGTGTGAAAAATTCAATTAAATCCTACAACTACAACTACGACTATTATTAATACGAATACGAATACTAGTACAATAACCATAATAACAAAAGAAATAACAACAATAACCGAAGAAACAACACCAACAACGATAACCGAAGACACAACACCATCAACAAAAACAATGAAAAAAAAATCCCAAAGAGATATCGAATGAAAATAATTGTTGCAAAGAAATCATTTGCATTTCATGTGTTTTTTACCGATCTTTTTTTTACACTTTTGCACTCAATGCATCGTCATTTTTGTTGTTGTAACAACGATAATATTATTGTTGTTGTTGGTGTTAGTGCTATTGTTAGTGTTGTTGTTGCCATGTCGTTGTCGCCTGTCTCACCCTGTTTCGAGTCGAATGCACTCGAGCGCGATCGGTCGTCGTCGTTGCATCCATCGTCCGATTTGATTTAGTTGTTGTCTTTGTTTTTGTTGTTGTTGTTTTTGTATCATTGTGGTTATTTTTGTTTTTGCAATTGTTGCTCATATATTATCATTATCATAGTTGTTGTTGCAAATTATGTTGTTGATGGATGCAATTTGTTGTTGAAACGCATTTTACGAATGCGATTTGATTTTATTTAATATGGTTTGTTGTTGTATTAATGGTTATTGTGGTGAAAGCAACTATAGCAACTACAACAACAACAACATTCACAACAATAACTACAATAGCAACAACAACAAACACATCGCACTCTCACTGGGTTTCGCCTTTATTTTCATTTGTATATTTGGTTTGATTTTGTTTTTGCTTCATTTTTTGTCGTTCAACAAGAGTTGCAAAGTGCATTTTGTTGTTATTGCTGTTGTTGTAGAGGTGATTGTTTGTCATTGATGTAGTTGTATTATTTGTTATGGCTTTGTTGTCGTAGTGTTTTTTATTTGTGTTGGATCTTTTTAATATTAAAGTTTTCATTTCGAATGAAGGATCGATGCGTGCTCATGTCAAAGATCGAGTTTCTCGCGATTGCCTTCGAATCGAAGAAGAAGAAGAAGAGGGGAGATTCAAGAGATGTCGAGTGAAAAGAAGAAGAAAATATCGATCTCTTCATTGTATGATGAGGGTCAACGACAACATATTGATAACTTTCTACGCTTTTCCGAAAATAAATTATGTTATTTGTTTTTACATTTTTCATTTACATTCAATGAATTATTTTTTTTTTTTACAATTAATTATTTTCTTTCTGTCCGAAAATATATTTTTGTTGCTATTTATATTATTTCAATTCATTCGACTTTTTTATTTTAATTTAATCTATTTATTTATATATTAATATATTTCTTGTAAATCATTTTTTTTAATAATTCCGATAATAATAATAATTTATTTTAATATAATATATATAATAATTCTTTTTAATTTTTTTTTGGAAAATAACTTTCAACACCGAAGCTAAATGTATTTTAAAAATTCATGTAACTTCAATATAGTTCCCTTACGAAGAAAGATTTTATCCTTAAATTCATCCATCACAGATTTATTTCTTTCCGATTTTTTTTATTATTATTTTTTTCCCACTTTTATTTTGCCATTTTTCGCTTATTGTTTTCCTATCGTTTGTTGCCACTCAGTGGGCTGCATCCATCAGAACGCATTGTCTTCGGCTGACGACGCATGAATATCATCATCATCATTGTTGTTGTTGTTTTTGTCTATATTTGTGAGATACTTTTTACATGGACGGTGGAACTTCTTTTTTCCATTTTCAGGACTGTCTGAGTGTGTGTATGCGTTTGTGTGTGTGTCACATGTCAATACACGCTCCACAGCACGCTTTCTCTTTAATTCGTTGGCTTTTGTGCTGCTGCTGCATTTGCATGGCAGCGGTGCCAGATGCCCCATCAGAATCTGTATGATTTTTGAAGATTTCGACAAAATCAAATGAATAAACGAATAAACAAACGAATGAAATTCAATTAAATGGCAAAAGTAAAACAATCTCGAAATTTAATGGGGAAAAAACGAATTAATGCCTTTCATTTCCATTAAAATCTCAGAGATACGCCGTTGGCAGCATCGCCGCAGATACAGATGCAGTGCAAATGTTTTTGTTTGGTTTTAATTATCGGAGACACTGTTGTTGTTGTTGTTATTCACTCATTATTATTGTTATTGTTGTTGTTATTATTATTATCCACTCTTTGTTATTGTTGCTGTGTATGATGATGTTTAAACAAGCATTGAATAAATTCCCACATAAATCTCTCGATCGAAGGCTGACAACAACAAAAAAGAAAACAACAATAATAATAAGAAAAACCAACGCATCCGAACACTTGCGGTGCGTTGTATCTTTAAGATACGCACACACACATATGTTGCAACAACAATAACTACTATCACAACAACAACGCCGACAATCACTGCATCAGCTTAAAATTTAAACGTTAAGCAGCAATGATTGCAAAGTACCAACTGCAATGACGACAACAACAAAAGCAACAGAAACAACAACATAAGCACAAAAGGAACAACAAAAGGAACAACAACAGAAACAACAACAAAATCTGCTGCTCCATCTGCAGCTTCATTTTTCAAGCCGAATTCATACAAAAAGAATTTCGTTTTTCGTTTTTTAAATCGAAAAAAATCATATCGTTATGGATTCTGAATCAGCCTCGTTCTGTTTCTCTCTCCTACCTATCTTTATCTCTCTGTCTCTTTCTTAAATATCTTTCTTTCTCTCTCCACTGTTAAATCCTGCCCACTATTGCTCTACTCTTCTGTTAATGTTTCCTGTCCTTTTCTTCCAAATCCCTCTTCAATTCAATAATAAATTTCTGTTTGAAAATTGAAACTTTGTGATTTTAAAAAATCGTCCCGAAAAAACAGAGAAGTGTTTGTTTGGGCAAAGAATAAACACAGAATTTTTATAAATATCATACTGAAATATACATATGTAAATATTTTTTCCAACATATGTTTGTATATGTAAATACTATGTGTTTTATTGTTGGTTTGAGAGATTTCTACGAAAATCAACCGATAACAGAAATGTTTTTTTTATTGTGGGTATTTTTTTGAATATGTTGTTGAATTTGGATTTATTGTTATTGTTTTATTTTTATTGTTTCTATTGTTTTATTATTATTTTTGTTATTGCTTTATTGCAGCTGTTGTTGTTTTTTAATAAATTTGTTATTATTTTTCAATATTGTTGTTGTTAAATTTCAAAATCATTGTTGTTATTATTTTTGATTACCATTTTTTATTGTTGTTAGGTAGCTTTCTTTAGCATGATTTCCTCGAATGACGGATGGTTGCATCGACGGAAACGACTTCCCTTTTGTGGATTATGTTTGTTGTAATTTGTTGTTGTAACTGCAGAGACAAGCTTATTACTACAACAATAATAATACCAACAACAACACTCCAATAACAATATACAAATCTCAAGAGGCCGAAGGGAAAGAAAACTGAGGAAAAAAAATTAAAAAAAACTCCAGCCCACACGAACGCAATCGATGTTGAGACATCAAGAGAAGAAGAAGAAGGGGGCGAGGAGGAGGTGGGTTCAAAGGGGGAGGGAGCGGCGTGAAGGAGGGTGAGGCGAAAGGTGTAGCAACCTTCGTGTTGGTCACAATTAATATTTTCTATTAGCAATAGCAACAACAACAACAACAATTACAACATGTCATTGAATGTATCGTTGCATTTACAACAATCTCAACAACAACAACTACTACAATTACAACAACAAAACAACATCTGAAGCTGTGTTCAACCAACGCACTGCTTTACAACAACAATTGGAGTAGAAATAATAGCAACAACAACACTCTACCGAGACCAACAAGTATTTCCTGAAGATGTGATTTTTTTTTTAGTTTTTAAATTTTGTTGTTGTTTTAATCCTCCGTCTGACTTTCCAGTCGATCGAGCGGGAGGCCAATCGAACAACAACAACAACACAAATCATACAAAACCAGTTGGCAACTCTGGATGGTTCGGTGAATAGAGTTATAACCAGTACAACAACAATGAGAAATTCTGGTTGGAAAAATTGAGAGAACGAGAAAATCAAGAACAAGTGACGAGGAAGGAAACAAGGCGACAAAAAGAAAAAGAAAGAGCGAGAGGGGGAGGGGGAGACCGATGGAACCAGCAGGTTGTGGTTTTGGCGCCCAACAATGTATAGATAAATTAAAGTTAGTCTTAAGAAGATAAGAATAGGTATTAAAAAAAATCATATACCTCAAAAATATTATCAATATAATAAATGTAAAATAAAATAAAAATATAAAAAATTTTAAACATATAAACCAAATATAAAAGTAAAAAATATATATAAATGCATATAACATAAATATGAAAAATTTAATGAATATGAAAAATTAGAATACAAAATATAATTAAATATAAATAAATATACAAAAACAAAAAAAATATATAAGAATATTAAAATAATCAACACACAAATTTAGTGAAAAACAAGTGAATGATCCCCGAAAGGGACGAATGTCAAGGAGGGAAAAAGACAGAGCGAGCGCCTCGAGGTCCCAGATTGTGGTCAGGTCAAGCCCGATGTGGTCTGGGCAATTAAAAGCAAGGAGGAAGCCGGGAAAATAAATAACCACCGTCAGGGTAGCAATCGAAGAGAAAAAAGTACATAAATTTGAATATTCCATTTATGTTGTTTTGTCGCTGTTTTCGTTCTTTTCTATCGCTGAGATGGAAACGCATGGAATGGATTTTTCTTCTGGAGGCGACACGACTCGAGTCGGACTCGACCCACCTCGCGTCCCACGCTGCGAGCCAAGAGCAACAAACAGGGCTTAGAAAGAGAGGGAGGGAGAGAAATCCGTCCCCCTCAACGACAACGATGGTTGGCAACGCATTGCCGCGGGCCACAATTTAATTAGTTTCCAAACGCGACTGCGACCGACACGCCTCCGGTTCTAAGTTGTTGTAATTGTGGATCGTGTTGTTTTTGTTCTTGTAGCTGATGTTGTTGTTGTTTTATTAATTAATGACGCAATCAAGTTACAGATTGGGCCAAAAAAAATAAAGACAAACTCGAGGCAATTTATGATTTCAGAAGGAAATGAGTTTTCTCACATTTTATTCAAAATCAACATGGAATTCTCTATAAATACTGAAGGCAAAAGCACTAAAAATAACTTAATTATTCGTTAATTATTTATGGAAAATTATTGCTGAATTTTAATTATATTACTATTTAGAATTTTGATAAAATTAGAAGAATATTGTCTATTTCTCATGATTATTATTTGGTCTAATCTAGAACTATTGAAGAAAAATCGAAAATTACAGAAATACAAAATTACAGAAACTGCATTTATTTGCAGGGGAGAAAATCATAACTTCGGAATTCAAGAAATGAATTTCCTTCCGTTTGAAGAAAAAAAAGGCAGATGAAAAATGAGGAAGAGAAGAGAACAGAGGAAATTAAAACATACGAAGGGAAGGCGACGACGGCTTCCTGTTGGTTCCCGACTTCCTTCGACTTCTGTTCGATTCTTTCCTCAGCCTTGTCGTCGACCTCAAGTCGGCTGAGTCACTTGGCTCGAAACTTCCACACGATGGATGGAGAAAGACGGAGTGAGTGAGAGAGAGACGGAGAGAGTGAAAGACAGAGAAATGGGAAAGAAATCCAGAAAAGCACATCGAGCAGCTGACGAGGAAGGATTCGACGTGAGCCGCATTCGAATTTCCTCCGACCTCGCGGCGCCCGCGTCGTGAGCAAATAAATAAAATAATAGGAAGATAGAGAGATAAGGACAGAGAGAGATAGAGAGACACAGAGAGAGAATGAGAGCACGATTGAGCAGAGAATTGATTTGGCGAGAGAATGCGTGGAGCATACCAAAATATTCTCGCGAGAAATTCGGGCGAGAGAAATCTGAGGAAATCAAATGGATGCCATTCGAGAACAGCAATAAAAACGATTAATAATTAGGAAGAAGAATATCGTGGAATTGAAGGTCAAGAGGTCTTGAAAACCACTTCAGCAGATGTTTTTCCTTCTCAACTTCGGATGTCAACGAACTTTTCCTCCTTCCCTCACTTCTCTTCTCTTCTCTTTACTTCTAGTCTCCACTCCATAGAATTCTCCTCATAATTTTCCACAGAAAACCCAAAAATTCGTTCCTTAATTTTTCTCCCCAATTTATGAATCATTCTCGAGGAGGATGGGACGAAGAACAAGAAGAAGAAGAGGGCACCAATACACGAGAATTTAACTAATAAATAAAACAATGAAGAAATTAAAGTAAAAATGGGGAGAGAGAGAGAGATATAAAAGTCAAGAGGCAAGAGGAGGATGAGGAAGAACCGCTGCTTCAAACAATCAGCAGCAATTAAAGTTTATTAAGAGAAATATACTACAACTACAACAACAAGAACAACAATAGTAATAACAACAACAATATTAATAACAATAATAATAAGAATAATGCCGAAAGAAACAACAAGAACACAAATTAATGACATATGTCAAGCAATTAAGCGAATGGGAGAACCGAGGGAACCTTCCACTTGAAGAAGAAGCAGCAGCAGAAGAAGGAGCAACAAAACCAGCGGCAACCGAAGAAGAAGAGAAAAAAATATGAACCCGAAAAAGCAAAAGAAATTATGCTGGTTCGACGTGGTCCCGAGGTCAAAGAGTCGAAGGCCAGCGAGAGGGGTCTGGAAAGGAGGGAAGGGCGAGGCTTAAAACACTTGAGAACAACACGGAAACAACGTCATCATAATGATTATGATGATGATGACGGCGACAACAAGAACAACCTCCAGAGGAACTACAAGAACAAATTCAAGACCAACCAAGAGATGAACAACAAGAACAAAAGAGCATCGGGAATCAAAAGCATGAAACGACTATATATAATGATATCGGATCGGCATACCATAGTCTCAAATTCAAGGTTAAAGCAGAAGCAGCAACCGAAGCACCTCAAGAAGCAGAGAAGAAAAGAGAATGAGCGAGAGAGAGAGGGAGATGAAGAAGGAATCAGTTTTCGGGATTCTTTCGAAAAATGAAAAAAAATATTCACGAAATATTCGGCGAAATCTGAAACAGAATAGAAGCCTCCAGAAAGTTGGCTTTTGATTCACTTTTCTCGTATTTATCAAATTATAATTTTTCTTGTGAAGGCATAATGAATAATATATCATAATTTTATATTATTATTTTGTTTATTTTAAAACTCTTCATAAAAAAAGTTTTTAGAAATATTTAAAAGTTCTTCATTATAACATATTTGGTTGTTTTGAACTTTGTGTGATTTTAATAATAATAATTATGACAAATATCCCTTAAAAAAAGAATGAATATTCCTTTTCTCAATGTAAACCATTTCAACCAAAACAAAATTTTAAAAACTCTAATGAAATCGAAATAAAAATTATGCAATTTGTACAAAAAATTATATAAAAATCCATATTAATGTCGTCTCTCCGGAAGAAGCCAAACTAAATAATTCAGTGGTTGGCAGAAAACTCTCTTCTTGCGAAGGCGTTTCCTCATGTTTCACTGAGGGTTTTTCTAGAGTTTCCTGTGACCGACAACAACAACAAATCAGGAAACAGGCAACAAAAAATCTCTCTACTTACAGCAGGTTTTGTTCTGTTCTACAGACAGAAGGTAAACTCTTTTTACAGAAGATTCCTTTTATTTCCTTTTAATTGCGAGACTCGCGATTCGCGGAACAATAAATTTAAATTGGCGCTCAAATCGCGAGAATTCCACGAGTCGTCGTCGTTTTCCGTCCTGGGCCCGAGAAGACCACGAGGGACCGACAGACACATGGAGAAACATACGGAGGAATGGAAACAGAGACAGACCAATGGAAAGACGGACAGACGGATGGATGGATGGATGGATGGACGGACAGCAGTCGAGGTCTTGGGATTCAAGGCAAAGCCAGAGGATTCTACTCCACTCGATTCCATTCCATCCCGTGCGATCCTCAACTGGTTCCGTCAGCAGGTTTCTCTCGGTTCCTTCGAATCGCTTCCCATTGAAAGATGCAAAAACAAAGAAAGAAACCGCAGCAGCAAAAAAACAAAAAAAAAAACCGAACAAAAAAATAAAAATCAAAGTTGTTTACGTCTTTTGTTTCACTCCGTCTTTTGGTTTTTGCATGGCCAAAAGTACGAGAGAGCGTGTGAGCGAGAACGAGAGGGAGCGAGGGGAAAATGAAATATAAGAAAAGACGAAAGAACGATTTTTTCAGGCTCAGAATAAACCAGTTAACTTGAGCATAAATGTCTTTGTTGACTGGTTGGGTTTCTCGTTGTTGTTGTTGTTGTTTGGTTGGGTTTCTCGTTGTTGTTGGTTTTGTTTTGTTCGGTTTTTATTTTTTTGTTTGTCAACACTGTTGTTGTTTTATCCATAAATGTCCCTCTGCTGCTGCTGCTTCTTCTTCGTAGTCGCCGTCTACTTTTTTGTCGCCTCCGTCAACAGAAACAGCAACATCATCATTATCATCGTCGTCGTCGTCGTCATCATCATCGCCTTCGCATATTAAACAGGTCTCAGATTTGTTGGTGTTGGTGGAGTTGTTGTTAATGTTTTTGTCGGGGTTGTTATTGTTGTTGTTGTTGGTAGTTTTTGTTGTTATGTTTGAAACCCGAACCGCGAACGAGTACCACACATTTGGCTCCCTGCGTGGGCAACCGGTTCTCCTCGTTCCAACGTTACCTGCTGCCTCTGTTCACTGTCTGCCTCTCTTTCCCCCTCCTCCCCAACTCTCTCTCCATCTCACTCTATCTCTATTCTCGACCATGTCCGCTTCTTCGTCTTCTTCTTCTTCTTTGCCCGCTTTGCCTTCTTCGTCATCGCCATCGACTTATGTGGCGAACAACAGGTACTTTTCCAAGTACATACATAATAAATACAGACATACATAAGTCAGCCACCGTCTGTCTTCGGCCCGCTCTCCGTCTCAGCCGAATTCGCTGCCTCTCTCCCTCAGTCTCAGTCTCGGGCTCGGCTCCATTCTTTCTGGTCCCATTGTTGTTGCTGATGTTGGGTTCTCTCAGCCCGATCGCCGTTCGTTCCCAACTCGTCGGAATATTCATTTCTTTTGTTTCATATTTTCACGGTTCTCTCGCCCGCCGTGTGTGTTTCACAATGAGTTTTATTCTCTGTTCTGTTCCCCCATATACTCAGGTATATATCATATACATATCTCTACTTTATGCCCATGTGATTTCGAATGTTAATCGCACAATTTATTTATTTACCCTGCCTCCGACTCAGAAACGAAATCGGAGTCGGCCTCGGCCGAAACTTGGAGCGACCCCGGGACAGAAGAAGATTCTCTCAAGTCCTCGGCCAGGTCGGAGACGGAAACGTGCCGATCGCTCGAACGGGTCGAGCCTCTGGAAGAAGAGGGCGAGGGTCGGATCCAGCGGCGTGTGGAGAACGAAAGCCTTCGACGGGTTCTTCTATTCGCCATCTCCCGAAAATAGAGTCTATTGAATTGTGATTCGCCTTTGATGGGATTACGGAATCTTTCCGATAGCCTCCACCGACCGAGCGAACAGGTTTTCACGGCAACGAACGCGAGAACAAAAGACAAATCCCCATCAGCTGTGAGAAGAATACACAAATGAGGCCCATTGTCGGAGATTTCGTAATTCCATCGGCGTATATGGAGAGACCTTCTGAAGAGGAGGAGACCTAGAGTTCGGAGCCTCCCAGCAGGTGGACGGAGAAGCTTTGGGGGGAACTCATTTCGTCATGGTCTTCCATAAAAACAGAACCGATCGAAGGAATATACCTAGATCCAATAATGAAATATTAGTCTAATAATCAAATATTAAAATCAATATTCTTCTGTCTTGGGCCTAAAGTCATTGGGTTAAAGTCATGGGCTTAAAGTCTACGGCTCAAAATGCTTTTCTAATTTCAAATCCCATTGAAATATATATGTATATAGTTAATACTTTACCGCATTGGTGTGCGTGTGTGCAAGATATTGAAAACGTAATCCATTAATCCAATTTTGGCAGATTTTCAATATTTGCGCTGATCTGTGGCGACGATGGAAACACTTGAAATACGTACCTAGAGAGAAAAGAGAGAAAATAAATTAAAAATCGGAAAAATGAGAAAGAAACATATGAAAATGATGGAAAAGAAAAACAAGTCGAGTGGAGCAAAAGGCATTTGATTTGGCGTCAGACGATTTGTGGGAAATGAAATTGAATTAAATTTGAATAACGTTTTAATGTGCGGCAAATTAAATACACGGTCTGCCCGATCTGCCACCGATCCACGATCGCCCCCATCAGCCCCCTCGTGAACCCCGCCCCCTTCTGCACCCAAACCGCCGCCAAACCTCATTCAATCGGTCAGAGCCGCCATTTTTCAATTTAAATTTCACAAATAACGAGAACTGCAGCAACAGCAACAACAAGAGTAACAACAACAGCTCCAATTTGCCAATTCTCAATGGACTGAAAACCCTATACTCAAAAACACACACATACATGCACAGAAATACACACACACACATGAACAGAAATACACACAGAGAAACCGAGAATTAAGCAAAATAGGAGAAGGAAAGCGAACCAAGTGAATGGGAGCGAATTCAACACCGAAATCAACGCAAAAACTTTCGGCAACCTGATGAAATTTCGCGGAATTGAAAAGACAAAAACGTAGTGTGGATAAAGTACTATTGGAAGACGACTATTGGAAGGTAAGGAGGGAATTAGAAACAATTTCCTGGTTGGAAGATCAGTGGAAGGATCATATCTTATAGAGGAGTTTGTAAAAAACTCATACAAGGATACAGGAAATAATTTGAACTCATTGAATAGAACTTGTGGAGATCTATAGAAATATTGATATCCAAATAAGTTGTTAAAATAAACCAAAAAAAGGAAATTATGGGATTCTGAACCAAATTTATGAAATAGAAACGAGCCTAAAGATAAATCTAATTTATTTCAATACTATTACAATATCATATTAATATTATTTCAATATTATTACAATATTATTTCATATATTATTTAACCAAACCAGAACAAGAGTAAACCGGAATATTATATAACATTTAAACACATTTACAACAGGCCGAAACCAGATATATTGTGTAATTCCCGATGCGAAGATTGCGAGAATGGAATGTTGTGGAAATGGCAATAGAACGAACAGGAACGAGAAAAAAAAATAAAAAATAAAAACGATGGAAGTAATGAGGAAAAATTAATAATTCAGAACAGTCACGATCGTAAATGTGAAGTGCCGAAAGAAGCCCGGGGAACCGACTTAACGACCTTTTCGTAGCAACGAGCGTCTGCTGGGCGAAGTCGGCAGAAGTCGTTGAAGGAGAGCCGTGGAAATAAATCACGCCATGTGAGAATAAGAATTACGCTCAGCTCACAGGAAATGGAAAACTCGCAGCGGGCGTCGAGAGCAGGAAATAATGAAAACAGAGGAAGTGCGTCTCCGACCACGCCCCCTTGCGCTCTTAGGCGGGGGGAAATGAAGACCGGAAGACGCTCGCTCGGGCGCGTTGGAAAATATTGAAATCCGAAATGTCCCGGTCGTGTTTACGTAAAATAAACACATTAATAATGAAAATAATAACAAAGCCATGTAATGCATTGCGAGGACATCCTGCTGAGAGGTGGAAAGGAGGGGATCCAAGGAGATCACAACGCCATGGCTAGCATCTGGGGGGGAGCTTTGACCTTGGGGGGAGAGGTTTCACTGAGATTATGGGTGGGAAAACCCAGTCGAACCTCGAGAAGGCATGGAGAATGATGAAATGGAGAACCAAGACCGAATGGGAGGGAATCCAAAGTTCTACCAAGGCTTCCGACAACGATCCCGATCTCGCCTCCTATCGATTCACACATCTCGCGGTTGCAGCGACTCCGCTGACGGCGATTAATTAATGAAATTACCGACTGGTTGAGCAAACAAACAGTTACAACAAATCAATGACCACGACGACGACGTTGAGGCTACAACAACGATAATAGCCAGGCCAAGCCATAATTATTTAATTTTCTTCCCGAGACGAATGTGTGAAGTGTGGATGGTTGGGGAAGCGAGGCGAAACAAAGCCCAGAAGATAAACAAATTAATCACTAATTAGGCGAAATAGCGACACAAATTACAATAAAAACAACAGGGAAATTTACCGAAAACGATAGACTGGAAGTCGTCTCAATCTTCGGGAACATCGGCGACTAATTGGCGTTAATTAATCACGATTTTTATTTCCATTTCATTGCTATATCTCGCAGCTGAAGATGAGATTTAGCTACAGAGAGGCCGACACACGGACAGACAGATAGAGAGGCAGACAGACAGATAGACAGCTTAAGGAAAGAAATCTCAATCCCAGACGAGATCATCTTTCTGGAAAGTAGCGGAAATTTTGTGTCTTTGCAATTTTAAAATCAATTCTGTGGACGAGAGAAATTAATTTCGTATCAGGCGACGACGAAGCACGAGTGAATCGTGGCGTTGCCACCTGACTCGACCCGGCCCGCCAGTGCGCAATTCCCAGTGGAAGCGAAATCAAGTCCAATGACGAAAACATCAGACTTTGAATATTAATTAACGGCACGTGCCGTGTTTTATTGTACAAACACCTTGTTTTATTTCGAATTTATTTCCATAACTGTTCCATGTTTGCATTTATTTTCAGTAAGTGTGTTTCTTCATTCAGATTCTAATCTCGGTAAGTGTAAGTAATTAAGGAGTAAGTTCAAACTAAGTTCAAATCACTCGTTTGTCTGTCGTTTCTATCTGTTTGCTCGGGATGACATCAGAGAAATTTCAGCCGGTGGGACGGAATTTTGTTGATAAAGGAAGCTCCACAGAAACTACGAAAGTCTTCCTTAATGTCCAATCGAAATGTTTCTTATATGATCGATATCAAAATAATGTTTGTAACAGAACAATTATTCTCATCATCACCGGTAGATACCAAAACAATTTTTCTCTCTCATCAACTATCGATCCAGAATAATTTTTCTCATCATCGATATCAAGATAATATTCTTATCATCATCGATCCATACCAGAATAATATTTTTCATCATCATCGATCGAAACCAAACAGTTCTATCTTTCCATTTGTTTTTTCCATCGATCCATGATTCCGTGGTATTGCACGCCATCGCCCTCCCCAATTATCACTTGATCGTCTCATTTGGTCGACGCTTTCACCAACTCCTTCACCCAGCGACCCGCATCAGCCGAGCCCTCGGACATTTGTCAACGTCCGAGTCTTTAAAAACGCAATCCATCAGGCCATCAAGACACGAGTCCTCCGGGCGGTTCCGCCAGTGGCCCATCGCAATCGATTCCTCATCGGGTTTCGACGACCCAAAGACCTGTCACTGGGCCAACCTCATTTGGAACAAGTTTCTTAATCGGTTTTCCATCGAACAACGAAATTCTCGTTGGATTTGAAATCCATTTGGGGCAGGTGGTGCGAGTTTCTTCGTACCGAGGGGGCCAATTATTAAAATTGAAAACCGTTTCTATTTATATCGCTCTCTCTCGCTCCCTCCATCGGCACGCGTGAGGCGTAAACAAAAAGTTTCCTTGAAGATAATAATAACAATAATGGAATTTCAGAAACAGGTGAAGTGAACGGAAATTAGTGAAGAAGACATTGAATGGAAATTATTCAAATGGTTTTTTACCATCACCAAGAAGATTAATTCGAACAATAAATCTCAGTCTCTGAGCAGACAATTGCGAAACAAGTATCTGGCAGATGTCTGGGGGAATTTTTGAAACAAAGGCTTCTGGAATAATGTGTTTATCTTTCGGAATGCTTGGCACCACTGATTGGTATTAGTGTGTATGTCGAATTCGTATCTAAAGTAATTCCATGGTAAAGTATCGAATGTGGATCCACCTGTATCTACTTTGTGTATCCAACAATTGACTTTCGAAAACACCACCTGCTCGACAGATAGAGTATCTCGTTTGCACTGGGCCAAAGTAGGGTATTCAATTATTTATTGGTTTGCTTGAGTATCTAATGGATGCAGATAAGGCTTATGATTTATTTGCAATTGCCAGATGCCCGAATAAATGTATCCAAACCCCAACCATTCGAATGCTCCTACTATCTGTATCCAATCGCCTACTCTATCATTATCTCCGTTTCTATCGCTATCTCAGTCTCTATTCCTATCTCTGTCTCTACCTTTGTTTGGTTAACTTTTTGAGCTTCTGGCTAAAAGTGGCGAAGGAATCCCACGGCCGAAATAGTTGGCTCCCCCTGGCCAACGTCCTACGTCGCCATCGGCGTTGCCGTATCGCCTGATCTCAGCCCAATGGCATTTCAGCGCCTCGCCGCCCACTCGCGCTCTCCCCTCGACGTCCCCCCACTAATCTAATCTTATCTAATCTACTCGGAAACACTCTTAAAATAAAAGCCAACGATTTCTTCGCCCCTTGACGCCCCCCGATGCGGCGAGGTCTGCGTCGAAACCCGATAAGATAAGGAGAGCGAGTCCAGAGGTGGGCAACGCGCGAGTCGCGAACGAGAAGACGGCGAAAGTTCCTGCAAACGGCAGCGAGTGGATCGAAAGGGGTGGGGGTCGAGGGGGGACGAAGGGCGGCACGAGGATTTCGCTCGAACGACGACGAAAGTCCAATAAAAGTACGACGCAAAATGGGCTGCCATTGATTAGGAGAGAGTGCAACAATAGTAGTAACAACAAAAACAATCGCCGCAACAAAAGCAACAGCCTCGAATAAACAATCACAAAACGGAACCAATTAAACAAAGGTTGCCAGACGAATCAAAACGTGAATGAAACAAATGGGACTGAAATTCGAGGAATTAAAGAAAATTGTGAAAATGAATAAAATTTGTGAAAATCAATGAAATTTGAGAAAATCAATAAAATTTAAAAAAATTAAAGTAATTTTTAAAAATTTTAAACATGAACATTGTAGAAATTAAGAAAATTTGTGAAAATTAAGTAAATTTGTGAAAATGAATATTTTTGTAAAATTATGAATTTTGTTAAAATTAACTAAATTTTGGAAATCAATGAAATTTGTGAAAATTATAGAAACAGTTGAAAATAATTGAATAGGGAACAAAGACGTAGACATGACTGAAAAATTGCGCCATTGCGAAGATAAGGAATGGCGGGGTGAGACAGGGAGAAAGAGACAAAGAGAGAGATAGAACTGTTCCAAACAATATCGTTCTTTGTCGAAGACGTCGTAGGCGAAACTGAGTCACATCGAGCGTGGTGAAGAGGTGTGGGAAGGGGGAAGAAACCCCACCACTACAACAACAATCGATCGAAGGCCATTGAAAATTCTACAATAGCAGCAGAAACGACAACAACGACGACGACGAGGACAAAAGACTGAAACAAAAAATTACTTTGGAATAAAAGATAGTAATGTGAAATAATAGAATATGAGAAATATGGGGCTGATAACGGATCATTATCGTAATGTGTTTCCGTGTAGAGCACGACAGCTGCCCCATGGGTTTGATATGATTTTTCGCATAGATACACAAACACACACTCTAGCCAGGTGGAGACACTTTGTTGAGCCCCAACGTCTCTCGTTAGTCATTTGGGACCTCGAGGCAGGCGACCGTCCATCCATCGTTTTATGGCTCTAGTCGCGAGCTAACGACGACGTGGTTTTCCAGTTATCGAAATGGCACACATTCGCTCGGACGGCGATAAGAGTCCCAGAGATAAGGTATCTGGCGAATGCGTCGTCGTATCTGCGAAGCGCAGTCGAATCGAGGCTTCGTCCCAAGAGACCCGGAGTTCGATGGGCGAATGGGGCTGAAACGTGGTCTCTTTTGAAACGTGGAATCCTTCGAAAAAGGTTCCTCTTCAGTTTACTCCAAATCCTTCTCTAGGGTCTCAGATATCTCTACAGATGGGGAAACCATTGATTACGAAATCGAAGTTGTGCCAATCGACGTCAATGCAACGATGGGCTGAAAACGAAAACGGAATGGAAATCGCGACGATGGAAAACCATTTTCGATCGATGGAAAATCGATAGAAACTACAAATGAAATTGGCAGGCACAATAACAACAAAAACATACTGACAACAGCAACAACATACAGCCCACTAATAGAAATGCCTGCACGACAGCGAAAACCCAGCCCAACGACGACGACAACGAACGACGCCACCTCCTTCTGGCAACCCTTTTTGGGGCGAGAAACTTGGCCATAAAAAGGCCGCAAGTGGAAGCCTAGTCCATGCAAGAGGGGGGAGGCGCGAATGTCGTAAAACCACCGAAGGAGAGGAAGACACGCAGGCAGCCATAACATCATCAATACCAACAATACCAACCAACAACAACAACACCAACACCACCACCATCGTCATCGACCTCCACCTGGGCAGGGTCTCCAGATCCGATGCGATTCGGCCGACTGATGACCGACCATCGGACCCAATGTCCATCTGTCCCACTGTCCGTCAGTCCCACTGTCTGTCTGTCTGTCCGTCCAAATACGCGGACATCGGGCCATTAAAATAGTTGCTATTATTAACGATTTCCCCTCATTTGCTTATCTAATATTAATGCTCTTTCTATTTCGTTTCATTCTATTCTATCCTCTGTTTGGACGGATGATTGCATGGGAGGCGGGGAGGACGACGACGATCATCATCGATTGACGTCATCCGCCTGGGTTCAGATTTGCCTCTCCAACTATCTATCGATCCATCTATAGAATTATAGAGGGACAGAGAGAAAGAGGGATAGAAAGATATAGAGACAAACAGTAATTTATTTTTAATTGCATGCCCGATGGACGATAGAAAACCCTATAATATTTTTATGGGCCGGAGAAAAATTTACTATATCAATACATCAATTCATATATGTATAAACAGATGGACGGACAGACAGACGGACTTATTGACAGACAGGCAACAGATCAATAGACAGATTTGACGGGCGGGAACAGACGAGGGCGGTGGTGACGAAAGGCCAACATTGACTTTGGCACGAGCGACTTCAGAACGCCGCGGCCCATGACCATCCACATGTCTATGTCGATGTCGATATCCACGTCCATGTCCACGCTCATGTGGATGTCCACACTCATGTCCATGTCTGAGTATTTGGCTCGGTCATTTGGAACTCGTCGCCATCGACGTTCGGCGGAGGGAATCGAAATCTAATTATTTCACGAGAGAAGCGGGCTTTCGATGTGTGGATCGAATTGCGGTATTTAGATAGCTCAGACAGATAGACAGACAGACAGTAATGTCAACACTGACATGCACATTCCGAGGTTCGAATGGCGCGTTCGATCGATCGAAACCTTCGTCGAATCCAGTCATGGACTGAGCTATCTATATTGCTTTATTAAACCATTATATTCATATTTGATTGCACCGAAAGGTGAGTCGTAAGCGAGCCGAGTTTATGGCGTTGTATGTGGAAATAGTTCCCCTTGAATTTCCCTCTCATAATCACAGTCACCGTACACTAAGAGAGGTACACTGAGAGAAATACACTGAGAGATCTACACTGAGAGAATGAGAAAACAATCCCAGTGGGAGATCGTTTCGAACACTCCCGACCCGCAGAATCGCGTCAAGGTGTCGGCGCTGGGAAGTCGATCATCTTCACTCGATCGCTTGATGAACTGTCAGTCCATCAAACTCGGAGAGATCATCATCATCGCTTCGGATATCAGTCCATCAGCCGGTGACGGGCGAGCGACCACCAGCGTCGAATGTCGGCTGAAGAAGTTGCCACGGCAAATGGACCAAGCCTGAGATCGGCATCATCACCGTTTCCCTCCCTCATCGCCCCACGGTAGCGCCATCGTCATCATCACCGTCATGTCGAGGATTTCAGTCGCCGCAGACGACCCAAACATGTCAAAAATAAAAATGATGGCCCGCGGAGCGCGAGCGCCAAATCCGAGACAGCGAAACCTTTCAAATTTAGAACCAGAGAAGAACAAACAGAAGCCAGACGCAGACACGGCGGGGACGGGGACCGACTGAGATTTTGCCACCGGCGAGAGGAGACGAGGGCCACCGACAGACAGACGGATGGACGGACTGAGAGATTGAACACCAGAGGAGACCTCGTGAGCGGATGTCAAAAATAGGATTTAATGGCTTTTACAGCAACACAGTGTAATGAAAATCAAAACGGAACGGAACGGCGAAGAGCATAAATATGAGATGTAAATATTTGGCAAGTGCAGCAGCCGCGGTCCCTGGCGGATCGTTTCCGTGGTCCCCGCCCGCCCTGCGCCCTTCCTTCCACCATTCGCGATTCCACGAGGCGACGATGGCGTCATTTGCTAACGATTTTTCTTCTGCAAGATCCATAATTGAATTTCTCCGAAGTAATGATCGCAGGCATAGTCAGTGTGGCAGAGAAGGGAAGGAGGAAGAGTAGGAGCAAAAAGGAGTATTTACCACATTTTCTGATGCTTCAACTTGTAATCCATTTAATCCGCTAGGAATTCGCACATACCTGCAATGAAAGGAAAGCAAGAAATTCATTAGAAATATAATTAAATACAAGAAAATATTATTAAATTCAAAGAACTTCAATTAATTTCACAATTAAGTTCCATTAGGCTCCACTCGAATGGATCAAGGGTTTTCATTGGACGAATCCTTTTTATGGAACTTAACGAATCAACAAGGGTTCGATTGAAACCGTTGTGGATATCGAGAGGATTTCAAGTAACTTGTTGTAATATATTTTGTATCCCTTACTATACCAGCCTTCGTCCCTTTCCCTCCCTGCCACCGTCCTTTTTTCTCTTCCTGCTTCAGCCCAACTCCTACTGAAAGGGTTTCAATGATGAATTCTCGCTTTTCAATACATTTCCCCCCACCCATTTCTCGTTGGAAAGTTTTTCTATTTCCGACATTCCTTTTTTATGACCTCCTCCACCCCGTGACCTCCCTCCTGCCACTGAATGGAAACTCATCGCAGAAAATCCGGAATTATTGCGACATGAAAGGCCGGATCATGGAAGCTGTTGCGCTCTTTTGAACCCGATCAGGTCGCACCAGACCCAATCGAAAACCAAACGAAACCCAACCCAGGCGAGCCTCGAACTTCAACAGGTACAAAGTGCAGGAGCAGCAACAACGACCAATATATAAAGGGTAAAAACAACATATATAAAGGGTAACACCAACAACAAGAACAACGTTGGCCAATCCCCAATCGAACTCTCCGGCTGACGTGGTTTGTGGTCCCCTGCCTTCTGGCTTTGGCCCATGGCAGGGTTCATTATGTTAATATTACAACCGCAGCGACCGAACCAAACATCAATACCAACAATAACAACAACATTAGTACCAACAACATTAATACCAACAATAACAACGACAATAACCAGGATGATATCCAACAGTGTTGTTGACTACATCGCAGAATATCGAGTTACCAGAGGGAGGTTGAGGGAGGTGAAGGAGGGAGGGAGCACATAATAGGGGAGTATATTGGGTAACGGTAACGTGTATCCCAATTACAACAACAACAGTATCAGCAACAACAACAACAACAACCACACCAGCAACAATATTATCAACAATATAACCACCAACAATAGAAACATCGACATCGGTAACATGGATGATGAAGAAGAAGAAGAGGACGACACGCAATAGAATGGAAGCCAGTGACGAAAGGATGAGAGAGAGATCGAGAAAGAAAGAGAAAGAGAAGGAGAGAAGGGTATATTGTGCCTGCCTTCATTTGGCAATCCATCAATTTATGCCATTTTATTGTTGTCCCATCGGTTGCATTGTTGTTATTATTTCTGTTGCTCCTGTTCATATTGTTGATGATGCTGCCATTATTATTGTTGCTTCTATTGATATTCTTGTTGTTCTTGTTGTTAATCAATTGCGTCGTTGACAGGAAGAACAGAAGCAACAATAATAACAACAACAACCATACAACAGTAGAGGGTAAAATAAATCCCTCGAGGCTTTATTAGAACACGTTGCGAAACCAGGAGCTGAACAAGAAACCCAGAGGGAGAGAGAGAGAGAGAAAAAACATCGACCAAAAGAAGGAGAAAGCGATAGGAAGATTGGAGGGAAGGTGAACGACGAAGAGGGAGGCGGAAGGAAAACGAAGCAAATTACGGCCCGATCCAGCTCAGGTCGGGCTGGAAAATGCGAGAACAACGTGGAGAACGAGACGCGCGCAAGGAGGGGGAAACTTGACGAGAAAAGCCATGCACGAATTCCAGAGATCAATGCATGTGTGTGTGAGTGGTGGACACATATGAGTATATGTTAGACTCATATGCGTGTGTGTGTGTGTGTGTGTCGAAAGCCGGAGGAAACAAATATTTGCGCAAAATCGAAGAGAATAAAATATGGCGAATAATGAAGGCAAAGAACCGTCGAGAAGAAGATGGGACGAGAAGAATAAGGGACGAGAATCATCTTTATCATCATCATCGTCGTTCCCTAGTTGATAATCGACGTGGTCATCGTCGTCCCCATCATCATCATCATCATCATTGGGGTTGTCACCGTCAGCAACATATTTGTCGCCGCCTCGAACGCGGCTAGAGTTTCTGGCCGAGAAGGAGTCGGTCGCGCCGACGGACGGACGGAGAATTTCACTGGAAAACATGTAAAAGAATCCGCAGGCCGCAGTCGGCGGAGAATGTATTGAATGACAGCAGCCGCCGTCGCCATTCGTAATTGGAGAGCTTTGTTTTTGAAGCCTACGCTCCGAAAGCCGGGGGGAGCAACGAGGGCAGATAAAGACGAAACCTTGAAACGACGCCTCACGGAAGCCTTTGCGAAAATAAACATAGTTCGTTCGGTTCTGTATAAAAATGTAAACTGTTTCATAACTCGTGTTCACGCAAGCTCCTCAAGTTCCCAAGTCGTCGTCGTCCTCGTCTTCATCTTCGTCTTCCCGCCTGGAAACGTGAGGTCTGCGAGAGCACAGAGAGAAGAGTTACATAATCGGCGAGGGGAGGAAACGAGGGCAGGACTCTGATTACGCCGCCGTCAGAAGAAGTGCCGAAGCCACGGCGTTCACGTTATCCTTTCGAACGACGTAACCCTCGGAGCAGGAGAAGGCGAAGTCGCTGCGAGGATCCCGGCAGCTGCTTACGAAACGGAAGCGTCCCGGCGTCTGAGCGGCGTCCCGAAGATGGGTCGAAGGGTGCGGCAGGAATGGATTGTGCGTCATCCCGCTGAAATTCAATTTTCTTTTATTGCGCTTTAAATAACTTGCGTAATTTACAAGAATTTATGAAGCAAATGGTTGCTGGTGCGCACGAGACGGGGACGGAGCCAGAGGAGTTAGTTCATTGTTTCACTCCCGGGCGAAAACAATTTAGAAGGGAGCGAAAAATACGAGGCCAACAAATAAAGCGGCGAAAATAAAGCAGTCGAGGAAGATTCCGAAAAGGATAAAAATTTTAGACGCCAGAAGAAGGCGAGAAAGATGGGCGAAGACATTGAACACGCACTTCTCCGGCTCCCGAATTCCGGGGAAATTGGCCTCCAAGGGCGGGGCCGCCCCCTCGAGGGGGGCGGAAGACCATTTGATTAAATGGCCTTCGATTTGTTCCACTCGTCGCCGGGCTGGAAATGGAAACACATCAGAAAATGTCATTTTCAAAACATTTCTCTCGAATTACGCTTTGGCGAACATTTGTGAGGGGTTTCGGTGCTCCGGATAAAACGGATAAATTTTATCCGGTCTATCCACATTATCCGTTTGACCAAATTTCGCCAGCGTCGTCAAATGCCATCACGAAAACATCATGAAATTGGACGAGTTGTGCCCTCGAGCCCGGGTTTGCTACTTATATTAAATGAAAAACTCAATTATTGAGCAATTTATTCAATTTAGAGTCGAACGGTGGCGCACAGCAACACAAGCGATCGCATTGTTGGTGCTCCGCTCCGACATCTGCATCCACGGCCGGAGCAGCGATTGCTCCCAGTGGCAGAGCGAGAGGGAACCTTCGACCTTTCGTCTCGGTTCTGACGCGATGCGGTCTCGTTCGACGAGCAGCGGACAACTGAAGCACAGACAGACAGCAGGCAGATGGTCGTGCCAATAGATAGACAGATAGTTGGAGCGACAGTTCATGAACTCGGCGTAGATATCTAGGAAGCACAACAACAACACAATCAACCACAAGACAACAACGACGTCGACAACCACATGATGATGATGGCAAAAGAAAAACCAAACGAAGCACTCGATGATATCTTTTTATCCGTCGTCTCGCTGCGCGGAAAACAAACCAATTTGTGCTCATTCTTTAATACCATCTGAGATACTCGCTGGGAGCGAAAACAAACACACACGCACACTCATGGCAAGTGGGAGCAGCGCGAAACTCGTTTGAGCCATTCATAGAAGCCGAGAATTGCAACAGAAGAGATGGCAACAAATGCAAAAGGAAATCAAACGAAAACAAATGAAGTAAGTTGGAAAATAATATGGGAAGATGTGGAGAAGGAGACGAGGAGGAGGAGAAGAAGGAGGAGAAGAGGGGGAGAAGAAACTGCAGCATAAACAAACGCAGTGTGGAGTCGATAAACGAGTGCATAAAATTTCCAAAAGCGAACATTTCCAGCTACAAATGTGGCAGCAGCAGCAGCAGCAACCGCAACAACAAAAGCAATAGTAACAAAAAAACCAACAGCAACAACTTGTCAAACAACAACAGCTCCAACAATAACAACCATTACTACTACCAACATTATAACAACAACGAAAACAACCAACACCGCCAAACACAATGCTGAACATTGTTCGAAAGTGTCGGCAGAGCGCGGGAGAGAGCGAGAGAGAGAGAGAGAGAGATGGCAGGAAGACAGACTGAAGGCGTTCGCGGAGCAACAAAACCAGTCTTACACTCAGCGAAAAAGCGCATGTTGTTGCCTGGAAGGCGGGAGATGTTGCTGGCGTGAAACAGTATCCTCTGAGATGGAAAACCTTCTTTTTATAAGAAATCCCCATTGAAGGCGGACAAAAACCGAACGAAAATTTAATAAATATATTCTCAAGAATAAATATATTTTCCAGAATAAATATATTTTCCAGAATAAATATATTCTCAAGAAATTGTTTCCTTGAAATGATACAAGCAATTGAATACAACAGTTGGGAATATATTTCATTTAATTGCCAATGAATCGAAGCAATTTCATTTGTCAAAACACGAGTCAGCAACATTTCATAGATGTCGGTGGGTTTTCGATACAACCGGCCCCTGTCTTGTTATGTTCGTCGCTGTCTTTGTGAAGACACGTTCGAAACCGTGTTTCGACCACGTTTTTCACAAATGTTTCGTTGAAGCAGGCGCCCGAGGAGGAAGACAAGTGGATTCGAAACCACTCGAAACAAGCTTTTGTAGGCGTTGCTGCAGTTGTTGGGGCAGCAATTGCTGTTGGAGTTGTTGTTTGCGGCAGCATTTGTTGTTGCAGTGCATTTGCAGTGGATTCAGTTACCAATGCAGAAACCTCTCACACATACACCGATGTGGAGTAGCACGCACACGAATGCAACGAATGCCTTGGGCCGGTGTCAGACCCAGCCAAAGAAACTCCAGCCATCCACAGACGACGGGTCGACGGAGGCGACTGCGATGTGTGTCAGGCGATGTTTGTGCGAACGTCTGTCTGTCTATCTGTCCGCGAATACCTATCTCTGTGCGAGTGTATGTGTGAGCGTGTGAGAAATACATTGCATTAATACACTTGACGTGTTATGTGGGTTTCGCGGCTGCAAGACACGGCTAAGTTTCTCGGATTTATATCTCGAAAACCACCAGAATTTGGGCGAAATTTTCACAAAAACACACTCAAAAAATCCTTCCTTCCTCGAGGAATGAACAGAAGGATTTCAAGTCGGGGAAATTTCACCTAGGAGAGAGAAACCGAGGCCGCCAATCGATTGTTTTGTGCTTGTGTTCGAGGCAAAGTTTGCATAAATACATATAAATATGTTGGTGTGTCTGTGTTTGTGTGAGTGGAAAGCCATAAACGCCTTTTAAAGACTGTTTGCTATTTAAACTCTCGCATTTACGGCAACCTGCAGCTGATGAAATGACGAAATACGAAGCGTTTCCTAGACTAATTAACAGTTAGAAATTGATATACCATGTACATGCATTATGCATGCAACTGAGTGAGCAACAATGAGCCGACAACAACAACAATTGAATAGTGTATAGCAACAACAACAACAACGACAACCATGGTGAATAAGGGAAAATCTCACGAATTAGTTGTCATCGGCTTCAACGGCAGCTCAGGCAAAACTTCCTGCTGTTGCAAAACGCGCAAATTAAATTCATTTATGCAATGCGATATCTGTCTGTGTTTGTGTCTCTCTCATTGATTTGTGGAAATACACCATGAGTTTCATGTTCACCGATCGCCTGCATCCCACGGATAAAACGGATAACTCCCATTCGCCTTATCCGCATGTCGGATTCGGCTGACTCGGAACGCATTTCGTGCATTTCAACGTACCCGACTCGCGTTAATGCGAAATTCAGGTATTTTAATGCAAAATTGTAATCTTTTAATGCGAATTGTCGCATGAAAGAAAAGCGTATTAAAGCGTAGTCAAAATGAGATAAATAAACAGATTTGTCCAAATAATTCGCAATTTCTGACTATTCTGCGGTTCTATTTGCGCATGGATAATTCCGATGAATTATGTTCCACTTTATCCGAATTTCAAATTGCGTCGATTTCGAACTTATTTCACTGATTCCCAATCAAAAAAAAAACATAAAATTTGCGGAAGTTTCAACAATTAAATGAGTTAAAACGGAACTAAGCTTAGTTTAAACGGTTTTTATTGCATGTGGCACTTGGTCTGATGGTATTGAACTCGAATATATCGCCGTCCAGCCGTGAAACGGATCATATGGTAATTAAAATATTCACTGCGGTCCTTTCGAAACATAATTCGGGCTTTAATTGAGCGGAAACGGTCGGTTGGGCTGGAACCAAGGGCAGCTCGGACTCGCTGATGAACTGGTTGTGAACTGGTTCAGCAGAAGGCTCGAGGAAGAAGAAGAGTTACCCTCGATGTTCTCGATTCCCAAGGAGCTACATTGAAAGGCATGTCCTCGCAAATGCCCGGCCATAAATCCTCGAGCCGTTGTTAGTGGCTTTATTAATTGCCTCATATTCGACTTGACGCCCGAGGCCGGCCCCGCCACGCCCTCCGCCCCCCTCCAGAAATTAATTCACCGCACCGCAGTCGTCGTCGTCGTATTTTCCACTTTTCAGCGAAAATTTGCATAAACTGCGGACATCAATCATCGGATGAGACGGAAGATGTCGCTAGCGGAGCAAGTACGAGGAAACCGAAACCACTTCTTCCGATTCGAGAAACTTGAGGAACTGACCAGAATCGCCTGGGAAGGAGAAGGAAAGTCGATGCACATTAAATTCTCGGCGAATTCCTGCGAAATTTAAATTCTACGACTCGGGAACACGGCATACGAAATGCATTGAAAGCAAAGAAACCCCGACGAGGTCGAGGGGACGATGGAAGGAATGGACGATGGAGTTAACGAAAGGCGGCTGAGGGTCTGATTCGGGGTTTCCACGGACGGCTGTCTGTCTGTCTTTCTGTCTCCAGTCAGTCAACAGTCAGCCGAAGTCAGAGCGCCACGACGAGGACTCGTTTCACGTCGCTGGAGAGAGAGAGAAACCCGAGGGCTGAAGGAAGAGAGATGGAAGGGGGAAGGTTGCAGGAAGGAATGAGGAAAGGTAGGATAGAGCTGAAAAACGGGGAACCGACGTCGACTGCTGTCCGCAAGGCTTCTGCCGACTGACTGTGGATAATATTTGCATAATTTAACATATTGCTTTCATTCAGAAAACGAGCGCAAATAAATCAACTTCGCATTCGAGGAGAACGACGGCAGCAACAGCAGCCAAACATTGAAGCGAAGGGTGGCAGCACAACAACGACAGCAATAACAATGACGACAAGAACAAAAGCAACAACACCGCGAACCAAGACTCAGGTACGATATCGAAGCGATGCGATGTCAGATCGCTCCCTACGTTCATTCATCGCTCTAGGTTCGTAGTAAGGAGGCTCGAAGAAGCAGAAAAACACAAATATAAATAAAAATACGAGAGGAGGCAAACACAGGAGGAAGCACGAGGACGTCGTGGCGGAAAAGCTGACTGACTAAAGGCGGGAACGAGCGTCGCAGGACGAACAAAGCAAGGCCAAGAAGCGGCGAGAGGGAGACGACGAAGGGCGGACACGGACTCGCGGAGTTCCGCTGGCATCAATTCGGAATGTTTTCCTCCGGCTTCCTGCCGCCAGCTGGCGCGGAACCGGGCGAATTTTTGAATGAACATTTGAATGTCAAGTCATATCCTGCCTCCGCCTTCAGCTAGGCGCACACATACCTCCACACACTATACACACGACGAATGCCACATGCAACAGAAGGGGAGAGAGAGAGAGTGAGAAGTCCGGAAAAAGTCGGCAGCATCCGCCGTAAAGCGAAATAGTTCACATGTGGACTCGTGATATATTCAGCATTTTACTTCCTTTATTCTCTGCTGCTGAAGGTTATCCACGGCGAGGGAAGGGACGGAAAGGGTTGCTCGGTAGCATTAGCTGATTATAAAAACAAACACATGCATACATAAATCCCTCGCATGTTCTTCCATTCAAATTGCGTTCCACATTTTTCAAACATCCTTGTGGCATCCTTGTGTGAGTTTTCGCTTCCCCTTCCTCGGCTTTACGAGCATCGACCCGTTTCAAATGGTCACACATTTTATGCCGCCCATAAAGACAGCTGAAATATGCTCTCCATGCACTTGAGAGCGTGTGCAGACGTCTGCGAGGACACGTCGAGCGGAAGGAAACGGGTCGTAAATCGATTTGCTCCGAAAATGAGAGGATTACCTCGGGGCAAATGGCGTCAAAACGATGCCAGGAGCAAATTCTATTCAAATCCAGCATCATTTTACTCGCTTTCATGTCCCGGATAAAACGGATAATGTTTATCCGATCTATCCGTTCCACAAATTTTGTCGCTTTCGATTGAACTGAATCGTATTACAGTGAATTCGGTCGTTTTGGTCATTCTTGGTGCCCCGGATAAAACGGATAATTTTTATCCGCTTCACAAATTCCACCGATTTCGGTGAAACTGGATCGCCTTACAGTGAATTCGATCGTTTCTCTGAAGAAAATCTTCGAAAAGCCATAAATTCCGTAATTTTATCGATACTTCGGCGTAATTAATTGATTTTATGTGTTTCCATGCCGCGGACAATGCGGATAAAACTCATGTGAATTGTCCGCTTGGCAGTTTTAAGCCGGCCTTAACAATCGCCAACTCGAAAACTATTAATTCCACAAAAGAAACGCCCCTTGAACAAAACTCGGGGTCCTTTGTTCGTCGGATCTCGTGAAGAGAAAACTTAATTATCCATTAAAAAACGTAAACAAAGCGCAAATCACTTTGCTAATTTATCGCGCTTTCCTCTTTTTTTCTCGTGCGGCATCCTCGGTCCTTTCAGCTCTCCTCCTCCTCCTCACCGCTTTATCCTTCCCGCTGAGACCCCTGGCCCTGACTCTTCGACCATGCATTATTTTGTTCAAGGTCTCACATGGCCTCGCAGCAGCAGCAGCAGCAGCTTTTTCTGCTCACTTTATTATTATTTTTCATTTACTTGTCGCGGTCGGTTCTTGCTATTATTGTTGTTGACGTGGTAGTTGTTGTCGTGTAGTTGTATTGCCATTTTTGTTGCTGCACGCTCTTTCCTCCTGCCTGTCAACCTTTTTGCATGCATTTTAGACAAACAAGAAGACAATGGCAACGACGGCTGGCCGACCGATGCGAGGCGAGCGAAGGACCGCAGCCTAGAAATTCCACGAGGAATAATTTTGCGCATGCGATTATTAATAATGTCTGGCAGACGGAAGGACGGACGAGTAGACTTCCAGCTGACCACATGGACTCGAGCAGGAGTCGGGAACTGAGTTGGGTTCGGTTGGGCTTGTGGCGTGCCCTATGAGTTTATGAGTCTTTATGGGAGACGGTCCGGTTCGCTCGGGTTGATCTTGAAATAATAGAGCGCTCTCTCTCTCCGGAGACCAGGGGCGGCGAATGAGTCGCCTGTCCATATCAATTAAGGGTCTGTCGCGGAGTCGGAGTCGGCGGCAGACTTCGACAATTAGTCATCGCTGTAGAAAGTTGCAGTTTTGCATGTGAGGCGAGTCGCTTTGAGTCAAGTGTCGCTTAATTAAGGCCCGGCTCCTGCGGCTCCTTCGGTCTTCGCGCCCTTAATTAATTCCCCCCAATGACACCCCACACTTGATCTCTGAGCCCTCAATTAAAGTTTCCTCTGGTGGTCCCGGTTTCGCGATCGTTCGTCATCTTAATTTCGCGCGACTTTCTCACAGTTTTATTTCGGCAATTTCTTGTTTTCTGCTCTGTCGCTGCTTCTTTGTTTCATTATTTGTTATTACTTCTGCAACTCATTTCCTCTCGAGGCTCTGGGTCTGCGACTCGGCGGCGTCATCCGGCGGGCTTCTTCTCCGTCTTCTGTTTCGCCCCAACAGTCCGCGAATTAATTGCATTCCTTTTACGACGTCGAGTCGAGTCGAGAGTCGAGTCGAGTCGGGTTCGGTTCTTTTCATTTCATTTCTGTTCGGTTCGGTTCTCTTCAGTTCATTTCAGTTTGGTTTGGCTCGGTTCGGTTCGTTGAGAAAATTACACTCTCTGTCTCGGCTCCTCAACTTCCTTCCCTCGAGGGCTGATCGTCCGCCCCCGCTTTTCCCGCCCATAAAAGGTTTTCAATTTCTACATTGTTGCCGATGGAGCTACTGTTGCTGCTGATGGAACTCCTGCTGATGTTGCTACTTCTGTTGTTGTTGCCCCAAGAGCCAAGGGCAAGAATATCATTACTGCATTTTATGGTTTTTATTCGGCAGCCGCTTTATTGCCACTTCTATACAAATTTTTTATTGCTCCGACCTGCGCCAGTCGCTCGTGCTCGTGTGTTTTTATTGTTGCTGCTTGCAGTGCAGAATATAGATGGATTTCTCGATCCAGTGCCATTATCCGTTGATGGGTTCAGCCCAGAGCCCCCGGTTGATCGGGGGCTGGGGAAAGCGAAAAGTTCAAAGTTCCGAATTTGTCTACATTTTCAAACAAAGATTCACAATGAAAAAGTATTTATTTTCCCTTTGAAAATCAGCTGATATGGAAGCTATAGACAGTAATTGATGCGCCTTATCTCTTGATCGAAGTTCGATAATTACAACAGCGTGTTGATTCACTCTTCGGAAAAGCAGATCCGGCTATTTATAACAACAATAGGTTTCATCTCCGGAGATATTTCCATCTGTAAATTCAATTAACAGCGAAAATATAATAAACTCAGGTCTATCCCGAATATCCGAGAGCTCTATCCGCTTATCCGAGTGGGGAATTTTAATGAACTGCCTCGAGTAATGATCCGAGGAGATATTTTTATCCGTTCGAAGCAATCGAATCGATCCAATCGAAGCGAAGCGAGTCGAATTGAAGCGCAAACAATGCAATTACTATAAATTATTCAGGGATTCTTTGCAATGAAATTGTCGAATTGAGCGCCGTACGTGTTGCATACGAAATTAGAAGAAGCAACAACACCGCAGTACACAACGACAATGTGTACTAGAGTGAACTAAGCTCGCCTCAGCTCTAAGCTCGACTCTGACGAACAATAGTCAGCAACGAACGAGAGCTCTTCAATTGTTGTTGCTGCCGCTGCTGCAACGACTACAGTTTCGACAATGTACCAAATCGAACATTGGGAGCAACATGACGACCCTTAACATCATCAGCAGCAGCACAACAACGATAACAACAACAAGCTCAATTCCAATAACAACAATCAGAACATGGCAACAAATTGCAATTTAATTCTCGAGACAAATCCATTGCTAGTTTCTGCTCCATCGCCATCGCGCCATCGACCCGAACAACCTTCGCTCGGGCTCACACGAGGCGAGGGGGCCGGGGGCGGTTGAAGAGGATGCCGCGAGATTCGTAGATTGGAAATAATTTATTGAACAATTGTCGTAAGCATTGAAAGTCGGCTCGGAGCCCTTAAAAGCTCATTGCAAAGGAACCGAAGTTGTAGGGAAAGCAACAAAAACAACGTCATTGTCGTCGTAATCATCATCATCGTCGTCGTCACGATGGACGCCGGGTTGCATCACAACAAAAACATTAGACGCTGTCGTCGTCATCGTTGTCGACGTCGTCAGCCGCCATCGCAGATTTTCATGCAAATCGAAGGTTTGGCCGAAGCCGCTGTCGTCTTGTCTTCCGCCAAAGTTGGTCGAAACGGCGGTTTGTTGGCCCCACTAACAACAACAACGAATTCACAAATAAACAATATCTCTCCTCATCTCCCTCTAACCCTCTATCTCTCTGTCACTCTTGCTCACTCTGGTCCACTCAGTTTAAAGTTTAACAAGTGGCTTTTACTTAGTTTCATTTCGTTAGTGTTGTTCACGTTATTGTTAATACATATTATTCATGTTGGAAATTGTTTTTGTTGTTGATGTTTGTTGCTGTTGTTGTTCTTGTTGTTGTCGAGGTTGTTGCTCACTTTGGCATTAATGCTCAAATGTTTAGGCCAAATAAACGTGACTCCATCAAAGACGCAAAGAGGCAACGAACGAGCTTTCGGAATCGTGTGATGTAAGTTTTTTGGGTGAAGCTCGACTTTTGAACATTACACTCAGTATATACTATATAAATATACATATATATATTCTCCGTCTCGCTCAGTGGGTCTCACGAGTCTCGCCCGCAGCCAAATCAGCTGCGATTTCGACGTGATTTCGCCGATTTTTTGCGCCTCTTTTGGGCGTTATTTTCCAAGGGAAGAGAGCATAATATCATTGTTTTATTGTAGTAGTTGTTGCTATTGTTTTTGTTATAGTTGTTGTAACGGTCTCTCTCTCTATTTCTTGTCGGGGTTACTGAATAGACAAACGGACAACAGTCAGTCGGTCGGACAGATGAATGACCTGAGCCGAAACGAACCACGATGAACAACAATTAAAAGCGATTTGTCTGACTTTCATTCGAAACAACCTCCCCTCCTTCCCCCCTCCAGCTGACCCCCCAGACTGCCATCGACCACGTCACGTCCACCAGAGCTCGGGTGGGGCGGGAAACATGGCCGATGGTCGGATGGACCGTTTTCTAATCTCGCCGCTAATCATAAATTTTAACTCGTCTGAGTCGACGGTTCGATTTGGAGGGTCTCGAAGGGTCCGAGGCGGGGGGAGGGGGTGAGTCTGGAGGTGGGGGTTTTCGCACTCCCCACACATGACGGTCGATTAGCGAGATTTCGCTAATAAAAACTCAGCCATCGATCGGGGGAATCGACTGACTATTGACATCTCTTTCTCAAGCTTTATTGTTTGTGCTTTTGAAATGTTGGTTTAATATGTTGATTTTTGTTGGTGTTGTCTCAAAGTCAGTTTTTTTGGTGTATTAATGTGATTTTTGGTTGTGATACATTGTTGTTGTTTTCGTTGTTGTTGTTTCGGGCATGTGGCTCGCATTTTAAATCGAGAGAAATTAACTGTGAACTCTTTTAGAAATTCACGGCGACATCGGGCGCCAGCGATGATTATGATGATGATGACGATTAACGTAAATGATGATCACCAAGTTGTTGTTGTTGTTGTTGTTGTTCTCGGTGACTCGGGTCACGACGACGACAACGAGCAGCTTTTTTCTTGTTGTATTCATTTATAATTTATTTCTGATTTCATTTGCATGAAGTTGAGGAAAAGTGGGCGTTTATTTTATTTATCATTGTTATTGTTATTTTAATTAAAGTTTCATTTTCGCTACATGCTGGCAAAAAAAACACCAATTAAAAAACAAATAAAACGAACAATGAAATGTATCTGCATGCGGCTGATAACGGTATCTCGCCATTGTATCTGCAACGTGAAACGCGATTGTGGCGCGTATCTTCGAGCAATATCTACACGGGTCGTGTTTTCTAACTTTGTAATCGAGCTCTATCTGAGAACTGAAAATGTACTTGTTTTCTACATCACACATTGGCGTTGATTCTACTTCGATATTCTCAGGGATTCAAGTTAATATAAGAAATTATTCTTTCTCCAGAAATCAGAAAACTAGACGCCTCAAAAAGCATCAAATTTTAGAAATCTATCGATTTTTAAATAGATCCCTAGAACTCAAAAATCTTTACCTTCAGAAATCATTCGAATTTTTGGTCGATACAGAAAAAATCAGCACTCCAGGAACAGAACTCTTAGGCTCTTCCAAAAATCCACCTCGACTCAAAAGTTCCAACCAAATTACGTTTTTCTTTCCTCTCCCTCTTTCATGATATTTGTCTTGTTTTTAATTTTTAATTTTGTTCATATTTTTTCCGTTGTTCATTTTTCTTTTAGCTGTATATTTTTTTATCTTTTTCTTCTTTTATGTTTATTTTTTTGTTTGATTATTTTTTTCTTGTTGATTTGTCTTCAATTGCGGACTTCGATTAAAAATCGCAGTTGTGTTCGTAGACAGGAAACGGTTTTGTGTGGTGATGATTTAGACGTTGTTGTTGTAGGGTTATTCTTGTTGTTGAGAATCACTTTGGAATTTCCCATTTCGATGCAAAATGCACCAAGAAACAATGTTTGAACGTCGATTCTAGAAATTAGTGACTGCACGAGTGTCGATCGGAAGCAGCGAAAACAATGAAAAGAACAGGAGTGAAATTGAAACAAGACCAAACCAAACGATAAGAGGAGCAAAAATAGCAACAAATGGAACAACAAAATCAAGAACATTAAGTACAACAATAGGAACAACAAAAATACGAATATAGAGAACCAAAAAAAAAAAAAAGTAGCAACAAATATAGAAATAACAACAACTGAAAAGACAGTGCATTAACAATAGTTGCATTGATTGCGAAACGGAGCGAACGAATGTGTTTCAACACAAGTCATCGTTGTTGTTGTTACTGTTGTTGTTACTGTTTTTGTTGCTACTTTTGTTGCTGCTGGTAGACAACAGTTGCAGGCACGATCGATGGAGGCCCCAAAACAGTACGAGAGAGAGAGTGATCGAGAGAGAGATGGAGAGGGAGCGGAAACCAAAATGCGGGCCACGTAATGACGACGTCATGCATCGAGTTAATTGCGCGGGAAATGAAATGAAGACAGAGAGAGAGAGAGAGACAGAAAGAGTCGAGCAATAAATCAAAAGTGCAGCAGCAGACGACAGACGAACGTCATGAGTGAAAATTAACATTATAAATAGGTTGCTACAACAACAACATTAGCAACAACAACAAGAACAACCGGAGCAAACAACCTCTATTTCAAGAACGATAACACCAACAAAACCAACAACTACAACACCAAATAGATGAGGGAAACAAAGTATTCCAGTCGATATAAGTTAACAAATTTATAGAGCGACGAGATGCAGCCATTAACCGAGCACGAGATACAAATGTATCTGAATCTGGGTGCTGTTGACATTAAAAGTTTTCTATTAAGATTTCATTTCCAGCCATAAACAATAAAAGCTGCATTGAAATATCGTCGCGAGGAAGACGAGACTTTGTTGCAGTTGATCAAGGCGAGAGACACCTCGATGTCGTTGTTGCTATATTGTTGTGTATTCCTCAGATACAGATACATTCGCAACGACAACGACAAGTATCTGGGAGTCTGGATTTTGCACCATCGACCGGAGAACGACACGAAATGAAATGGAATTAAATGAAGACGATCATCTCTTCGCATGAGGAAACGACTGTAATTTTCTGACAGCAGATACTGCAGCAGCGAGTATCTCAAAGCTCAGATCATTTGCCACAGCCACACCCTCGAATTCGAGGCTCGAAGACTGGGCCCAAGACAGGCGACAGGAGGAGGAGGGGAAAATATGAAAATCTTCGACTCGAATTCGATTTTCGTTTAATTTTGCGAATGGAAACCGCTGAAGGGGGCGGTCGGGGGCAGGCCGAGAGACCGAGACCGGGCCGCATGGCAGGCAAGAGTCAAACATCCAACAAAACGCCAGCTAGTATGTGTGTGTGTGTGTGTGTGTGTCTCGTATCGCATGACTCATTTTCAATTACAATGTTCAGTGCGAGATACTTTTTTAGTGCCTTCTTTTCTTTCCTTCAGCCTGCTGCTGTGGTAGTAGTTATTGTTTTTGTTGTTGTTATAATTTAGCTGGTACCCGAAAACAAAAAGCAACAACACACACACACACGAACAACATCAACTGCTGCAGCAGCAACAACAACAGCCAGCAGCCACAGTCGCAGCAACTGTGCCTGTATCTGTGAGTGTGAGTGAGCGAGAGAGAGTGTGTGTGTGAATGTGGAATACGGCGAAATGTGCTGAAGAAAGCGAACGAGCGACCGACGACGACGACGACGACTGGCGACAAAGCGACTGCGACACAATCGCAAAGATACAAATGTCGCGCCGCTTTGAAGCGCTCAGATACACTCGGTCGGCCACAGATACAGATACAGTGTGTGTGAATGTGGTTCGGCTCTTGTCGTTCTCATTTTTGTTGTTGTTGTTGCTGCTGGACTGGATTTTACGCTGAAGTTTTGCTGCGTGAGACAAAAAACAACAACAGCAACGACAAGAATAAAACTGCACAACAAAAAAATTGTGTGTTTGCTCAATGTATCCATAAGATACGTCGAAATATGAAATCGACAAAAACATCGACAGCAAACAGCGACAAAACTAAAACTCAGCATGAGCGGAAAAGAGAGGCACACGAAATGAATGAGTGAGAGCGAGAGAGAGAGAAAGAGAGGAGCGAAATATGTGAAACTACAGCAGTTTTTGTTGTGTATCTTTGGGATACTTGTCGCTCGCTCGCTCGCTCGCTTCGCCTCGTTTCTCGCTCGTTCGTCGTTCGATTGTTCGCGGGACTTCGTGCGCCGTTGTCTGTTGTGTTTGAGAATGAATTCCACACACACACACACACAAGCACTCAGAGAAAGAGAACCCTTGATAATCACAGTAGTCGGAGCACAACAACAACAACAACAGCAACGAAAACCACACGGTTCGAGATACACGACTGTTGATACACAGATACACAAATACAAATGTAGACGACGACAATCGACCCGATGGCGAGCGGTGTGAGCGAACTATTCGAGAGATACTTTGCACACGCTTTGGGATACACACACACACAAACAAATACCAATAATGACAACAACAAGAACAACACGCAACGGAACTATAATAATTTACCAGCACACAAGAGACAGCAACAACAAAAACAATAATAACAACAACGACGAATCCAACACATGACGACGTCGCCGTCGAAGCAAAAGGAAACCGAACGAAACGAATTTCAAATGCACAAACAGCAGATACTACAACAACAACAACATGGGCCAGTAATACCAGATACAACAACAACACGATGGTGGTGCTGCCGCCTGACGACGACGACGACGACGACGACGTCGACATCGATGTTTCTGCTGCTGCTGATGGTGGTGGTGGTTGATGGTGGTGTTGGTGCGTGTTGTTGGCAAATTGCAAATGTATCCACAGCGAGCGAGCGAACAACGTGCTCGCGATACACGCCAGTGGAAGCATTCGAGAGTGCGGCGTTGCCACATTTCCCCAGTCATCGTCGTCAACGTCGCTGCTGCTGTCGTCGTCGTCGTTGTTGGGAGCAAAAATAAAGCGAAGGAAGAATGATCGGCGGCAGCAGCAGCAAAAACAACAACAAGATCAAGAACAATAACAACAACCACACGACCACGAACAATGAAAACAAATTCAAAGTGCGTAAAAAGGAAAAAGAAAAAAGATACGGTCATCAATGCTTCGGTCAGATTCGAGCTCTCTCTATCCGTGCGATACAATATCTACGGCGTTTTCGTTCTCGTGGTAGTAGTCATCGTTAGTATTCTTATTGTTGTTGGGTTGGGTTTATTGTTGTTGTTGCTTCTGTTGACTATGGCTGCGTGTAATTTTCAAATTTCTGTCGAGTCTGGAAATTGCGACGTTGCCGAGACTCGAGAGAGAAGATTATCCCAAGAAGAAGAAGAGGATGATGGCGAAAAAAGAAGAGGAAGATGAATAACAAAAGACGAGGGAAGATGCCTACAAAAATACAAGGGAAGAAAAATACAAGGAAGAAGAAAACAAAGAGTAAAACGACGAAGAATTCGAAGGATCCACAAATGCGAAATCGTAGTTTCCTGCAAAGGGAGGCGACCCGACGAAGACGACGACGACGTCGACTGCAAGGAATCGCTTTGATGGGCTTCATCAGCAGCAATGAATCGTATCCGCTGGATGTTGTTGTGAAGCCGCCAACGTGTGCGAGATATTCAGCTGAAATCATGACGAGCCAGAAGTCCGGGTTCTTCTCCCCTTCCCCCCTCCTTCCACCCTTCTTCCTTCCTCACGCAGTCGCCCGAAACCCACGGCATGTGACGACGAAGGCATCGTTGCCATATTTCGCTTCTCTCTGTCTCTCTCTCTGTCTCTCTCTCTCTCTCTCTCTCTCTCTCGCCCTTTGCGTGAGTGACGGAAGGCGAATGAGTGAAGGAGAAAGAAAGAGAGGGTGCATGAGAGAAAGAGATAGAGATGAAATAGTAAATACAAACGAGTTGGAATCGATTAGAACAACCAGATGAGCCTCGGAAGATGATAAAATGAGTGAAAATAAACATTGGGAAAAATAACAAAACCCAAACAACAGCAACAAAAATATTAATATTAATAACAATAACCCATGGGCAACAACAACAAGAACAATAACAACCACAACGAAATAAGTTTTAGATGTAGTCATAGTTGAGAAAAGAAAATAAAAGAAAATAAAGAGAGAACGAGATGAGCACGTAGACAAAATGCCAGACTCATGATCATCACGATTGTCGTCATCATAGTCAACACCTTCATAATCTTCATAATCGTCATCATCACTGTCACCATTGTCATCATTATCTTGTTAAACCTTCATTAGAAGAAAACTCTAAGAAAACACGAGGGATCAGCGACAAGTTCAGGAGTCTAAAACAACAAAAAACTATCTGAGGAAAGAAACTCTCTGACCAAATAGATAGGAAAATTTCGGAGGAAGCGAAGTGAAAAATAAAAATTCATGTATTTAGAAGATTTTTTTTTTTTTTCGGAAAAGGGTGGAAAGCAACAAATGAAACAGTCGAAGTGGTGGGAAAGATAATGCACGATAATACTGCAAGGGATTTGTTGTTTTTCCGGAATCTCAAGAACCAAATGATGGAGGGACGGAGGAAGAAATTGAAGGAGAAGACGGGATGACGAGAGTGGATCAAGTGCGGATGAAAGTGGCGAGAATGATGAGAACGATTGAAGAAGAACGATTGAAGATGAAGATGGAAAGATTGAAGAAGAACGATTGAAGAAGATGATGGAATGATTGAAGAAGATGATGGAAAGAGAGAAGATTATGATGAAGAAGACGATGTTGATCACGAATGATCACGGTCCACCGCGATAAGGATAACGAGGATCGTGCAGAAGCAGATGATCAGAAAACCCAAAGGGATGAGAAGAAAATGAGATGGTGGAAGAAACTGATGTCGGGAATCTGCTGATCGTGATCGCGTTCTCGTTGCCGCCGATCAAGATTGGGAGACGGACGACAAGATCTTGGCGAAGATAATGAATATATTATGCTGGTTTATTATTATGGTTTATTATGCGAGGGAAAGAGAGAGCTTTGGAGTGAAGGCAGAAAGAGTATGAGGGATAGAGTGAAGATACCAAAGGGAAGAGAGGGGCAGAGTGAGAGGGATAGCATGAAGAAAACAGATCGAAGAGGAGCAGATTGAAGTGATCAGAACGAAGAAAGACGTGCTTGAAGTGCTGACGAATTCGAAGAAGCCGATCATCTGAGGAGGGGATCGAGAACTCCACAGATGATGGTTCTGCTGCTGCTGCTTCTGCTCTTAATAACGAGGCTCGAGCTCGATCGCAGCAGACACTCCAAGGCAGACGACGATCAAAAGACGTTTCGAAGAAGAGAAGCCGATTGGAAGAAGAGAAGACGATTGGGAGACTTGAGAAAATGAATAGAAGACGATTGAAAGAAGGGAGAACATGAATAGAAGATTCAAAGACTGAAGACTGAATCTCAAGAGAAGACGTCAAGAAGACGACCAGAAGATATAGAATGAGGGCCAGAAACGTTAGAAACGATGGCTCAACTTGTTGGTGTTGGTATCGTTCGTTGCTGCCGAGGAAATTATTGCTGCTGTTGGAGCCGGTGACGATCGAGGCCACGATGGGGAGACAACGATGATGATGAAGACAGCGGCAGCCCGCTTCGTTAAGCCGGTTTTCCCAGCAACAACCACAATAATAATATCAAGTGGCTCGCTAACAAGTTGGGAAAACAGGCGGCTGACAACAATAACAACAACAAGGATGACAACGACAATAAAGGTGGAGACGAAGGGAAAAGGAAGAAAAGGAGAAGAAGGAGGAGGAGAGGGAGAAGAAGAAGGAAAAAGTGTATCATTTGGAGCAAATGGTTTCCAGCTAAGAGCGATCGAAGGACCGGCCGCATGTGATTGAGTGTGACGCGAGGACAGGTTCCTCTTTCTTTCTCACTCACTCACTCCATCTCTCTCACTCCCTCTTTTTCTAGGGAGCCCCGCGATGAGTTGAACGAAGTCGTGTCTGGGTTTCGAGAAGAAATCTCGGGATTTCGAATAAAAAAATCGGGATTTTTGACAGAAAAATTCATGATTTCGAAAAGAAGATTTCGGTAGTTTTGATATTGTTCGAAATATCCGAGTGGACATGAGGGCAACAACAAATGACAAAATCACAACAACAACAACACAATCGTGTTGGAAGGCGGGCCACATGCGTGTATCTATCGGATTGGATCGAAATCCGAAATCCGGCAAGTCATCATGTATCTGGATCGAATATCGGTTATTATTCCACAATTAACTGAAATGCCAACAATAATAATAGTGAAAATAATAACACCCAATATCAATTGCGTGGTGGAACCGTAATAACAATGTAACAACAACAACAACTTTGACAATTGTCGCGCCATATATGGCAAAGGTGTATCTCATAGATACATACGTGTCCACAGTAATAGAACGATTGATGCATTCGGTCGCAGCGATAGCTAAGCGAATCAGGGGGCGTGGCAGGGGCGAAGGCCGGTGGTGAGGGGACGACGACAAATCGAAAAACAAAAGAAAATTATCGATTAAAATGTCATGGCTTCGTCCAAAGTATCGCACAGATAATGGTTTGTAAGGTCGTTGTTGTTTTTCCCAGTTGGAATTTTCATGTTTTTTTTATATTTATTTTAATAACTTGTGTGTTGTTTTCATCATCATAATGTTCACCAATGATAATCGTTTTTCTGTTCTCTAGAAATGGGTTTTAAAAATCTCATTTTATCGTCGTGTTCGAGTTTCATTTTCGTGTTATTTTAATTATTTTTCCAAGTCATTAATTTCAAAAAATCTAGAATCCATTATTCTCCCCAGCCTCGCATGCGACTCACCATCTCTGTATCTCTCTCTGTCACACTCTCTCTATCTCTGTCTAGCTGTCGATATGGAGAGACATACAGACAGACAGACAGACAGATAGATAGATAGACAGACAGACATTTGCACTTTTGCGCATCGCGAAACCTAGCCGCAAACGTTTGCGGAAAAATAACTGCAAATTACAGATAAATAAAAATAGAAGAGAATTGAAAAACACTCGAGACGAAATGCAGGAACGGTTCTTCTTGTTGTTGTTGTTGTTCTTGATGTGTTGTTGTTGTTGTTATTTTTGTTAATTTGAAACGTACGACAGCCCGAAGTCTCGTTCGGTTTTAAAAATACTTTTCGCGAGACATTTGCCAGATTTCGTCGGATTAGGTTCGGTTCTGGTCTCGCTGCACCGACCCGTTCCGACCAACCCCCCTCCCCCCTTTGCCACGCCCCCTTCTCACCCCACTCTCCCACTCTCAGACCCAAACCAACCTGCACCCTCGTCCCAGCTCACCTCGGGTCCACCGTGTGCTCAGTTCAGTTCAAGGAAACTCAATCTTGAGCAGCGACGATTTGTTTTAATTTTAAATCGCGCTGCATTTCGGCCGACCAGTGTTGCCAACAGACGCCGACGACGACGCCGCCGTGGCGGGGGCCAAATTTAGGGAGGACGACATTTAAAGCAATCACCTGCAGCCAGACACGGGCGACCGACGTGAGAGAGAGAGAGGCAAAATGCATTCGAATCTCTGCGCGAGGAAGGAAACGTCGACGACTCCCGGTTTCCGGATTCTGTTCGGGAATGTTGCGATTAATTTTCGACATTTGCCAACGAAACATTTCCTCGATTTTATTTACACAAAACCACATGTTGGAAACGCCTTCAAGAGGAATTAAAATCATTTCACGATCCCCGAATATTGGAGAAACTAATTTAAACAAGAGGTCTTCTGTGAAGAGCAGAAGAATTTGAAAAGCTTTTCACGCCATTTACTTGAGGAGTGATCGAGGTCAGGAATCCAAAGAAATCTAGAAGCCGAAGCCCAAGAAATATAGGAATAGCAGGCCAAGAACCAAAAACCAAGGTCAGGAGGCCATGGAAACATTTCTGAATTCAAATAGGAAAAACACTGTAGAAAATTATATCCAAAGATTTCTGGGCTTCTATTGGTTGGAGAGTCAAGGACGGAAACTCCCAGAAAGAGTCAAAAATTAGATCATGAGAGAGATCGAAGAGACTGCGTGGGGTTGGAGAAAGAACCAGACCTTGATATCTGAGAATTTAATTCAGCTTCAACGAAGATTTTTCAGCTTGAACTCAAATTAAATTTCGCAAAACTTCTTCAAAACCAAAACCACGAATTTTCCAAACACTGAATCAAATTTCTTCGTTTTTCAAATAGAATTTAATGTTTCCTTCGGAAATTTCGCTTTCACTATGAAAATTTCAATAAGATTGCGAAGAATCAACTACGATTTATAGGAAACCGATTCGATTTATAGGAAGTTCGATTCCTGGAAGCAACCGACGATCGATCGATCGATCTGAAGTGGACTCGAGGGCACCTGCACCTGCACCATCCGGGTAATGGAAATTTCTCTTTCTCTGGTAATATTCCTAAGTGCTTTCGTATGCTTTCACTTCGTTCGAATGCCACGGGTTCAGCGAGTTCTATTTTGGGAATATTTCTCGATCAATATTCAGAAGGCACCGAAATGGGGGGAAATAGAAAAAAACTGAAAAACACCAGATATGACAAAACTATAGAGGCGAAAACTATGCAGAAGGGAAAATCAATTTCGTGGCCGACAAGGGAAAGATTTTGTGGAAGCGACGGACGGACAGATAGATAGACAGATAGATAGAACATATGTAACATGACATTGAAAAGACATCGACAAGCAACGAAAATAAAACACAATCGGTGTATTTATTTTTATTCTGGGTGAATTTTACTTTTGTGTTTTGAAATCTCCCCCCAGTCCCTCCCTCGTCTCACTCGGCGCCCCATTCGCCGTCTCTCTCGCGGCTTCGGGCACCCGAATCGTGCACCTTGGCGCGAATCGAACGAAAAAGTCTCGAGTCTCGAAATGAATTAAAATTGAATTAAACAAAATTATATAAAATGAAATTGCTGAGTTGAAAATAAAGTTCAACAAAGTTATATTAAATAACAATTAAATTAAACTAAATTAAATTTAACAAAATTAAATGGATCCAAACTGAAATAAAAATAAACAAAATTAAATTATATACAAAATAAGGAAATAAAATATAACTTAACAAAATTTAATAAAATAAAGTATATTCAAAAAAATAAAATTCAACAAAAATGATTTAAACAAACATAAATTGAACAAAATTAAATGATACAAAAAAAGAAGGAAATAAAATATTATTAAAGAGAAGTTTATAAAATAAATTAAATTCAACAAAATAAAATTCACTAAACTTAAATTAAATTAAATAAAATTAAATTTAACAAAATTAAATTAAATACATTTAAAATAAACTAAAACTAAATTCAATTAAACAAAAGAAAATACAATAAAATTAAGCTCAACAAAGTAAAATTAAAAAACAAAAGAAAAATAAAAAGATTTTAACAAAAAACAATATTTAAACAAACAAAAAAAAATATATTTTTTAAATTGAGCAAAATGAAAAATTTAATTTAAAAAACCAAATTTTTAAAAATTAAAATAATAAAATATTAAAAAAAACCAACACAATTTACTTTCTGCATAGAAATCAATAGAAATAGAACGAAAACACATGTTGAAAAAATATGGTTTCGTATAGATATCTATAGCTCGATTTCAGATGTCGTGTTTTTTCTAATTAAATAAAATAAATTGCAAATCTTTATAATATAATCTAAGGCGACTGTTGTTGTTGCCATTTGTTGTTGCTGTTGTTTTGGTTGTGTGCCGAGTCAAAGCTAGAAAATACCTTCAAACGAGCAAAAATATGGCAAAGCGAACGGACAGACAGATGGACGGACAGACAGATAGACATAGACGTTCGTGTGACAGAAAATGACCTTCGATTTTGAAAATACGAAAATAAGTCAATAGAGAGACAGACGGACGGACGGACAGACAGACAAGCAACGAACTACGGCGAAAGAAATAGCGAGCTTTTTTTTATTTTTATTTTTTCATTTTGTTGTTGTTGTTGGTGGCCTGTGCTGAGTTGGCACAAAGTATCTCACAGATGCGACGTATCTATAGCACATATGATGTCTGTCCGTCCATCCGTCTGTCGGTGCCGTATCTTCGAGATGAACAAACTTTTGTGTACAAAACAAAAGCGAACCCAACCAAACGTTCACTCGACATTTTCAATGTTAACCTAATGATACTAAAACTGCGACAAAAAAACAGGAAAATAATAAAGAAAAAGGCAAAAACTACAACATGTCAATGTATCTTCAGGGTTACGAAAGCCACAACAGATACATTTAACTACTATATTCAGATACTCGAGAGTGTTCGAGAGAGAGAGAGACAGGGCGAATGAAATAATAATCATTGCTGATATATTTTTGAAGCCCTCCCGCCTCCCACCTTCATCCACTTCTCCTCTTTCTCTGCCACTTCCACTCTTGTGATTACCGCGAATGCAGAGAGTCATGCGTGAATAAACAGTGCGTAAATTGTTATTGTGAAGTTGTTGTTGTTGTTGTTGTTGTTATCATTGTTGTTGTTGTTGTTGTTGATGGCGCTCTCCTCAGTCCTCATTAAAAATTTTAATCTATTTTAATGAATTCACTGCCAATGTCACGTTGCCGAAAACACTTTGACTCACCGCGTTGTTTTTTGGAACAACACGAGCACACGAGCCGTCGATCGACAGACAGGCGGACAGACAGACAGACAGACAGACAGCTAGCCAGCAAGACGGACAGATAGACAAGAGACAGGCAGCAGATCGATCGAGTGATCGGTCGATCGGGCGAACGGCCCGCAGATGAAACGTCACGGCGCGTTCGGAAATGCGGGAGGTTCGAGTTTAACGCCCGCCGAAGCCTCTCCTTGAGCCGAGTCAAAGTCGGATCTCGACCCGTGCCACACGAACAGAGGTCGAAGCGGATGGAAAGGGAGGCGAAATCACGGCTCTGGGACAGATTTGGGGAGTGGTCTTTGTGAGTCTGACAAGGATTCTGGGATTGCGTGAAGAGGACGTTGGGGCCACATTCAAAGGAAACCCTTCGGAGTCTCTGTTGGAGGCCACGGCCTTGGGATTAGGCGATTGAGGGGATTCACGTGGCGAAAACAGATTTTTTTCCCAAAGGAAGCCTCTGAGGAAGAACCGAAATTTCCATTTAGAGAACAATGGATTCGTCGTAAGCACGAGAAATGCCACAAATGAAGCGAAGGCGGAGTTCTCTGGAAAAGCAAGGTAGAAAACATCCAGTTCAACCTCAATTTCAACCTCCATGAACACCATTTGAACCCCATTTGAACACCGTTTGAACCCCCATTTGTGGCCCACCTCGGTCTCCAGTGAAAAGAAATTCGCCCGTGTCTGTCCGTGTGGTGGAGAAATTTATGGCCAGACGAGACAAAAACGACATGGCGACAAAGATATTCTAGCGACACAAAGAAATTACACACACACACACACACACACTGTTGCGAAAAAAACAACCTCCAGACAATGGAACACAAATTTGAATAGAGTGGGGAAAAAGGTGAAAAAAGAAGAGAAACAAAAATAAAACTGGCGAAACTAATAAGTGGAAAAATAACAATAATGAGACGCATTGTTGGAGAGCGACGTGATGATAACAACAATAACAATGAAGATAACAACAACAACAAAACCAACACCATCGAAATCAATCATGTATGAAGAAGAAAAAAACACATATATTACGTAATGTTCTAAATATCAAAAAAAAAAAAAACAACAACGGCGAGTAACAACAATAATAATAATGACATGCACAAGAACAACAATAATTTCAACAACGAGAACCATAAGAAAATATATAACAACAAGAACAACAATCCCAATGACAACAAAACGACGTCTCGTTGTCCAAAAAAATTTTGAGCACGAAACTCGTTCGAGCCGCAAACGTCGAGAACACGTCGACAAATATGGCTAGCAAAAGAAGAACGAGTTTCCGACGAGACCCCGAAGGAATGATAGAAGAATTAGACGAACGTCGACGGATTTCCATAAAGAGCAGACGGAGGCTTTCGATAAAGACGAAGAAGGCCCTTGAAAAGGCCCGAAACGGAGACCTTCAAACGGAGTGCGAGGAAGTTGTTCGGCCTATCGAGGTTCTTCTTTCACTCCAAAAAACACAGAACCAAAGACGGAGCCCAAAGTCCCGGACAATTAGGCAACGACTCCAACTGAGGCCCAGAAACGACTTCGTCTCCTATTAAAATCCCCCAGCTGAAACGGAGACTGAGTCCACACTTTATGGCCACGAGAACACATGCTCATCATCATCTGCTTCTTCTGTGAATACATTATGTACCTCGTGTTCTCTATGGACCGCAGAAAGATAGCGATGTGGATGGGCGGGAGACGACTTGAGGGATGGCAACATGACAATTTAAGCCAGATTCTTACAGGTCTTCACAGGGGAAATATCAGAACACAAGCACTAGGTATTAGGTGGTATAAACACAAATACACGCACAATAAAGAAGACCGAGAAGAAGAAGAAATTCACAAAAGACCCAGAGATTTAATGATTCCTTCGTCAGGTGAATTTGCATAAAGGTTTGTCTTTTATTGGTCAATTCAATTCAAATTTTACCATTCGAAATTCATTTCTTTCGTTTTGTTGATTAATTTCTCTTACTGTAAATTATTGATAGCCCGATAAAGCTAATTATGGTAATGGTTAATTCATGGCATACGACATAATGTTGGTTTTGGTTTCGGTCGACTTTTCGAAGAGACCAAATCATCCGGATTTGTTTTTGGCCCTGGTACTCCAATATAACACTAATACAATCGCAGCAACATATAGATAATTAAATCCAGGGTCCCATGGAGCACTCGAATGTCGTCGAGAAGTTCTACGAAGCTCAAGATAGTGGGCCGATCGACGTGACCGATAAGGAATAGACTAGGAGAACCCTTAGTAACCAGTTTAATCGATATACCAGAACTATAGTATAGTATAGTTCTCTTTCGGCGGGAAACTATTGGAAACTTACCGTTTAAAGTGATCTCGTATCCTTGTATCCTCACGTACTTGCGTTTCGGGTAAATGGCCAAAGCAAATGTTTCGTGTCTCTCGTACCATTTTGCTTTGTGTCCTTCATGGAGGCGTTTCTTTGAATGGGCGCGCTCCTCCCATGAATTCTCGATTAAAGTTGACGGATTTTCGCGCGCGATTTTTACGACAAAACGACCTGATTTTGGTTTCAAGCAAGGATTTCCCTTTCTCTAGCACAGTTTCCTCGGCCAGTTGTCCTCAATCTGTGTGAAGAGAATAAATATACCATGTTACATTTGTATGCTATTGGGCATGTTTGTGATTGTGTACAATTTGAGCAATTGTCGAAGTCGAGCAACTCGAATTTATGCCAATTTGTGACAATTGCAAATAATAACAATAATGGACTACAAATAAATGCATTAATTCTCGCAAATAAAAGCAATTTAAATTAATTTAATGCCGAGAGAAAGAGCGCCGAACGACAAGTGTCCAGTGGAAAAGAGAGCCGGCTGAGAGACGAGAGCCAGAGCGCGACGGGGAGTCGGACACAGACGGGCCATGTGGACCACTCTGGAACTCCTCGACTTCTCCGCAGACTCAGCTGCGTCTGATCGACTACCTTTGGTCGCCCCGTCGTCGTCGTCGTCGTCGTCGTCGCCTGCTCCACTTCCTAGTGCGAAGTCTTCCGCTCCAGCGCCTCCGTATTTAGTCCCGAAGTCTCGAGCAACGACACGTCAGATGGCATCCGTCCATCGTCGCGACGTCTCCTCGTTCCAGGTTATTCTTCTATTCCCCTCTCCCTCCCGCCTTCCTCTTTTCTCCCTTCATTCGACGCGATTCCAGTCCATTCCCTCCTCATTTGCTCTATTAGCAATTTATTCTTTAATTCTTTAAATCATTCCTCAGATATCGCCCGGCTTTCATATATACAAGACAAGTACACATAACTCCCTATATACAAGCCATAAGTATCTTCATATACTACCGGCGTGTGTGGGTGTGTGTGTGTGTTTAGTTAGTTAGTTATTTCTTTCGTTCGTTCGTTATTTTCTGCCTTTTCATCAACAATTTTCTATATAAAGCGATTCATATCCACGACCATCCGTGGCTGGAAACGTATTTCCTCAGCCGTCAGATGTGTCGGCGCGACAAGGCCCGGGGGCTGGGCTGGAGCTCGGGTTGGGGGCTCGGATCGAGGTCGGGTTGGGGGGATCGCGGTGAGTTCGAGCAACCGATTTGGAGGCAGGACGCCTGGGTTCGAGGGGGAGGCGGTGACGGCGGCGGTCGATGGAGGCAAACACGTTACTGCTTGTTCTTTACCCAACCACACACACACACACACACACACACACAAACACACAGTAACTCGCCGTCACCGTCATCGGCGTAAGTGGCTTTAGAGCTTTTGGAGGCAGGAGTTGCGAGCGGAAGGATGGACTCATGGTTGGAGGGAGCTGGAGGGGGGCTTCTGTGGCTGGTGCGGGACGCTTCAAGAACGTCGCAATAATCCAAACCAAGTAGCAGAAGCACCAACAACAAGAGCTAGGCACAACTTCTTCGCAGCCGACGTCGCCGTCGTCGTGGTGTATTTCGTGTTGGGCGAAGTTCGGCAACGTCGCCGAGCGCCGAGTGGTGGGCACGAAAACTGGCAACGCCGCAGTCGGCTGTGTGTCGTGCGTCGACGGCCGTTGGTGGGAAAGAGAGGGCGACAGTGAGTGAGCGAACGAGCGTTCGTTCGTGTTGTGTCGTGTGGTTGCGGGAAGAGGCAGCCGGTTGCGGGCCGTGGGCGAGAGGGAGACAGGGAGGGAATTGAGTGGCCGTCGCTTTGCTTGGTGGGTTTCAAAGTGTAGCGTTGTCGTCGTCGTCGCAGCAATCGTTCACAGACAACGATGACGACGACGACGACGACGACGTTGGTGCTGTTGCTGTGTTTGTTGGTCTTTCACATTCATTATGCTTATTCTGCTTCTATCTCATCGTTTCTATTTGTTGTGTGTTCGTGTGTTTCATTCTTTTATGGTAACAAAACACACATACACACACACAAACACGGATATCATGGGATTTCTTTCTGTCCTTTCCCGTCTGTCGAAGCGAGAACCGAGTGGATTTTTTATTTTGAATTTTTCGAAATCTATCTTATCTCTCCGATGGGAAAAACCTCCAAATCTCCTGACTTGCGATGCACTTGCTTCAGTTGATTTCAGCTGCTGCCTTCGAAACAGCATTTGCCGCCTCGCTTCGACGCACACAGCGGCGCTCGCTCCCTCTTAGGGACGAATTATTTCTGTTGGCCTTTCAATGAATTCCCAATAAAAACCTTGTGTTCTTTTCAAGAAACAGGCTGCGACCGAAGAAGAGAGACAGGGCAGAAAGAGAGAGAGGCAGAGGGTGGGGTGGCGACAAAGGCTCGAAAAGGCAGCAGAAGAGTAGGAAATGACAAACATTGAATAATAAAATTCTTTCTTTTCCTTCTTCCCGCTGCTACGCGTCGTGCGTCGACGCCACGGGAGGGTTGACGTCGTGGTGCGGTCAGCGCCAAGCGGTTGTCGTCGTCGCCGTCGTTGGCGTTGTCGGCAGAGGCAGCGCTGCCAACACAATTTATCGATTTAAAACGCTGTTATATAAAGTCGTCGACGAAAACAACAACAACAGCAGCAACAACAATAACAACTACGACGGCAGCAGCAGAAGCAGCTACAACTTTGTCGACGTCGATGATTAAAATAACGACATCGGCAGCAGCGACGGATGCGGCGCAGAGGACGAAGCGCTCGGCTCAGTGCGCAAACGCGCGACGAAGTAACACATAAGCAGCGAACGGACGGCAGCTCACACACACACCCTCTCCTACTCCCCGCTGGCTCACTCGCTCATTCCACTCGCTGCTGTTGAACTAAATTCCTCGTTCTCATTCCAATTCCCTTGCTCCGACGGCACACGGCATCGGTTGCACTCACTCGCACGCACACACCGCAATCTGCAGGCAGCAGCAACGACGACGACGAGGAGTCATGGCGGTCATGCACAAAGGTGAGAGCGCGACAGTGTGAGTGGGGAGCAAGTGTCTCGTTCGCTCTTTCTCGCTCCCTCTGTCGGTCGGGCTCGGGCTGGATGTGCGGCTGTACTTCGTGACGTCGGCGACGACGTTGTGGTGGTCGCTCGTTGCTTCTGTTGTTGTTGTTCACTATTCTGCTCACTTGCTCGATGACTGCCTCGTTCCTTCCTTCACTCGCCCGTTCGTTCCTTCGGCCGGTCGGTCGATCGTTTCGTTCGCATTGGAGCCTCGCTCAGTCGCATTGGGTGGCTGGTGGGGTGCGGTTCTCGTTGCTACTTCTCGTCGTTGTTGTTTTTGTTGTTCCGTCGTGTGCAGCTGGCTGTTCTCATTATTGTTGTTGTTGTTATTGCTATTATAGAGGGGGCATTTGTAGGGTACATAATAAAATTCCAACACCATTTATTGGAAGTTGTTGTGCTCATTGTGGCCATTACTAATGTTGTTGTTGTTGCTGTACTTGCAGATCTGTCTATCGCTGTGTGCAGCAGCAGCCAGCCAGCTATTACTGTGTCTCGCGTCTTTACTTTGTTTCTTCTGTTTCGTGCCGACTCTCGGGCATTGTTTCTGGTTTTGCTTATTTTCGCCTGCCTGCCTTTTGCGCAGCGCTCATGCAGAGACGTCGACGCTCGCTCGACCGACCGACGTCGATCGTTCGACGCGGCTCCACCGCTCAGTCGACCGTCGTTCGGCGGAACGGAATCATCATGGTTTTTGTGCCCAGTGGCGACGAAAGTGGAATGGAATGAGTTTTTGTTTCATTTTTTGTTTTTGTTCTGTCCACCTTACTGAGGAACTTTTTTGGGCTTCATCCCTCCAGGGTTTCCTGTGTGGCTTCCACGGTAGTCGTGGAGCCGATCGAGTGGATCGCTGGAGCTCGTCACAGACCATCGTGGAAGCTCCCCATGGCCTCCGGAGATTTTTAATTGTTCGGTTTTTGCGCTCGAACTCGCCTTCATGAAAGTCGTTTCCAGTTGTTCGAGCAGAAGCCCCAACCAACCGACTGATGGAAACTTTCAAAGACTTCTTCTCGTGGCAGCCAGGCGGGCGGCCGCTCTAATTAAAATCCAATTTATGCCCTGCTTTGAGCGACTGCGAAAACCCTTCCAAGGAACGGCGAACGGAGCATCTCCTCGACCAGCGCCCTGGGCCGACCCCTCCTCACCCCGACCTGCCGCCATCCAAGACCCTTTGTAGCCGCTTCGAAGCTATTAAAGTTCTGGAGCGACGTCGTCGGTGGTGTGGTGTGGTGGGGATTGGGCCGTTGATAGAAATAATAATAAGCTTTAAATATTACGGCCAGGCCATTTGCTGGGGTGGCAACCCCATTAAAGTTCGTGTGCCGGGCACCAGCAGGGGGAGGAGATGGGCAATAGTTGGGTTTCATTAAAATTTATACCGAAAAACACCCGTGTGCGCGTGTGTATGTGAGCGACTCCGAAGCTGCTGCTGCCAACGCGTCCGAACACGAACGAACGACCGACCGATCGTCCGAACACGGCTTCCAGCCAGCGGAGCGAACACACCCGATCCAATTCGCGAGAAAGAGACAGCGACGGAACTCGCCCTCTAAGGCAGAGCGAGAGGGCAACAGCGGCCGCATTCACCGAACACGTAGACGACGTTGCTGCGAACACACGCACTCACATCGCCGCTGTGGTGCCTGCCGTCGACAGACGCCAGGGTGCAAGAGGCGACGACGCTGACGTCGCTACAGTGCGAAGTCTTACGTGTACGTGACTGAGCGCCTGCTATGGCCAATGCTATGCTGCTCTCTTTCCCTCCCATGGGTCGAAGTTTCTCTCTCTCTCGTTTCATTCGCCGCCGTTGTTGTTCATTTACGTCGCTTCTTCTTCGGTGTTTTTGCTGCACGAACGAAGCTACACGACGGCTTCGACGACTCCACGAAGAAACGAAACGACGAACGAAAGGGGTGAATGTGAAAAGTTATGCTCGCTTGCTGTGCTACATGGCGCCATCTCTGTCCCTCCTACGTCAGGCGGTGGCGCAAGCATCGACTCGTTCATGTCGATGGGCGCAGAGATGGTGCGAGAGCGAGAGAGAAGGTGCTACTGCTGCTGCTGCAATGTTTTCGAAACCGGAACGAATCGACTCTGTGTTGTTGTTGTTGCCTACTGGCTACACTACAACGCCACAAATCCATGCGAGCACCGACACAATCAACAGCACAATCTGCCTCTCTGTCACTCCTGCGCTCGTGCGATGCGAGCCTCTCTCTCGGTTTCATGAATAACGCAACGACCAAGTGCGAGTGTGTGAGTGCGTGGAGTGGAGTGGGGTGGGGTTGGCGAAGGCAGTAGTAGTGGTGCGGCGGCTCACGGTGTCCGTGCAGTGGGGGAGCCGTCCATCAGCTACGGCTACAATTGCTACGTTGCCGCTGTCGCTGCTGCGGCCGACGCTGAGCTGTAGTTGTTGCCGCAGCCGTCGACGATAATGACGACGACGACGAGTTCTGCTGCTGCTGCTGCCGCCGCTGCGTCGAATGTCTAAAGTTAAATTGCTTCCATTATAATTTGTGTTTTTTGCAGTCGTCCCGCCGCTCCACATTATGTACATCCTGCTACCACACATACACTCTCTCTCTCTCTCTCTTGTTTGCCCACTCTTTCGATATGTAGGGAACTATGTACTTCGATGTATAGATGGTATATAGAAGAAGCTCAGCTCGTTTTGCGAATTTTCTGATGAAATTCTTTTGCGCTGTCAGCGACTGGCATCTGCTGTCGCTTCGTTGCTGTTGTTGTTGTCGTTGTCGCTGCCACCCGATGTCGATGGATGTCGTTGTTGGCGCAGTTTGCTGGCCCCCGATGCGGTTGCCGAGCCGTTTTCCACTTATTCAGCCGTCGATGCTTGTCTGTGGCGGATCGGACGACCCCGACTCGGGGCCCCAGACTCGAGAGCTCAAGATTTTTGCCTCGTCCACTGCGTCGTTTCGTTCGTTCGTCTCTTTTGGGGCTTTTTCCCCCCAGCCGATGGTCGTCGTCGCCTTCTTTCGTTCTCAGTTATCGATTTCAATAGCGATTGATTTTGTGTTCAGTAGATTTGCGTTTTCGTATTATTTGAAACTCTCCAATTTTTTGTTTGACTGTTCGTAAATCGTCGATGAAGAAATTAAAATGACCGAAATGAAAAATAACCTTCCTTTCGATCGACCCAATCCGTCTTGAATCGTACTTAAATAAAACTAAATTCAAATTATCGACAAATTAATATATCGAAAATTTAAGATATCGATAAATGAATATTTCGATAAATGAATATATTGAATATTTCGAAAGGACCCGAACTTACTTTCTTTTGTTTCACGCATTTGTTTGGAATATTTGGATTTCTCTGCAATTCATTGAATTCTACACGTTTTCAACATTTCCGATCTTTTCCACACGCAAACAATCACTTTTTCGGAAACGGTTTTATCTCCAGTAAAATGACTTTTTTTTTTTAATTTTATCGTATTTTATGTGCATGTATTTTTATAGATTTTCAATTTTATACGCGCCGGCGACACGTGATCATATTTTTTTTTCTGACGATCACTTTTTGTAGTTTTTTTTATTTAAATTTTTTTTTTTACTTTCTTCAACTCAACTACTTTTTGCGAATTTTCTCGCGCGACGCGATATATTTAAATAATCTGCAAATAAAAGTAAATACATAAATTAGTCAACCTTATTTTAAAAAAAATATGTCATTCGATAAATTTAAGTATTTTTAGAAACAATCAAAATTTCCTAACCTTGACTTAGAACCTTTCCGGTTTTTTTATTTGCATTCAACACGAAGCTTGAAAACCATTTTCAAAAAACTAAAGTGGTTTTTGCCTATCTGGTATTAAAATATTTTAAATCGCTGCCAAAATTGGATTTTTTTTATATTGCATTTAGCCATTAAAAACTACGAACATTTAACATTTGTACTATGTATACCTAATTCTGTTTTTACACGGTTTTATTTGAAACGTTTTTTTTACACGGTTTTTTCTAGAACCAATCTACAGTGTAAAAAAAACGGAATTAGGTGTACTTCCATATCTTTTTAATGAAGATTTGTCTACGTTTAGTGGATTTAAGTTATTACTATAATTTCATTTAAATAAACTACAGCTATTTCTTTATATATTCTTGAGTTATAAAATCATTTGTTTTTCCTTGTTTCGTGCCATTTTTTTAGGTTTGAACTAAAGCTAATAAGAACGCAAATTCATGAATATTTGAAAATAACTTGAAATAAATGAAATGATTGACGAGGGACAAAAGCCAAAGGAAGCTTGAAGGATAATTCCTAGCATTAATGATGGAAAACCTCTTCGTTTCAAGGATTCAAAAAACCCATTTGAGACAACTCCTTTTCGCCTTCGACTTACTTCGTTCCGCAGCCTCGGGGGGGGCGATCCTAGGGGGGCGGGGCAGCGGCCGCGTGCGCTCGACGTGGGCGGGGAGAAGTTTCTTCCGGAGCTGCTCATGGACTGTTTGTAAATAATAATTAGCAAACCTCCATTTCACAGGGTGCAGAAGAGGGCACAGGGTGCTCAGCACTGGGGGGCGAACGGGCCCCGAACGAACCGCGAACCGAAAACGTCGACAACACTCCTCGAATTTCGACTCGACTTCTTATTTCACGACGCACATATTTTTTCTATATTTCTTCGATATATTTATTTTACTCTTTTGCCGATCTCCTCCTCCTATTTCGATTTCTCACACATTTCCAAACACAGAGGATTTTAAACACTTTTTTTGGCTCCCACTTTGCCTTTGATTTCGCAAAAACACACTTCGATATTTTTCCTTTATATTTACTTGAACTTAGAATAATTTGTGAATTTCATTCACCGATCACCAAGAAAATGAAAAAACAGAAATAAACAAATTTCAACAAAACTCGCAAATTCAACGATTTTTTTTAATAAAAAAAATTTGCTTTTTCTTCAATATTTTACTTATTTTTTCCTTCTAATGAAACTTTTTTTTTTTGATTTCTCACTTTTTCTCACTGTGGATTTTCCAACTTCTCACTATTAATTATATTCTCATTAGATCTTATTTTGTTTTTCTTTCGGAATTGTTTCGTGTGTTGTTGTCGGTTTTATTTTTTAGTAGTAGTTGTTGTTGTTGGGGTTGAGGTTGTTTCCTTCTAAACTTTTATTTTATTTCATGCATTCTCAACAACGTATTCCGATGTGGATACGTTTTATTCTTGATTAACGTGTGGTTTTGTTTATGTTGTTGTTGTTGTTGTTGTTATATATATATATCTGCACATTTAAACACAGCAAGATATATACACATACGTTTTGTTGTTGTTGTTGTATTTATTTCAGGCCGATTTGTTTCTACTTGATTTCTCTTATTTTTTTAGATTTCATTTATTTTTATTTTTTTGTTTGTTTTGCATTTATTTTTCTCTCCTTACTTCTTATTATTGTATATTTTAATTTGTTTCTCTTCCTCTTTTTCTCGCGCTGCTCTATGGTTGTTGTTAAGATTATTATTATTGTTGGTGGTGGTGGTGTTGTGTTTGCTGTTGTTGTTGCTGGCTGCAGCCTACTGCTTCTTCAATTGTTGTTGTTGTTGTTGTATGTATACAACATCTACCGAACGGGAAACGCGTAACATTCTAACGATGCTCACTCATCGCGATTTACTCAGTGACTGAGATGAACAGCGGTCGCCAGCGCCGCGGAGAGCGTCGGCCGACGTTTGGCCAAAGCGCGGCACAGGGTGAGGTCGCTTCGGCCCAGCGGAGGTCATCGGAACCGCCGCAAAACCCAACCAACTCGAATTTCTTTTAAATAATGAAAAAATTGTCCCCATCGACTTTCGAAAAAATCAATTTTCATCATAAAATACCCACCAAGAGCTGTGTTTTTGGCGAATGAAAAATCTCGGTGCCCTCTTCGCATCACCCAGTTTGAGAGCAATCGCACTCTCGTCTCTCACTCGCCGTCTCTTTCGGCCTGCGTTTTCACAATCGCTCGCTCGCGCTCTCCCAATTCGCACTCAATTCATTTTTCTCTCTCACTCACTCGGTCGCTCTCTCTTTTATTTATTCATGGTTCGCGCTCTCGTGAAGAATTGTAGTTTGTGTAAAAAATGTTATTCTTTCACGAAACGATCACTTGCTTAATTAACTCTTTTCTAGGAAAATTATTAAAAAAAAATATTCTTCATTTTCTTATTTTTTTATTTTCTTCCTGTTATTAATCTTTTATAATCTTCTTTTTTTAATCTTTTAAGTTCTTTTAACTGTGAAAATATTATAATATAAAATAAAAGACATAAAATCTGAATTATTAAAACGAATTTGTTGAATGTTTCCGAAGCGAAAATTATCCAAACCTAATATTTACATGTTTTTAATTGTTGAAGAATATGGGAGATACTCTACTCAAAATCTGAGAGTTATTCCGACATATATTCTCCACTCTCTTGCTCACATACTCAATAAACCTCACTCAATTCTCGCTCTCGGCGAAACCTCTCTCTCTCTTTTGGTGCTGCCAAATTTGTGTTTGCCGGCAAGAGCGTGAGAATTTGTAGAACTGTTGGCCGAACACGCACAGTCCGAGCGCTACAACCAGCATATTTAGATGCTCAGAACAAACTTAAGTCGAATTGAAGTGGAATTTAATGTTTTTTCAATTCATATTTTATTTCTAAAAATAATTAAAGCATTTAAATAAATATACTCTTCACTGAACTAAACTAAATTAAATGTATTTTAAATATTTGAAAACCGAGATAGAGGAGGTATGTAAATACTTTGGTATTTTGGATGCCCGTTCGGGGATTTCCTTCTTATGAAGTATCTACCAACTCAGCCATGGCCATGTGTTGTTGTAATCATTAAATAAGAAGTTGGCCAAATCTTCTCGCATTTGACTGGAATCGATGCAACTAAAATCATTGTCCATTGGTGAAGGTCTAATCTGTTGAATGTCATTGGAAATATTTTCTCGCCACTTTCCCCCGTGTAAATTTCCCTCGGAATCCTCCCAGTCAATATAGTGAGGAGGGCAGTATAAAGGATCGGCAGCGCCTTCGTTGTTTAGCATGAAGTTATGAAGTGACACGCATGCCAGAACGAGTTTCTCTATATTTTCTGGCACCATATGAAACGTGGACTGAAGTATTTGCCAACGTGATGCCAGGACTCCAAAAGCGTTTTCTATCGTCCTGTTTGCTCGAGACAGCATCTCGTTGTAATGATGTTTGTCTGGAGGCAAATCTTCACCAGGAAATGGTACCATCAAATTCTCAGACAATCGGAAAGCAGCGTCTCCAATAAAATAATGAGGGAACGTTACTTCGGTTCCGGGTAAATAACTCGGAGGTGGAATATCCAATGTTTGACTTATAATTCCTTTGCCGAATTCGCTCATTTCAAAGATTCCTAAAAATTGGAGAATATATTAACATTTTACGATTTTCAAATATTTGGGATTTACCTCCATCACTTTGCGTTTCGTATGCTGTAAGGTCAACGTGGATAAAGCGACAATTTGCATTGCAAGCAGCCAACAACGCCAGAGAAATGTCTTTCTTATTACTGAAGGTGAATTTAGAGCTTTGGCTGGCGCCTTTAGATGGGCACTTCATTGGGATTTGCCTTCCATCAATCGCTCCCACACAGTTTGGCAGTTTCCACAAATCCCAAGAGTCTTCCGAAATATTTTTATATTTTTCCTGTGTTGGCGGCGCAACGTGTTCTGGGCTGAGCACCTTCCACAGGACGGTTGAGGTTTCCAATATTATTGAACGCACTGTCTCCTTCCCCAGTTTGAAGAGCTCCGATAGACTTTGTACATTTGTTCCCTGAGCTAAGTGGCTGCGGAAATATCAAATCCATGAATTGAATGTGTGTTAAACTTGTGCCATACTTACAAAAGCAAAACAGCCAATCTGCATTCCGGTTCTATTGGCTTTCCTAGACATGTTTTTATTAAATATGGCTTGATCAAATTCAATATAACCGAATATGTTTCACTGGTCATTCTCGTATATTTGAAGAATTCATCTGGATCGTTCGCCTTTATTTGAAGGAAGTGGCTTTGGAAAAAGCCGGTTTTATCTCTCTCCCAATTAACGGGTTTCACCCCAAAGCGACGTTTCCTCCTCTTCGATTTCAAATTAGTCTCTCTAGTTTCTGTGGTGGGCTTCTGAAGGGAGGAAGTCCTAACCGAATTCCTCTTTACAGTGTGTTTCCGAAGTATCATCGCCCGTTTGTACGTTTCTCTTATGAAGTCGTTCGCCATGTCCGCTGGAACATCGGACAGTAGTTCGTCCATCGCTGCCAGGGAGGAGAGCACTCCAGGCCTCGGGTATGGCATTGTTATTGTGTCGACTATCAGCTTTCCATCGTCCGCTTCACCCACATTTGGGCGTATGTTGAGCATGTATTTTCTGTTTCCCTGTACAGGAAATGGAGCTGCAGGCTCAACTGAGTTGTCGACATCATTACTATAAAGAAATTAAATAGTGAAAACTATATCAAAAGAATAGAATATCTACTAAATTGTAAAATAATCGCAATGAAGTACCATTTCGTCACCGTGTGGTCTTTTAGAAAACCCAACGCCTCCATGTATGGCCAATTGAGTCTGGTGCATGTGCAATTTCCTGACGGTGTCTGCGATCTTCTCAATTCCTTGCTGAACCTCTCCCTCATTAGAACCCACCTCGTTTTGCATTCTTCTGCTAGAAAGAACGACGACGCTATTATTGAAATAACAATTTGAATTTAATTGTTTACATGTTCTTCCAACCTCTGCGGCAACGGCTGACCAAAGTCGCTCTTTGTACAACTTGTTATAAAAGTACTTATCTCTTTTGTCATACAGACTTCTACGCTTCTGGACACTCAGAATTAATTTATCAAAGAACTCCGGATCATTCATATTTTAATAATAAGAAAATAACGCACTAGAACTATAATTTGCTTTCGATAAATTGAGGAAGAACCACAATTTGCTTTTCCAAACACCAGTATCTGTCAAAAGTTTTAATTTTTGTCAACCAGAACAAGGAGTTACAATAAACAAAAATGCTAGAAATATTCCCGCATTTCAGTCATTTCACTGAAATATAACACTGAAAATTAATAAACACTTATAATAAATATATTATTAATAAAAAATAAAAATCAATTAATATGCATTTATTAATACCATTATGTATTAAAAAAAAAATATTTTTTTCTTTTTTTAGACACCCTGTTGCTTTTGTGGCTCCCTTTTTATTAATTTTCTCTTCACCCTTTCGGGTTTTCATGAAAATCGTTGCTGGCCAACTACAGTTTTCCAATCACATCTTCATTGATGAGACTATACAATTTCGATGGGGATTATTTTTATCTATTTTTGGACACCAAATTGAATCATATTGGAACTATTTTAATTCATTTTTTATTTTTTTTTTATTACTCGATTTGGGTTTTTTATTGTTGGCTAAATACAGTGTTCGAGACTTTATTACCTTTATGAAACTTATACATTTGATTGGAAATTTTTTTCCCTCTGAACACCAAGATTGATCCTGTATCTCTTTTAAATCCTTTTTCCGAAGAACCTTTCTACGTTTTTTTTTAATAGTTTTTAAATTTCTGAATCGCTGAATTTTCCCTCAGCACAGCTGTCAAAAATTTTGACAGCCAGCAACGTTGCTAACTTAACGCTTAACGCTCGTTCGCACGTTGCCATTCATTTATTGCTTCACAATTTTGTTTCTGCTTTTGTGCAGCGGACGCGAATGAATAGTTTTTATTTTTAATAAACTATGTGATTAGAAGAATCAGTGCTTCCACTAACTAATAATATCAAACAAGACACGCTTTTAAACAAGACACCGTACTCAGAATACCAAAAGTAATGTGAGTAAAAATCCGAGTTGCAAAGTTTTAATTTATATTCAACAGTGTGTAAATTGTGCTAAATATTGAATTGGTGGTGATTCTGGCTGGATTTTAAACGAAAATATATCTACTAGTTTAGCAACTAAATACACACCGAAGGCTGTCCACGAGCCGACGACGTCTCTCAAGTTTTAACCGGTTTCTGGCCGAAATTATTTATGATCATTTGCATTCTAGCCGTCGGCTTGGTTTTACCGCTTTCAACTCGCCCCGATGCACAGTTTTAATCTCCTCGCCGTTGCACGACCCGGAGATCGTCTCTTCTTTTGGGAGCATACATAAACTTTGGCGGCCAATGTCCGAGTGAAGGCTGGACTTCCCACTTCATATTGTGAACTATTTGCAGGCTTTTCTTGAATTGCTATCACAATTTGGGACTCAACGTGAGTAGTCAAAAACAAAGTGTTTCCATAGCACACACATTGTTGATATAATTCCGTTTTAATTGACTTTTACTGTTTCCTCCCGACAACTTAAGCCCTCCACTTATCATAATGTTCCCTCAACTGGCGCAAATGCGAAATCAGTCAATATGCACACAGTGAACTCAATCGCGAAGCCGCTAATTACATGCATCTGGAAGCATTTTCTCCCATTTCTCTTCTGCGTTCCGGTTCAGGCGCCCTCGAAACGCTGTCGCTGATTGAGTTTCTTTTCGTGCTTGAGCGGCTTTGTTCGTGAGACTTCCTGAATGTCTATTGCAAAATCATTGGCTTTTCTCCGTCTGTATCTGGCGTTGAACTTTGCATGAAGTAGAATGTTTCATAAACTGGTTTTAGCCTTCGACCTTCAAGTAGTACAAATTAAGCATAAGGTTCGGGATTTTCCTGAATTTTTCACTCCCAATGCTCTACGGAAGAATCGACGCGGTTTCTTGCTTTTCCACTGATTCAGAACAACATCATTATATTTAAAAAATCTTGTACTAAATTTAGAAACTCATAGCAAAAATAGCTGCGAACAATATTCACAAACGACTACGTGAGTTTCTGTGTTTTTCCTCATGTTCGAAGATTTTCCATCGTCATATGATTTGTGGATTCTTTCAAGAACACGGAGTTGTTGTCGTGTTCGCGATAAGTTACAATTAGAAAGAGATTTTTTGGTTTATTGGCAAAGGTTGAAGGCGATAACCTCATTATTCAGATCAGAGCAGATTCTTGGTCGGTTTGACAAAGTGTCTGGAGTCTCCTCAGACATGTTATATTTCCCATTGAAATGGTGAAACAATTGAACGAAGTCATCGTCATTGTTTCTCGTTCACATAATGCGTCCTACGTCGTGATCTCAGGAGGGAAGTGCGTGCATATTTTGGACTCTTGCCAATTAATCCAAACCATTTTAAATATTTCCCAGCTCGGGCCGTTGACAACGAGAAAATCGGACCCAGCCACAGGTTGTTCCATCGAATTACACACAGTTGCGGGTTACGTATACGCCTTGTGTAATGAGCAGAAATTTCTGCCAACATTTTATCAAGCGTTCGGCATATCAATCATTTAAGTAATAATTATGAAGGAGTATTTTTCACCACTGGCGAGTTAATCTTATCGGAATTCTTCTCTATGATAATTTGTATGTTCCATGTTTGTTTTGTTTGCCGTTCTTTGTTCTTTGCTCTTTCCATCCTCGTTGCTTGGAACGTAAATAAAGTCTAGCATCTACTTATGTATGGATCTTATTGACAGTGTTTGTTGTTGTACCGACAAAACATGTTTCTTCTCTCGCTCTCTCGTCATATTTGTTCCTTTGTGCGGAATGAACTTGGCAAATTATTATGTCACTTTACTATATTTAGCGTGCCTTCGCTCACTCGGCTCGCCTCACTGTTATTCGTTTTATTTATTGTTCAATTTCGCATTTTTCCTATTCCACTCTCTATCGTAGTTTCGGTTTCGATTCACTTCGTTCGTTCGATTCGATGGGTGTTTGTTTGTTGTCTGTCGTTTGGGTTCATTAGTTCTCAGTACATCATGTTGTCATTGCCGCCATCTGACTGTGGCTGTGTGAGTTGCACGTGTCCGTGTGCCACACAATTGCAACCGAACGCCGACCTATTCAAGTGTGGAGTCTCTCGGCTGTCGTCTACTTGGAGAGCTGTGCCAGACGACAGACCAGCTGACGTCGGTCGGCTCCTCGCTCTCGTCGCTCGACTCGGTACGCGAGTCCTATTCAGCGGCTGCTGGCGACGATGAGGAACGACCGGCTGCCGAACCAGTGCACGAACACGGGCGAGCGACGGACGGAGCTTTCGAGTTCGAAGGTTTGTTTCTTGCTCACCGTCGAATTAGTTCGAATAATTAACTGCAGCGCGCCGCAAATGGGGAGCTGCAGATACTCCGCCGAAAAGAATTCTCCCACAAACCGTCGTCGTTTTGTGGCAAGACATTAGATCGAAACTTCACTCGATACCGTGCATACGTCTTTTTGTTTACGAGCCTTTGTTTTGTTTGGTCAGCGGCTGTGAAATTGCGTCAATTGAATTTTCGATTATTTTCGTTGAATGAGAATAGTACGTCGTTTGTGCAGGAAAATCAATTGCTTACGCGCCTCCCGCGTTCCCAGCGAATGTCTACGAAATTTGAATGATTTCGTATATTCATTTCCACATAACGAACGAGGAGATCTGCTGCCGTCGTCGCCGCTACCGGATTTGATCGTGCGAAGCGATCGGTTCAGCAGCCGCCACCAGTTGAGAATTTCATTATCAAGGTTTGACTGTTCGTTCGCCGTTCTCTAACCCCCGCCCTCCTCCTCGGGCCGACCGCTCGTTTAACGACTTGAAATGATTTTGTTCGTTTTGGCTTGAGTTTTAATTGCTTTGCGTTTCATTTGTGTACTTATTCGAAATTGAAATATGGAAAATGTCAAATTGTGCAACTTGTTTAGAAATGTCTGTCCGTCCGTCCGTCCGTCTGTCTGTCTGTCTGTCTGTCTGTCTTAACTCATGGAATCGCATCACAAGTTGTTCGGCGAACTCCACAATGCAAAGTTGTGTTTATTAATTACCTATAGTTAGTTTCTCGAATACCCATTCGTCTCGTTCGCAGTAAATATATTTCGCCAAAGTCGTTCAGATTTTTTCTTTTCGATTTTTGTTGGCTCCGTCGTCATCGCGTATGCGATCATCGTTGGCGTAAAAATAGTTTATTTTCTTTTTCATTTAAACGAAATCCTCGAAATCCATGTTTCAACATCGCCGCAATCGATGTCGGACAAAAATACAAATTTGTCGCTTCTCAACGAATACGAAATAAGTATATAGAAGAAGACTAACAGCTAAACAAACAGACGGACAGACAGACAGACAGACAAACACACAATTAGTGCTGTTTTTACATAACAAAGAACTAGCTTCTCATCCGATCCGATCTGCATGCTAATTTAAAGTAAAGAAAGTCGCTTTGAATGCTTTGAATTAACGCGGGTTTGCGAAATTCAGACGTTGACTTGAGTTGAGACCTGAAATATATCCCTCCAAATATACTGATATAAACTACTGTATTTCTAGTTTATGACATTATATTCTGATCGTGTGAAGTTTTCTCTTCCTGCATTGAAAATCAACAGATTTTTGATCATCGTGGCTTTCATGCTGTTGCAGAACGTTACATAAACTCACCAAAAAAGAAGAATTACCAAATTGTTCGTGGAGGAAGTCTACCTGGAATCGGTGACGGTGACCTTGAAACCATTAGCAATAACAAAACAGTGCTGGAGTGACCTTGTTGCCTCTATTTATTTACTCACGCAGGCTAAATGTTCATTGAAGAGAACGGAATTTTCTTTGTTGTACAACAGCTCTGAATCCTCTGCGGTTGGGGAATTAGCAAGAAAGCTCTTTAAACACCTGAGTTATACAATCTACAATCAATTTATTCCATCGATTTTTAATTAATTCCCCCTGAAACTCGCACAGAAAAAGTCCTATCACAAGCGAAGGCATTTATTGCAGTTATCCATCGCCGTCCAGAGACTGATGGATACCTGCAGCGCTCGCTCAGCCACCCCCGCGAATCCGTAGCAAGCAAGGCAAGGCTGGGATAGGAAAGTACTTCGGCCTTCACTCGACACGCACCGCTCTTTTCGACTTGAACTTGAAATTTATTCCCATAACACACGCTGTTGAGTTATAAACATGCCGTGCTAAACGCCTTGTGACTTATCCTCAGCCCCGAAGGTTGTGTTCTTCCCACTCACTCTGCAGAATTTTCTCTCACACATATGTTTCGGCATGCTTTGGTCATTATCATATGTGAATATATGACGGGAAAATCCGTTCCTAGTGAAAATGCCCCGAATTTCACTTTTAGGGTCCCTTAAAATCAACCACAAGTCACGAGAACCGAGGTTAAATTTTTGTATTTATTTTCAGATTTTCACTTTTTGCCCTTAATATTGTACCAGAAGTAGACGTAGACACACATATCGAAAATGTTCCGTAATACGCCTCTCGCCCATACTCCAACATTCAAACTTATACTCGGCTTTGGACTCTGCACCCTGGGCGGCGCCATGCTCTATGCCTACTACAGGAACCGTGACGAGGATGAGGACTCACAAGGAGACGCCCAGAAGTCGCAGCCGGCCAGGAAGACACAAAAGCCAAATGAGAAGAAGGTCACCATCCAACTGACGATGTCCAACGAGCATATTCCGTTGATCGTTGGACGCAGCGGCGCAAATTTAAGTTTGATCGAGGAGAAAACCCAAACAACTGTGAGATTTAGGTTTGTTAATTAATAATGTATGTGGATATGTTTAAATAATAAGTAAACCTTTCCTCTTCGCAGAGATAAGGATGAAACGCATAAGTTCTGTGAGATTACCGGCTTCCCAGATGCTGTGAAGAAAGCTCGGATGCTGTTGTTGAAGGAAGTCGAGCGCTCGCCCATTGTCAAGGAGGAAGTGTTTGTGCCGTCCAGCACCTGTGGTAAAATTGTTGGGCGTTGTGGCGAAGCTCTCCAGGAAATTTGCCGCCTTTCCTTGGCCAAAGTCTCGGTGGATTCTGGCGGTCGCAGCGGTGCCATGGACAAGCGGCGCATCATTATCACAGGCAATCGTCAGCAGGTTCGATATTGGAACTATTCACCTTGGTGTGATTAAATTAAATTGAACATATCCCCCAGGTCAACATTGCATTGAAACTGATCGAGGATAAAATTCAAGAGGATGAAGATTTTCGCCGTGCTGTAGAGGAAGTTGAGCAGCGCCGAGAGCCGCGTCGTTCGCCCACAAACAGCATCAGCTCGAGCATGTATTCCTCGCAGACCTCGTTGAGTTCGCATGTGCCGCCTCGAGAGAAGCTCCTCGCCTCAACTGCGGAAGAGAAACCCATGGAGGTGTATGTTTCGGCCATTGCCTCGCCCTCGAAGTTTTGGGTCCAACTGGTTGGCCCGCAATCGAAGAAACTTGACGACATGGTCCAGGCCATGACCGACTACTACAGTTCAGCCGATAATCGTGAAATGCACAAAATTACAGAACCGTACTTGGGCCAAATAGTGGCTGCTGTCTTCAAGTATGATGGCAAATGGTATCGCGCTGAAATAGTCGGAATTTTGCCCAATCAGTACAATCCCAATGAAGTTGTGTTGGACTTGTACTTTGTCGATTATGGCGACAGCGAATATGTAGCACCACACGAAGTCTTTGAGCTGCGCACCGACTTTCTAACATTGAGGTGAGTGGCCCATGTTTCCCTCGAGGCAGAATGTAATCAGCGCCTTGTTTTGTTCAGATTTCAAGCGGTGGAGTGTTTCTTGGCGAATGTGAAATCGACTCTAACAGCCGAAACCGAGACCTGGGAGCCCCAATCGATTCAGAAATTCGAAGAACTAACACAAGGCAAGCACACTAGTTTTTTTTTAAATGTTCTCTCCAAATTTAACAGTATTCCGTAGTTGCGAATTGGAAGAAACTGATTTCACGAGTCGTGACTTACAAGGAGCGCCCGAAATCCAATAGCAACGGAGTGGGAACTAACGCGCGAGAAGGTTCGCCGATTCCCGGAGTAGAACTCTTCGACATCACAGAAGGTGATAAAATTTCCATCTGCAATAGAATGGTGCTAATTTTCTTCTTTAGGTGTAGAAGTCAATATTGGTCACATGTTAATCTCGCATGGATTTGCATTGCCTTCTGACGACCATCGACCAAAATCACCATACTACGGACATCCCCAATCGCCGCGCGCGCTCTCCAACGAAAGTTTACCAGAGGCCAGCGCCAACAGCAAGAGTGTGGGATCCGTGACCAAGACAGCTGAAGATGCGCTCATCGAACAGCAGTTGGAGCACTTGCAGCGAAACAACAATTTGTACTTAAATGAGAATGGCGGAAATGTTAATCCCAGCAAGTTATCAGCAGAATACACTAATGGAAACTATGCACCGAAGGCAAATGGCACTGATAAGCACAATGGAAACAGTTTTATGTTTAATCAAAATTTGAATGGGAATTTGAGTCGATAGAATGCTGGGACTTTGTTTCAGATTGTAGTTTATTATAAGTGGATGTAAATATGTATCTCTTGTTTTTATTTAATTCTCTATTTTGTTTTCTAGAACACAAACTAACTTTCAATACTTATAGTTACCTATGTACGTAGTTTAAGTTGTAATTTATTAGAACACTCGGACATCCTAAACATTGCCTCATTTACATACATGGACATGTAAGGAGAAGGCAATAGATATGCTTTCAATCAATTATTATTATTTTTCTTTGTTTTTGAAGAATGGATTGTGAAATTTTTTTAAATATTGAACAATACTTTATTTTCCGTTTGTTACTATTACGAACTCCATTAACCGTTTTTTGTATTTTGATTATTAGCTCCTAGAAATTGTTTTTGAAAAGAAATTTTGTTAATTGCCAAACTGACGTGAACAAATGCAATTTGTTTGAAATGACTCGATCGTGATTTGTTGTTAATGTCTGACATGCCATCAAAATATATATAATAAAAAAACGAACAAATAAGTAGTACATTGTACAACAATGTATGAAATCCTATATAAAAAAAAATATGAATGGACTTTTTTATTTAAACGGAGTTGTTGTGGAGGGAGTACTGAGCAAACCAGAGGGTTTTACATGGAAAGCTGCGAGCTTCTTCAAAGATTATCAATTGAAAATCAAACACCTTGATTCCTGCTTTGTTTTATATGCATTATTTATTTGTTTCTCTATTTCCTTATCATTTAACGTATCTTGTACGGAAACATTATTTCTTATATAATGCAAGTTCAATATTTTCTTTTAGTTGAATATAAAAAACGCAAATTGTATAAAAGTGCAATCGAAGTAAAAATCAACAAACACAGGCGTTACAATTTCAGTGAGCGAACATAAAAATTAATTTAAATTTTTTGTATACGATTTTAATAAAAAAATAAAAAACATACTCGAAGATAAAATTTTAGGTTGTCAACAAAATATGATAAAACTGTTTATTAAATAAAAAAATACTTTATTCAATGCACAAACAAAAACTTGATTAAATCGAACATTTTTATCTTGCACTTGAACAATTTCAAAATTTGTACGTGCAGCTTCATTTTTTTTAATTCTCTAATCTGAGCTATAATTTACGAAGCGATCAACCGTTGTGCATAACAAGTTGAATAAGTTCTAATTCTTCGAGATTCAAAAAGATTTCTTTTACATTTGCTACATGACGAAAAGCTTTCCCAGAGCTATAGCAAAAGTTTAATAAATTCTCTGTGCAGATGGAATAAAAAGTAATATTTGAAGCGATTTAGATATAAATTCAGTGCTGTAGTTGCCAGATTAAAGATATATTATTTTGAACGTGGCAACGAAAAATTGTCTTCGCAGTTATAAAGTTAAGTTAAAAAATTAAATTTGAATCAAAATATATTTTTCTATGGCACACTTACCTTGAATTTAGAATATGTTAAAACGAAATATTTAAATTCATAATTACATGTAAAGGAAGTGATACAAATAAACTGGAAAAAATTAGGAAAAAGAATCGCGTAGAAATACATTACAGAAAATTAGTTTTTATTATTTTTTTAAGTTTTACTTTTATTTTATTATTTTTTTTTTTTGATAGCAATAAAATATTTTTATTATATAAAGAATTGTAGTTTTCGACGTGTTCAATATTTAGCTGTGTTTCTAACTCAACTTCTCTGTTCAGCTCTTCTTTACTATATTTTTTGTTTTCGCAAAATTTGCTTCTTTATATAACTTTTACGTTTTCGCATTACACATTTTCTGCGTCATGTATATTTGTAAATTTTTGTTGTGTTATTCTTGATGTTCTTCTTCAATGATTTAAATTAAAAATGTTTATTCTTATATAGTATATTTTAAATTGTTACATTTTCATTTAATTTCTTTTCTTGTTTATCATAAAGTTATAAACTATTAGTTTTTGTTTTTTTACTTAATTTTCTTTTTATTGATTTCCAATTTTATCATTTTTTTAATATTTATAATAATAATTATTAATAATAACTGTGTTCTGCTTCTTAAACTTCTGTTCTGCTCTCTCTCGAAGGATACGACGATGACTCGACTTTCATCTCTGCTCATCACAACATCTGTCCAACATTTCCTTCTATTAACTTCTCTTCCTCTCCCACTCGTGTTACTACTATGTTTCTTATTCCTTTGCTTTACTACTTTTGTTTCTCTTAAATATGGTTCGCTTCAATACGTAAATTTATTTGCTAAACATTTTCTCGGTTCATAAACTGATGTTGTTGTTGTTGAATGTTAAAATTTACAGTTGTTGTTGTTGTTGCATTTAATGTTATATAAATATTTGTTGCTGGTTGTAATTGATGTATTTGTTTTGTTTTTATTGTTGTTGTGGTAACTGATTTGTTTATATATAAATGTGAATTTCTTAAAGGAAATAATCTGGTGTTCTTCGTGTAACATGTGGTTCTCCACGTCTGGGTGCCGGGTCAAATTGTAGGCTAAAAGAGGGAGAAGAAAAATCAATTATTAGCAGGGATTCAAGTACTTATTATGAAGTGATATCTATGAAGTAGGTGTCTAGTAGCCTATCTGATAGCACTGCTCGATATCAATATTTTTAAATGTCGCTATTGCAATGAGTGCTTTCCCACCATTAGTCATACAGACTGACTCCCCATTGAAAATTTCATCAGCCGTTATTACCATAAAGAAATAGTAATACTGTCGCTAAGGTAAGAACTATAGAAATCTTTTACTATCATTATCTTAGGTATCACTCTAATGTTAATATGAGAAGGGGAACAACTCAACTTTTCGCAATGATGACAGGAAAAAAATCTGAAATTAACTCACACTTGGACTTCGCGCTATTTTCTTAATTGATTTCAACTACAGAGAGCATGTATTGCGTCAATGCTTAGGTTAAAGTTTAAAAGGAGTAGCGTAATCAGATAAAGGTTCATGCAAGATGCTTAGTTTCAAATACAAAATTTAAAAAAAAATATATATAACAAGACACAATCAAGAGTTCCCATTGCTTAAAAGTCTTCAAAAAATATTTATACATTTAGCACATAATCTTAATGAATCAATACGTTAACGTTAATTATTGAAAAAGTAATAAATTCAAAAGCAATTCATTATTCTGAATTGAATATAAGAAAACGAAGTGCTCAAAAAAAGTAGACAGCAAATATTTGCAAATTTAAACTCGTTTTAGATAAATGTTATGTATAGATGTAGGTAAAAACAGTAAATATTTGTGGACAAAAGAAAAATGAGGAATAATTCGTGTGCACATTAATCTCAACAGAACGAACACAGGCGCACTACGTTATCAACAAAAAACAAATAGGTAATGGGAAAGTTAAGTTGTGGACGTTGTAGTGATTATCAACTGAATATTAGTAAATATTTTTGAATTATTCTTTTAACATTGATTAGATAACGAGTTAAGTGCAGAAAAATAAGCAATACCAGCGAATATTTTATACAAATTTATATTAAATTTACACCTATCCGAGGAGGAAATATTCTATTTTCTCATTATGGATATTCAACTTGTGTGAAAACCCCTCTTATAAAAACGGTCTTTTGCTCTACAACGTCTAACTTTTAAAGCACAACAACGCTAATATAAAGCTTTGGCATAGAACATTAATGCAAATCAATTCCCTTGATATTAGACTACACTTACAATGAAAATTTGAGTGAGTCATCTAATTCCATGAGAGCCGCTTGGTTACCGCAACGATAACAATAATTTGGCGCTGAGAAGATTGTGACAACATTTCGATCATGACACCAATTGTAGCCCTCCATGACCAGTTGATGAGCACGGGAGACCAATGTTAGACCGTTTGTGTTGTTGAAGGTTTCCGAAATGTCCTGGAAAAGTAAAGAGTTCATTAATTCGAAGACTTCAGATTGATATGTAGAATTCTTACCTGTCCAAAGGTGTAGCCAGCACCACGTGGAGAAATGCCCCAGCCACCCCTGTCATCGGGATCGGACCATAGCAAATCGCACATGGGACCCTCATGTGGAACCTCCTGCAGGCGATCTAATGCACGTATATGATCCAAGCTATCGATCGATGGACTTAGACCACCGTGCAGGCAGAATATCTGCCCGTCAACCAATGCCGTCAGTGGTAAGTAGTCAAACAGATCCGTAAAATATTTCCAAACGTTGGCGTTTCCGTACTTGCGCAGACACTCATCGTAGAATCCGTAGACCTGCGTGATCTGTCGGGACTCGTGGTTGCCACGCAAAATGGTGATTCTCTCGCGATAGCGAACCTTCAGGGCCACCAGCAGGGTAACAGTTTCGACCGAATAGTAGCCGCGATCGACATAATCACCCATGAACAAGTAGTTTGTATCAGGGGATTTGCCGCCTATCCGGAAAAGTTCCATCAAATCATGGAACTGGCCGTGCACATCGCCGCAGACTGTGACTGGACATTTCACCTCCTGAACATTTGATTCTTTTGAGAGGATTTCCTTTGCCTGCAAGTAAATGAGAGAGAGAATTCAATGAGTAAATCTATTTAATGTATATCAGAAGAGAAACTACTCTCCCATTCGATTTGTTCTGCATTCAAATGCAAACCAAACATTCACATTTTCACTTTCCTTCGATGATATGAGCCGGCATAAAGCGCAATGTAAAATTATTCACATTCTCAAAATACAAACAAATATTACTCATTTCGAATTAATTCTTACGTCGTAGAATAATTCAGCGAAATCTTCCTAAAGGCGACAGGGCGAGAAGGCATGTGTGGTAGGGTAAAGGCCACCACCCGTACTTAGTATAACAAGCCCACATTTAAAGACTCAATCAAGTGTGCTCCGTCCCCTTTATGACTGCGGTATTGCGAAATCCACCATATGAATAAAAGTGATGGGGAACTCGGCAGGCGGCGGTTTAGTAAAGAGCAGACGAGAGAAAACAAACATGCGCCAACGTGTTGAGGAAGATTCAGTTAAAAATAGTAATTGCAAATGCTTTAATTGATTTTCATTCTACTTATTCCATTTGAAAATATAGAACGAAAATCTGGTTTTTGTTTATCTTTGTGCTCTTATGAATGGAAAATAAAAACAGAAAGCAAAACCTACGACAGATTCGAAAGAAAAGGAAAATTACACGTGTGAATCAATGAATTGTTGAGCCAGATATTTTAGCAAAACAAGATCGGGAGCGAGAATAGGGTTAATTCATCTAATGGTTGTTTATGGTAATAGTTTTTAACATTATTTGTATTTATTTTATACATTATAATATATTTGATTATTCTTTGATCCAGAACAGGAACGTGTCGGAATGCATTATAGTAGAAAAACCTTTAAACGACCTTGACTTTCAAGCATGCTTAATCAACTTGCTCCATTATTACCAAGTGGACTGAAACCCCGCCTCGTGCTCTCCCTCTTTGACATTAATAAAACTTCTACAGTATAAATAAATATATATAACCAGCACATTGGTTCTTAATATAGTTTCCAAACAAAAAGCTTTCGTCAGCGGATGTCCGACAACATGCTGGACTAGAAACATAGTTTCTCAAATTGAGCAAACTGATAACTAAGCATTTTCCTTCCCTTACTCTATGCAGGTTCAGCAAGAAGATTCCATTACAAAACCACTGAAGAAGATTTGTGGTTATTAAAGCCTTCCTTTTGGCTTAGAAATATTTGCTTTTGCTTCACGCGATTTGTGCAATTTATCCAGGAATATGATGGATGAATCGACGATAGTATCAAGTGGAGGCTAACAACCTTTTATCTGCACGGGTTCATCTGCGTTGCACCAGCGGAGTCAGAAACCTGATCTACAGGACTCATATATTGCAATGTGCGGGATAGGCAGTGGAAATGTTAATCATTTGCAGACCGAACTGTTGACTTCGCGTGCTCATGTATCATCATTTCATTTCCTTTGCAATAAATTCACAATTTCTTAATTTTAGATAGTTTCTTATTTGTTATCTGCTTGGCGTGAGAAAGAGACATTCGAAGTTATCACAGAAAATGAAGTAAAGCAAATAAAAGTGTACAATGAACAAAAGTTGTCTTTGCAAAAAACCAAAACCTATTTTCGTCCGCTCGCTACGTTCGCGATTAGCTGCTTGCGACAGCGGAGAGCAATGGTTGTGAATGCAAATGATTACCAAGAGTCAAGTTGGTCGTCGAAGCTATCTGTGCCTGGCCCTGTGTTGTTCGTTGAAGGTACTCGGGTCGGTCCTCAATGATGCATTGGCACACCAACACGGAAGCACACGATGGTGTTTTTTCAGCGGGTCGAACGTTTAGTTGTTCGAACCACTTTAAACAATTATTGGATGCGCTGTTGACTTTGCTATCGTCGGTCGTCGGCCAGTTGAACAGATTGCATAAAATTGTCAAGTTTTTGCCAAACTGTGGGTCGTTCAGTCAGTGGTAGGAGACGGAGGGCAGCTGTCAAGAGACTAAATTTAATTACGGTTACGTATCAGACGTCTATTAACTTTATCATTGCCTAAAAATACCCATTGAATTAGGTCAGGGCAGAATAAATAATGGATTGGTTAGTAAGTAGAAAACTACTCTGATCTCAATTTCAAATGTTTTAAAGGAACTAGAAAATCTCCGAAAGTCTCCGTCAATATAGCGTAAATGATGAGGAATTACAAAAGGGAAAAATACAATACCCATTATACATTCTCTCGGGTAAAACGTAATAACGAAAGAACACATGAAAAACAAAATACAAAAATTTTGTAGTCTGATGATCAAAATCATGGAAGTTTATAAATTGAGAAAAAAATTAGTAAGCAACTTAAAATTTAATTGTTTAGTCATTAAAATATACACAACGAGTAACTACGAACAACCTTGTTATTTGATTGATTGATTGATTGATATATGTAGGTATGTGTAAGTGTGTGCATTTTAGATGACAAAGTGTATGAACGTATGTGTATTTGAGCATGTGTAAATAAATCAAACCATTGACATTAATGACCATTAGTGAACAAAATTGAAATTCGGAAATATTTAACCAAAATGTATCCACTTAAAATTTTAAAATATTCAAAATCGATGATTAGGTTAGCTGATTTGGTACCCTACACTGCACTCCACCATTTCCCATCCTTATACTAGTCACCAACGTCCACATTTGAAAATAAATCAATTCTACTGACGTAGCACGTGAGGAAACTCTCCTATACATTTCAAGTATTCATTGAAAAATAAAGGAAAATAAGAGATCCACTTGACAACGAAAAAAAAAACAAGAAATACAACACACTCAACCGTCCATGGGTGGCTGACGTTGACCGGTGGCAAGGCTGGTGGTGTTGCCGTCTAATTTTAACTATTTTCCATTAAGAAAGTTTCTCTTAATTTCCAGTTATTCACACACATATTTATTCATTTAATTTAAGATTTTGAACTAAATTAGCAAAAATATATCTGCATATTAGAGAAACTGCTGAACGTTTTTTTTGGATACAGATTTTTAATCAAACCTTTCGTTTTAAGTTCGAATGCACCCGAGAGATAATAGCGAAAATTGACAAGTGTTTTGAGAAAAACAACAATCAAAAGAGCAAACCGCCGATGACCTTGAGATACACATGTGTGTAGTAGTTCTAGGTAATGATAGAAAAGAAGAACGAAAACAAACCAAAACGGGGTATTTCCCAGATTTAAATGAAAACAACAACAATCTCACCTTTATAGGGTACGGCAATGGAAAAAACACTGGGAGAAAGTGAGTCTAGTCTTCTGTCTGTCTCGAGATTTGCAAAGAGGAATATTGAAAAAGACCCTCCTCGAAGAGGGATCGTTGATATTTGTCTATTTTTATTTCACGTGAGAACTGATGAACCCAACTTCATTGATTTGACAAGTTTTACTATATATTTGTTGTGTTTGTTGTTCTATTTCAGTATTATTTTATCGTTGACAAATTGATTAACTCATCATATGACTGACTTTCTGTCTGTCTGTCTGTTTGATTATTATCTATATATTTGTGAGTGTGTGTGGCGTGTGGCGAGTGTTGTCATCGTTGTCATTGTTATTTTCGTTCAAATAAGTCGTGTTTTAACGAAGCAACACCCACTGAAATGCAGCCACTTTAACGGTTTCCATTTCTGAACCGTCGTCTTCGGTTTAATATGGAGAGATACGCAGAGAGATAATGGGCGACTGTATGCAAAATACCAAGGCTCATATGAATATTATATATACTTTAGATATCCATTGTACTTTGCACACGAAGCAGAAAAACATACGAGATATTAAATATATGTGTAATGGAATTTATTTTTTATATTGAACAGAAAGCAAGCGGTTTATCAATTAATTGCAAACTGATAAGAATGAAAAATTCAATTTACAAGAGAAAATTGGTCAAAGTGGATTTTTCGCAAACACTTCCTGTCGTAAAAATAAGTAGGAATCGCGTGTTGGAAGCAAAACAAAAAGAATCAGGTGTGGCCGGCAGCGGCGCAAAGAAATCGTCATCAATACAAATCAAGGTCATTCCCTCCTCCCTTCCTTGCGAACCATGACGAACAAGACGTGTGAGGGAGGGCCAAATACGTCGTAGAACTTTGTGCCTGAGAGCTCTTGTTATCGCCACTGCGATGATGACGTGAAGGCAAAAGACAAGAAGAGGACAGCAGTTTGAAGCGAAATACATACAACGGGTGACGAGAAGACACTCGGATATTTATGTAACATGCCATATAATTCTCAACCAACTTAGAAAACATTGTTGTAAAAGAAGGAAGTGAAAAGCTACTTCACGTCCAATGCGACGTTGATTGCAACGTGCAAATGAAGTGGAGGAAGAAATCACACATACAGGCGCACAGCATGTTATTGGTTCGTTCACCCGCAGAAAGAACGAATCAAACATAAACAGAAACTAGTTATAAAAGCATTGGATACCACTATCGAAAGCCTCCGAAGAACAAACAGCAGGAGGAGAACGGACAAAAATAGAGTTAGAAGAGCATGCAGAAAGAAAGAACTACAGTTCGACAAATAGTACAAAATGTATAAGGTTCCAATTTGTGAATGAGAATGGAATGAGAGTTTGCGTTTTGAATAAACTCAAGTAATGAATGAAAATTGTCGGTGACAATAATTAAAGCCCAGTGTAAATGTACGCAATGAAAACCCTAAAACAAACAAAACCTGTCAAGCGAGAGAGTTCCATGAAAAGTTTTTCCTGCACAACCAGTCAGTTATTGATTTTTTTCTCACGCAATCTTTTACTTCCGTTCAAAGAAAAACTGCGTATTTTCCCCGTGAAATAGAAAGTCATTTTATATATAGTATGAACAATTATCAATTATTATATTTTTGATATACTCCAATAGGTTTTTAGGTTTTAGAAACCTTTCAAGGCGTTTCAAATGTTTGTTATTCACAAAGAAATTAACCTTGACATTAATTAAACTTTTAAAAAATAGGGGAAACATTCAAACAAATAACAAAAATATAGGATAAATAAGTATATAAATAAGTAAATATAGAAAGGAACATATTTTAAAGGTTTAAAATTCATCGTAAGGGGAATGGGGAGCAGATAAACATACGGACAACAATATCAAGACGGACAAAGACAGGTTTTCGACGCTGCAAAATTAATAAAGGTATTTTGTGTGTGGTCAACTTATCGCCAAGCACCTGAGATTCAACAGAAAATTGAGGTGCTAAAAATTAACAATTGGGTGATAAACATAAAGTGTATATGAAAGACGATGAGAGAAACAAGTAAATGACGTTTAATCAGCCGCTTCTGCAGCCGCTTCGAAGACGTCTAAATGCATAACTTATTAAAGAAACTCCACTCCAAGAGAGTGAGAGCGAGACAAAAAAAACTAGTTTAAGGGTATTCCTTTTAAAATATAACTTGTTCTGGCGGCAGAAATACTCGGAAGATCGACCTCTAATTTTGAGGCGGACAGAAATGCCGCTCGGGCAAATTTGAATTTGACTTTCTAAACATATTTTTGTTGCAGATCTCAATCTACAACGCACAAATGACCTTACTTTACATAATGGTCCAACAACAAAACATATAATGATTTTTCTTTTAGAGAGAACCAAACAAAGAAATACAAATATAAACAAATCAAAACATGGTCTCAGTCTGAGGGTCAATGGATGAAAACGGGAAAAAGAGGAAGTCGATTCTATTTTAGACGACGATTATTAGCGGAAGTAGCAATCAAATTGATTTGATTATATTAATCAATTCCGTATATATACTTGATCTTGTAAAATTATGGTTATTTTCTTTTTTTTTCGATTTTAAATTATTTAAATTATTTTTAAACTTGCGTCAATCGCTGAATGCAAACAATTCTATTACCAGGTTTTTATAGACGCCTTTTTCGTAATAAATTCTGAAGAAAAAATGAAATATTCTGAAAATACAGGCAATAAGTAAACATCAGAAAGCATACGCAGGGAGTTTTCGTGTCGATGCTTCCAAAGGCTAAAATACAAAGATTTGTGTATTTTGAGAGACTATTTTTAGAGGACTTCGAAGAGAAAAGCTAACAGCAACTAAAGAGGAGTGGCGGCGGCCGAGATCCCACTTAGATAACTCGTCCCAGAGTCGATGGATGAGTAAGCAGCAGCAATACTAATATGTACTAGCGTTCATCGAGCACAGAGCGAAAGACGCAATGGAGATGGAGCTGCTGCCATGTTCAAAAACTTCCAAATATTGATTTTTTGTTATGTGCTTCATCGGACTTTCGTGGTGGAATTTGCGTCTATTATGTTTCCATATATATATTCATGAATTTTACAGCCTTTGAAATATATATTTTATTATTTCCTTGGTTCTTCGCATTTTTTTAAAGACCAAAAGGAGAGGAGAACAGATGTTGGATTACATCAATGAGTTTGTTTCAGAGTCTGTTTTGTGGTGTATACGTATGTGTAATCGTGTATGTATTGAAGACCAATTGAAAAACAGGAACAAAAACACTTGAATGTGAAATTTAAAACGCTTTCATGTCAACGGGAACGGGCAAAAACCGATGGACGGGAAAATGAAGTTAAATAAATCAATAAACCAATGAAACGAAATAATTGACTCAGCAAACTTTTAAATCTAGCGAAACAAAAATGTGTCGAAAGACGTTTAGAACCCAAAATAACAAAATATATATTTTAGATATTCGGCACGTGAAGCCAAAGACATGTAATGAATTGCTAGATTTTATTTTAATTCCCTTCAAAAGATATTGGTCCAGATAAACCTCAACTCTGGTGGAAGATATTTGAAAAAAATGCAGCATCAGGGAACGCTTGCAACGATTCCTACGAAAAGGAAGAATAGACCACAAAACAGGTTTTAAACCAATGACCACGAAGGTTGTGTGGTTTCAGGTGAATACGAAAACAACAAAAATGCCAGATAAAATATGTCGAGTAGATGAGGATTTTAGAGTGCATATCTCTGTTCAAGAATTTGAGAATCTTCGCAATTAGAATCCTACAATATTTTCCTTGCAACATCCCTAATTTGAGAATGAATTGAAATGTTTGTATTTTTTTAAACACATTTTTGTACATTGAAATTTGTAAACAATTAGTGAAAGTACAATTGTCAAACACAAAGTTGAAAAATAAAAGTACCTTAAAAAATAAACAGATTTTCTATTAGAGTAGTCATGAATGACCAATAATAAAATTTTTATGGGAATTCCTCCACCATCCATACTCCGCTTTGCAAAATGGCGAACTTCAGAAGAAAAATTGAACGCCAACGTTTTAAATTCTGCCATTGAGTGAAATCAGGAATTGGTACGTCGCGGGGAAAAAATTTCGCATTTTGAGCAATTTCTGCAAAAATTCAACTCAGCACACACACACACACAAACAGCTTCGTTAAGTTTACGCACTTCTTTCAATACGATTGTCTCTTTCACTCCCACTGTAAAATGTATCGACCAACGAAAATCTCTCATTCACTTCGCTCACGTACTCGTTCAAATTTCAAACTCTTGTCGAAAAAAAAAACATTTCAAAGATGGCCGAACTCATGGAGTAACGATTAACGAAGAACCGACCGAACACTTGAAAAACTCGATATGAGAAAAACACATCATATACTTTCGCACTCTTCTTCGCACACAAAATTACCGACGAACACAGCTGCAGAAAGGGACAGATAGATACTACTTCTTATTCTCACATAATTCTGCATAAGCCAACATGGGAGTGAGCAGGCAAATGGCAAGAGGGAAAAATTCCATTTGACATTTTTTTCCTTTCGTCAGCCACACTCACACATGAAAGAAATTTTCAATTTCGATCGTTTTTGCAAATTTTCCTCGATTTCCGATGAAAACTTACCTTATCGCACAAGGTTCGCACTTGTGTTTCTGTCAATTGGTTACATTCGTTTAACTGCTCAATCCATTGATCCAAATCTTTTGTTGTTGCTTTATCCTCCATTGCAGTAGAAGTGAAAGAAAAAGTCTCGTCAACCATTGCCGATTCAATTTTGACGGCTTTTCTTTAACACGAGGGGGGCAAAAAATTAAATTAATTCCAATTTATGGTTGTTTATCGTTTTTTCGCTCTCTCGCGTTGAAATTTGCACTATTTTCTGGAAAATGCCCAAATTTCACCGATTCACGAGTTACAGCGACTACGACGAACGACTACTATGAAGACGACGAACACCGAGAGCAGCGACAACAACGAACGAGTGAAAAAACGACGAAAGACTGAGCGACTGAACGAAAAATTCGTTTCGAGCTATTCCGATTTGAACGATTTGAGAAAATTGAAAGCAATTCGTTTCAACTGTTTGTTCTGTTCAACTTCGAATACCTTTTTCACTTTTACCAAAATCCTGTCGGCAAAACCAAAATGGTGGCGTTTTTCTTCTGATTATATTTCAAATATTCCACTATAATTTATAAATTATTCTGCTTCGCATAAAAATCTTGATAAAATGAACACAATATTTCACAATACCGTACAAAAAATCAATGAAAATTGGTCGAAGTGTAGGATGTTTGTATTTTCATATATGTATTTTCAATGCACGACTTCTGTTCAACTCGATTTAAGATGAATACGAGGCACCTCACAATTTCTATGCTTTTCGTTTATGTTCGTCACTTTGGGCTTGCACAGTATTTCACTAGGGTGTTAATCAGTTTGTAGCGTTAACTAATAATATTGGTCGATTAAAGTTCGTTTGATCGACCTGTTCCAAAATTTTTCACGGAGCGTTCCGACTATGCGTTTGGGTTGGACGACGAACGTATACAAAAGAGCAGTGCAGCAGTAGGCGATGACGAAGAGCGCCGATCGGTTGAACTGCGACAAAATGGCTGTCGTCGGTCGTCGTTGCGAGATGACGAATTTTCAAATTGGTTGAAAGGGAACTGATTTTTGTTTTTATTTTATATCTATCAATGATTGAAAGGAATGGCATTGATTTGATATGCAAGGGTTTTTTGGTATGTACAGGATGCAGTTTCTTTCGATTTATTGGTACGTGCTTCGTGATTTGTACAATATTTGGGATTGAATTCCGTGACGTCATGACACTCCAACTTCATCGTCACTCCACTTTTTCACAAAACCCTGTTGGGGGCAGATGTGAAATATATATTCGAAATTTATGAATTTTTATGAAATTAGGCTCTGGAAACGTTTTTTTGTTTGCTCACCAAAAATGGTTATGGGTTCTTGGACCTAGGGTTTATCAAATTTTATCACTTGAAAACACTTAACTATTTTAACTTCTACACTTTTAAATATCGCGGCATCCCTGGACCTTGTATTTTGATGATTGAATTGATTTTGACTTTGCTCGGAGTTTCTTCCTCTTTTTTTCATTATATAAATATTCCATGTATATAAATCACACACACAAATAAAAAAATAAACATTATTTTAATGAAAACTAACCAACAATTTAATTTCAAATGCAAAGTCAGGGATGGTAAAGGAAAATGTAAACAAACATAAAATTTTTTGTAAAAAAAGTTGACAAGAAGTTCTTGCGTAACGATTTTAGTTGACATACTACAGGGTAGTTCTTTTCCATTTTTGTTTCTGATTTGTGCGAATGAATAGTTTTTTTATTAAATTGTTATAATAATTTTTAATAATTTAAATTTAAACAATTAAAAATTATTCTATAATAAAAAGAATTTTCTATCTCAGAGAAATCGGAGAATGAAAATGAGAAGACCGTGTTTTGTTCGTTCGATTTTCATTCGGTATTAGAAAGTGTGAAAAAAATTGACTCGGCAACGACATTCTCATGAAGACTATTATTTTAAAAGCAACACAGCGACAAGCTGAAAAACTTTGCTTGTCGCTATCGGCAAATTATATATCTACCTTGAGTGGGGACTGGCATATTTCACTCTTTTGTATGTGGGAATTTGTACTTTTATATTTTATTGCATATTTATCTTCTAGCGTGTTCTATGGTTAAATTTTATTTTATTACTATTAAACTAATATTGTTAGTAACAGAAAATTTCATTGTTAAAAAATATCACTATCTAAAAACGATATGTTCGTTCCGACGACATGTTGTCGACGTGTTGCCATGTCGTTACCTCGTCGAATGTGTTTCGAAATAAATTCACGAACGCCACCTTAATGTCGTTATTATCAACAGATAAGCGAATTTCGTTCTGTCTATCTCTCTCACACTTTTCTTTTGCGGAGAATTGTAATGAAACTCTACACACTCTCGGACTCTACACATTTTCGATGCAATTGCAACGAACATTTTCGGAAAATTTTCGAAATATTTACGTTTTTCTGTTGCTTCCCTGGATGACTGATATTTTTATTTATTAATAATAAATTGTGGTTTTTTAAAAGAAATGGACTGACAGAGTGTTTTGATCAAAAGTGGAGTGAAGTGACTTCAGCAACTCTGATAACATTTCTTTTGGCGCCACCTGCATGTCGTTATTATCAACGAAAAACGAGTGCTGTGGCCAACTTCCGTCGGCGAAATCCGCTTTTCCTTCTTTTTACGAAACCTTTCGTAGGTGACGCGTGTATTTTTGCGCTCCACAAAACTTTAAATAAAATATGTCTGAGACTTTGCAACTCCGTGGAACCCTTATTGGCCACAATGGCTGGGTTACCCAAATCGCAACCAACCCCAAGGATCCCGACACCATCATCTCGGCTTCCCGTGGTAAGTAGAAATAATTATTTGACTTTGGATTTTGATTGCAAAAAAAGTTGGGTTATTTATTGGTTGAGAACTGTGAAAATCCTAGAAAATCTAAGGAATCCTGCTAAATTTCATAGGAAATTGAGATTTGTTGTAATGCATGTCTATTTTTCTTTGCAGACAAGACCCTCATTGTCTGGAAACTGACCCGCGATGAAGACACCAACTACGGTTTCCCCCAGAAGCGCCTTTACGGCCACTCCCACTTCATCAGTGACGTCGTGCTGTCCTCCGATGGCAACTACGCCCTGTCCGGCTCCTGGGACAAGACCCTCCGTCTCTGGGATTTGGCTGCCGGCAAAACCACTCGTCGCTTCGAAGACCACACTAAGGTGACGAGAAATGTTTCATTTTTTGTGTTGTGATTAGGGTCTACAGGGCGTAGATTTTTGAACAAAAATTGAACCGAGTAATGCAATCATAAATGCACTAGATGCAGTGCTTTGCCTAGGGAATCGTATAGACTAGGAGCTGATGGTGGTGCCTAGTTAGGGACATGTTAAGACTAGGAGCTTAAAGAGATGTTCATTTAAATCTAGGCTTAGTTTATATAGAACTATAGAGGCACCACCTCAAAAACTTGAGCCTATGCGAGGCAGAATTCTGGTTGATTATGTTGTGGAGCACCTGCTGTATATGCAACAACAACACCTAGTGCCATCAGCCTGGCACTACTGGTTTCTTGTAAGTTTTTCCAGCCGCTGTCAAATTATTAATAGTTGTTTTTATTTTTAACATGATTTATGTGCTCTTCTATGCACACGTAAGCACTTTACTTATTCTATACTTGTTTAAATGCAGGATGTCCTCTCCGTCGCCTTCTCCGCTGACAACCGTCAGATCGTGTCCGGCTCTCGGGACAAGACCATCAAGTTGTGGAATACTTTGGCCGAGTGCAAGTTCACCATCCAGGAGGATGGACACACCGACTGGGTGTCGTGCGTGCGTTTCTCGCCCAACCACTCCAACCCAATCATTGTTTCCTGCGGTTGGGATCGCACCGTCAAGGTCTGGAACTTGGCCAACTGCAAGTTGAAGAACAACCACCACGGACACAACGGATACTTGAACACCGTTACCGTTTCCCCCGACGGCTCTCTGTGCACATCCGGTGGCAAGGACTCCAAGGCTCTGCTCTGGGACTTGAATGACGGCAAGAACTTGTACACTCTGGAGCACAACGACATCATCAATGCCTTGTGCTTCTCGCCCAACCGCTACTGGTTGTGCGTCGCCTACGGCCCATCCATCAAGATCTGGGATTTGGCATGCAAGAAGACCGTCGAGGAACTGCGTCCCGAGGTTGTCTCCCCCACATCGAAGGCCGATCAGCCACAGTGCTTGTCCCTGGCCTGGTCCACCGATGGCCAGACTTTGTTCGCTGGCTACTCTGACAACACCATCCGCGTATGGCAAGTCTCTGTCTCTGCTCACTAAGGCACCAGTGCAGCGGAACACGTTAAATGCTGGAGCATTTTTCTTCTGTTTTTGTATTTTTTACATATTAATGGAAAAATGTAAATGTATTCGAAATGAGAAAAGTTGATTTGTTTATTATATAAACAAATAAATAACAAGAAAATGTAAAAAATATGCAATTTTGTATTTATTCGTAGACTTTTAGACTTTAGATTAGTAGTTTTAAGTTGTCATTTCGTTTCAATAAATCTAGGCTATTATGTAATTCAATCGAATCAGTGTACGTTCTTTTCTTTTCAAGAGTTGAGGAACTCTGTATTTAAAATTGAACGGAAGCATGAGATTGAATTGAAATCTGCTCAACGATTTGAAGTACTTTACACGGCTAAAAGACTTATTAAAACAACCAGCTTGAATATTAAATATGTTTATATATTTTTCGTTTTTTCTTCACTACTTTACAATGCAAAAAGTTTGTTTTTTTCACCAAATTCTTCAGTTTGCACACCAAATCCATTGTGCATAATAAATAATATGTTTATGAGAAATTTCTTTTTTTTTATACTAAAAAGAAGCTAACTTACAAATAAAACAATTGAAGATTTATGCAAAAACAGCGAGAGTAGAAGACAACATTGTGAAACGATTCACACGCATAAATACAAATTCAATAAACGAAGAAGAGTTGCGGGTGGGATGATGAGGGGAGGGGGAGGTGGGGAGGAGCAATAGGAACAAAATAACAAAACAATGTCTGCTCTTGGCAGAGCCGGGCGTTGGGCGTCCGATTAATAACTAACTAGAATATCAATAAAAATTTAGAATAAATCTTTGCAGGCTTTCCTTCTTTCTTTCTTTCTTTTGGGCACTTTTCGTTAATGTTCTTGTTTGTTTGTTGATTGGTCTTTCTTTTGTATATCTAGCCTAGCTCTACTTTCTGCTGAAGCCGCTGTTGGAACGATTAAGCGTTGTTGTTGCTGCTGCTGCTGCTGCAGCCGAGGGCGTCCTGGCTAAAGCCGGTGCCGATGCTGTCGCCTTTATTCCTGTGCTGTGCGTAGACGTTGTCGGCGCCGTGGAACCGATGCGGTACATTCCGTTCTTGAAGACTATTACCAAAACCGTGATGTTGTCCACGGAGCCGCGATGATAGGATTGCATGGCTAAGCTCTTGGCACCAAAGTCGGCTTCGCTCATGTGCTCCTTTATGTAGCTGCACGCCTCCTCGTTGCTGAACGTGTCCCAAAGCCCATCGGATGCGAGTATGAGAAATGAAGGCCTGCGAAAGCGATGATATTTAATTCATTAAGAAGAACTTTGATTGTGACCTCGATGGCTTACTTGTGATCATTTAAATCGAATGTTAGTATGTCTGGGTTTGCTATGACTAGATTTCTGTCTTTCAGTGGGTAGTCGCCGAGTGCGCGCGATGTGGCCAAAATGCCGGCCACGCGCCACACACCTCTGAAGGCAATGAAGCCGCCGGCGTCGTGAATGCGCTTTCGTTCGCGGACCTGTGGATCGAAGAGCGAGCGAGAGAGAGTCGGTTAGCCAACTTGTGCCAAGTATTTGGAGTAAGTACCCACCTGCTGCGGCTTGTGGTCGAACGAGAGCGGAATCGCAATGCCTCGCGAATCGAACATGACGCCGCGCGAGTCGCCCACATTGGCCACGATCAGCTTGCTGCCTTGGATGATGGCGATCAGGGCGGTGGTGCCGGCGATGTTCGTCTGCGGAATGTGGAATGGAGTTCAGAGTTTAGTTGGGATCACATTTTGGACATTTGGGTCCCCGTTCTCACCGTTTTCTTGGCGGCCTCCACCAGTTTGTAGTCGGCCGACAAGACCTCGTCTGTGATCATTTTGCCGAAATTGATTTTTCCATTCTCAATGTAGCATTTGGCGTCGAAATTGGGAGGCGGGCCACCGGTGGCATTCGAGCCGTCTTTATTGTTGTTGTTGTTCTGGTTGAACATGTTCTCCTTGCCCCTCATCAGCGAGTTGAGCTTCGAGGTGAAGACGTCGGTCTCCTTTTGGGGCTGCTGCTGCCTGGAGGCGGAGCAGTCGTCGGCGGTGCTGCAAGGACGAGATGTGAAAGGACGAGACGAGTGAAGGGTTTAACATTATTTGTGTAAGATAATTTAATTAGCGCCTCCCCCTCGTGGTCTCATCAAAGAAACTTCGACTCCCGCTGAGAGACGCAATTCTTTGGAAGTGAAATTTTTCGAGTGAATTATTGAATGCGTGTTTATTTTGCATATTTCAGAATTATATCTACTTAACGTGAATTTAATGCCGCAATAAACAGCGCGCACACATGTGGAAAATCGTGGAAAATCAAAAATAGAAACGGAATGAAAGCGAAATGAAGTCGTTTCATCGAATTTTCGGACACACTGCTAATGGCCATCATATTATTCGGATGGAAAGCATTTTTATTCTGATGGAAAGCATTGTTTAATTTAATTGCAAATAACCAGCAATAACCAACCTGTGCGCCTTCCGCAGGCTGTCGCGTCGACGCACGAGTGGCTCGTTCTCCTTGTTGCTCTCGTCCTTGCGACTCGCCTTCCGCTTCAGGTACGGACTCGCGTCGTAGTCGCCGTACTCGGTGCCATCGATGCCAGCCGCATTCGCCGCCGACAGATGCTGCGGCTGCTGGCCGTTGAGCAGCTTCGTCGTCTCGATGATCTTGTGGTAGATGTTCTTCACCAAGATGTCCTTCGCGAAGTCCGCGGCGAATTCGCCGCCGTGTCCATCGAAGACGGCGAAGAAAGAAATTCCGGTGTTGTTATTGATGTTTTCCTCGATGATAAATCTGTGGATTGACATCAATTTAGAGAAAATTGTTTTAACAAATCGGTTTGTAGTCATCAGTAACAGAGAAAACCAATTACTATAAAAATATATCTGAAGATTTTTTTTAATAATCAATTAATTTTTGATATTTTGATAGTGTGATGAAACATCAAAAAATAAATTCTTTCCATGAACATTACAGAAATTCCGAATTAAAGACACATTATGGAAGTGACCTACATATCCAGACAAGTGTGAGATTATTTTGGGAATATCGAAGAGAAATAATATATAAATAAGGGCACAGAGAAGCCGGTTTCTTCTTCATTACAGATTTCCCGAATGGGATTCTCCCATCAAACCATCAATTGAGTTTTAATTGAATACTACTCCGAGTCAATTTGATAAAAGGTCAATTGATGAAGGTGTGTGGGTTTCTTTCCTCTTCCCCTCTACCCGAAACTAGTGTATTCATATTACGTATACGCACCGATATCTCAAGACTCAATGCCAAACAATGTGTCTGTCGTAGATGATCAAAGTGACATTCATTCGATCGTTCGCTTTTTAATCATTACGAAATGTTTTTTAATTTATTCGCATACACTCTACTGATATTTCATTGTTTTCAGCTTGAGAATCCCGATCCCGCAACTCGAGAATTGTAAGAAATGAGAAATTATTGTGGATTTGATACAATGGAATAAATGTGAGAAATAAGAGAAAGAGAGATAAGAATACAAAGGCAGACAGAACGTCGGCGGAAGGACAATATCAGAGCGCAAGATAACCCAAAGCGAATTTATTTTTGCTCTTGAAATAAACGTCATCCTCATGTGATGGCCACAGGGTGAGGGATGGGGCCAAATATGAAGATGAACTGTAGCTGCTGCAATTGTAATAATGCCAAAATTTAAAGCACAGAAAATCATCTAATGTACTGGTCGAAAAAACGTGAATGAAATATATTACAGTTGTCTGGTCATTTATCATATTCGATGGCACAGTCAAATATACCCCGTATCCCATGGGTAAGAAGTATTCCATTCGTACTTCCATTTGTAACGCAGACATATGGATAATTTTTATAGACATTAAATAAATGGTAAAATCACTAATTGGAAATTTAATACGTTATTTTTAGTGAGTATGTGAGTGAAGAAGGGCGAATCAAAACTTCAAATGGACGTTATTTTTAAATACAAAATAAACTAAATATACACGGCCCAATTTAATAAACGCAATTTTATGTCCCCGATTTTACTCCATCAAAAGGTAGGGTGTATGAAAATCCCTAACAACACTTACATGTTTTAATTGTAATTTTACTGCTATAATAAGACAGACAGACAGACAGAAAAACGGGGACAAAGTCACTAATTATTTCCACTTCCAAGTGACGGACGTTTGCACCCGGCTGTATCCGATGAATTCCTGTCATTGGCCGCAATTAAACGTGATATCATTTTGTTTTCTGACGGACGCAAATAATTGCAGGCCATTCTGTGATAAATGGATGTGGAAGCGAGTTTTACGTGTCGATTACACCCTCGTGTTTCACGTATGCAAACAAACAGAAAATCAATTCTGGTTGATGAACCAAAACCGAATCAAAAAATCACCGGCAGAAAGACGAAGTCAATAATACGCCCGTCGTTGTGATAAGAGAGTGATCGTCGTCGTCACGATCTCGCATCGACATCATCATCATCTGGCATCCGTCGTTCTGTTTGTTATGTGCCAAATATTTTTAGATTTCCCCAAGAAAAAAAAACGATACATTTTGATTTCATAAAATATAATTCGTCGCTGCGAGTTCTTTCTGGCTTGACGAAAATTTGTCTACAGAGAAAATGTTTGATATATTTATAATAAACATATGTACATGTAAATATTCGTGATCGATCCTTTGCTTTGCGTATAGATATTAATCTACACGTGTGTGAAAAAGTTCGGAGAGGAGAAAAGCACAAACTGATATATATAAATTATTTATGGTGTTGTGTTCGAGATTTGCATTCTAATTTATATGCAGCTGGCTGAGGCTTTAGTTATTTTCTGACTTATAAAAAAATATTTATAGAATACAATTAAATTAATAGATGAACACAAAGTCAGCAGGTTTTGTTTTCATCGCGGCAGACGGATAAAAGAAAGTTGCGGGGAAGAAAAGGCATATGTGGAATAGGAGGTGGAAGTGTTTTTGTTTTGTTTTTTGTCGGGTTTTATGAACATCGACACAGAGAGAGGTTCATAATGAACTAAGTGGAAGAGGGGTGAAGGGCGGGTTCCATTGAGAAAATTGCGTTCTACGTTCCGATGGAATGTTTTAATTATATTGTGGCCCAATGAAACTTGGGCAGATAATCGCATTAATGGAATATTTTTATACATGTCATTGATTTTATTCCATCCGTTGAATATACTATACTATGTACTATAATACTCCATGTCGTTAATAAGGGTGTGCATGTGTATATTAAATTTTACGTACAGACGATTGGCATAAAATTGGTGTCAAGAACTCGCGAATATTTAAGACAAATATAGAGCGTACAGGAAAAAATGAATAAAAAGCTCAAAAATGAACAAAAAGTTCAAAAGTGGAGAATATAATTCGGATCGAGGAAGAGGAACGTTTCCTGACCGCAGTAAACAAAAGATAATCTCGACTATACATCGGGAGTCAGGCGGAGCAGATGTTCTATTATTCAAAATGGGACGGGCGGCAACACTGGCAGGCATGGCGTCAAAATATCACCGAGGCGGAAAATGTACACAGACAGACAGACAACGAGAGAGAGAACAAAAGGAAAGAAATATGATGAAAATATAAAATTTCATAAATACGCAGATCCATCCAGTAATTGTTGTTTTCAGAACATTTCATCGCTCTTTATTCTTTAGCTTGTTTTGTGTTTTAAATTTATTCTAAAACAAAAAGATGCATTCATTCCTTCGATTTCCCTGATATATAAGATTTCGGTATTGAACCCAGGCAAATAAGGTATATTGAACTTCAGTGGGTGTGCCTTATGTTGATGTGAGGAAATTAAATATTCATAATTCGCACTCGACCCTATGGAATTGGGTCAGGCGGGTCGAGTATACTCGGCATATAAATATGTGCACATACATATTTGCATTAAGTATTTGATATGCCCCAAAGATTTCGCAATAAAAGCGGGGAATTTTCCACCGCAAGAAAAGTGTGTGGAGACCGCAGTAAACACAGCCTGGAGATGATGGAGATGACGTCGAGAAGCTGCAAATGGTGTTACACGCGTTGCAGTTTCCTCTCTACATCTGCGTTCGTGCATGCACTTTGCATTCTCATTCTGATTGTGTTTGATTTGCTTATATATCAATACATACGCATATGTATTGTGGGCTTGTTCTTGTTTGCGCTTTTCAAGTTGGACTAAAAATAGTTGCTTCGCAGCGCGTTCTGGCAGCAACTGAAATCGCAGCTAAATCGGTTGCACACTTTCTGTGCTGAATAGAATTCAATGAACTTTTTGGTTTTGCCTCTTTTTTTGTTTCCCCACAATCTCTCAACTAATAGATTTATATTTCATTGATTTTTTCTCCTTTTTCCCCCCCCATAATCTCACAATTAATAGATTATTTTGCGATGTTTCTAGCAGCACTCAATATTGATTATTCGAAATCTTATCGGAATTAAATAAATTCAACCCAACCGAAGGTCATAATGTCAGCTGTAGTAGTCGATAAGCCATGTAGATAGCCTTTATATACCGAACGACATTTTAGTTTTGTTTTGGTGATATATTGGAGTGGCGGAAATTTATTTCACATTCGATAACTTATTTCCCCAATTGTATGAAGGGATTCGCTTGGTTTGTTGCTGCGGCAAGTGTTCGTTCGTGCATAGTTTTTAATCAGCCAAGTGAACACCTGGTGCCGCTTTCGCACTCTGCAGCCAGCATTAGAGTTTGGGGAAACGTTTTCATGCCCTTCAACACTTCATCGAACCGATTCTGGTCAAAACTAAAACTGGTCAAATCGTGCAATTCACACTAGAATAGAAGGTGGAGGGGGGTTGAAACTCACCTGTCTTCCATGCGAGGACGACGTCCCAGTATGGCGAAGGCGGAACTCTGCTCGCGCATCTCCTCCCAACACTGATGCTCACCACTGCCCGTTGAATCGATCAGCTTGCGATTCGCCTTCTGACGCCCCAGGGAGGCCTGGATGCGCCCCAGGATGCCGCGACTCCACACATCGACGGCTTGCAAGTAGACGAGGAAAAAGAATATAATCACACCGCAGAATATGACCTCGGGTCGCAGGACATAGAGACGGCATAGCTTCCAAAAGTACGCCAACGGCGAGTTGATGGAGGAGAAGCCGACGGCGAATTTCGAGAGGATCTTCATGTGTGAAACGTATGTTTGATAGAAGACTTTATCCTCCAACTCGTCGTCCATTTAGTCTGCGGGGTGTGCGTGGATGCTGCTCGGGTCGAAAATGGATTTGGTTGTGAAGGCTGTGGCTTCCTTTCTTGTTGTTGTTGCTGGTTCTAGTTTCAGCCAAGGCCGTCCAAGGTGGGGGTTGGGGGACGACGGCGGACGCGGTCGCAAGGGATGTCGGAAATCTCTTGGAACACGACAAGAGCAGCTGTTTTGTTCGTTTGTTTTGATTTTTCTAGTTCTCTCTCTTTCGTTGTTTGCTTGCGTTCAATTAATTTATCGAGTGCGCGCCGATGAAATAGTTGAAACGTAATCGCGCAGCAACGACCGACCGAAGAAGTAACGTGAATGACACGAAAACCTATCGTTTGCGTAACGAGTTGTCTACGCTCGAGCAAACAGTTTACGTCCACTTTACGTCGTCGCGTAGAAATGACCCGACGTTCAATTTTCGATACGTTTTAAAAATAGCTGCTAAATTTCACCAGACAGAGCCCGAAAAGCGAAGCGAACGAAAACGAAGCCGTTCGATGGGAGAATCGCACGACACTGACAGCGGCAACGAGACGAGACAACAGCGAGTGCCTTCGTTTGACAGCGACGAAATCATTGAAAAAATAAAAGTAGTATTTTTATTTTCGCAGTGAAATTTTTGTTAACAATTAATCTCTTTGTTTTTTAACACATTTCGTCGCTTTTGTTCTGAGATTGTGTGATTGCGCTTTTGATACTTTTCTTTCTCTCTCCGTCGTTCTCTTCTTTACTTCTCTACTCGTTCTCTCACTGCGCTCAAAAGTCTGAGCAATATTTTGCAGCGACGATTTTTTTTTTGTGTCTCTTGTCGCCCAGCGTGACAATTGCCAATTTTTTATTTTTTTTAGAATTGGTTTTTATTCTCGTATTTATCACATGTCCTCCAAATATATATTTAGATACGACTACTTTGCCATAAACTACCAAAAGGTCACTTTATTGGAACTCTCACTGTCTCCAATTGACTATTAATCCGAACGAAACACAATTATTTCATTGCACTTCGTGCAACGGTGCAAAATGTCGTTGGCCGACCTCCTTCTGCAGTCAGAGACAGTTATGAGCGAGTTTTTTTCAATGACGGAAAGCCGCAAATTCATTTCCTCTCTCTCTCACACTTGTTGACTCTCGCAGAGTTCGCCGTTGACTAGAATGAACTCTAGCTGAGCGAGCAGGGTTGTAAATTGCATTTGGACGAGAGAGCGACTTTTTTTTTGCGTGCATTTATTTCTCTTGTCACTTTCAAACAACAAATGTCAGAATGAAAAGTAATGCCAAAATACAGTGTTGTCTCTTTAAGGGATTTTTTGAGGTAATAAGTTTTGAATATATCTGTTTATATTCAAATTTAGTCCAGAAATTTTAATTAATTTTTATTTTAATTTATTAATTTTTAATTTTTTTAATTTTTAATTACATTTGTCATGAATTAAGATTTCTATCAGTAAATATTGTTCAATTGCTTTGTTGTGGTCGTGTATATTTGTATATAGTAATGACTCGTATTTGGCCCTACACTTATTCGAATAAGTCCCATTCGTTTCGTGGGTTGTCTTCGGGGTATGGTAAATGTAAATTACATCAATATTTAACACTAGAACTAGAAGAATTCTTCACAAGACTTTTATATAAAATCTTACTAATTTTTTTGCATATGTCTTAATTTTCTCTAAATATATGCAACCACTAACACCATATAGGTATTTCTTCTTGCCTCCTGCCCCATATTTCTTGATTACCGGGTGGTAGAATTATTTCATTGGTAGATATTATATTGGTAGAAATATTCATATCGACTGGTAGTTATAGTGTTAAGGATGGCCCAACTACGTAGGGTGTCGGAGAGTGGCTCTGACCGCATGCCACAGTCCGTGTCAATTGCATTACAGGTCACTATATTTAAGTTGTGTGTGTGTGTTTGGTGTCCGATAATCGTATATTCACGTGTGCGCTTGGACTCAGTCAACTTCAATCAATAAATATGTCAGTTGTGATGTAGACCATTCCGCTCAATTAGGAAATGCTTGCATTATAGATGATTGGCGTTATAAGCTATTAGGTTTGTATATACAACTATATAAGTATATATAAATATATATAATGTCTTTCAAGGACCAACATGAATAGACGTCGTTTAGTGTCGAGGAGCCGTAATGATTTCAACTGATTCACCTCAAATGTAAAGAAGGTTCTCCAACATTCAATCTGCTAATAACAACATTTTGCACATTTTTTCTCTCACTATGATGCGCAGGTGTTTATTGAAATCGCTAACAAGATATAATGGACCAAAACCTAAATCCGGAGCAAAACACATTTTCAACAGTCAAACATTACAAACTTTGATCCGTTCCCATTAAGGTTTTATTTGCTTTTCCTATTACCAAGTAAGCTATTTATATCTAACTAATATTTAATAAAGTGTTTGTCTTGTCGACACAAAATTCACAATCATTTTGAAATGAAATTAAAAGCGATCATAAGAGAGAACGGTTTTTGAAGTAGAAATCACAAAAATACACCTGTTTAATTTATCTGAATTTATCAATTATTTCTTCGTGCCGAAAATGCATAGGTCAAGGGAGTTCCTTTTGATTCCGGATGGTTGCGCGCGCAAATTCAAACAAAAAATCCGCTTATCTAGCAACGATGTACTCAGAGGGAAAGACATAAATAAAATCTGTGGATTTAATTGGTCGATCGCAGCTGCACGGCGGACGGACGGCTCTTGGATCACTTGGTTGTCGTCTCTATGCCTGCGATTCTTAGTTGTTTTTGTTCTATTGCGCATTTGCTCGAGAATCCAAAACAATTCTCGAGGAAGTAGCGAATGCATTTTTATAATAGATTTGCGACAAATACTTTACATCATTCATATTTTTACCTGTATTTATTGTCACCGGTCTCCTAATTACGGTACGTTTCATTTTGTAGGGATATCTTGTATTATCCTCTATGTATATCCTCTCTATATCCTACTATATCCTCTCGTGTAATTTATTTCTTTAAATTAATAATACTGTCGTTTGTGGAAATTTGCGATTTTCTATGATCACTCACATTCTTGACAATTCAAATGATCAGTTTAGTAACGTATTTTCTCCTGCGTTCACAGCTCATATTAATCACCATCATTATTCACTACTATATAACTATATATAACTACTATTTTTGTATGTCGAAGTTCGTTCACAAAAAGCTTAACATTTTTGGAAGCTTTCGCGCGCGATTCGCTCGCTGACTGCTCGACCGACGTTTGCTCGACTTTGTCGAACTGGTGAACTGACTGGCGGTCGTAGTTGTGGGAAACTAACCTCAAACGGAAGGTTTCTTTCTGGTTTACACTTTGGCAATTATTGTGTGGAAAACAAACGAATATACAATCGAGCAGGCAATAACAACAAAAACAACAACATCCGCCAAATGGATTCTAATGCAAATGTAGTGAGTGAGCAACAACGAGAAGACCGCAAAACAGAAATATCAAAACAACCCGAGTCGCCGCTCTCTCTCTCACTCGCCCTCTGGTGCTCTTTCTCTCTCTGCCTTTCGCGGATTCCGTTCGTGGGCCGTCTGTCTGGGCGTCTACGGGTCCGTCTGGCCGAACATGTGACCACCGCCGTAGTCGTCTTCGTCATCGTCCACCGACCGCCATACGTCCGTCGTGAGCCACAAAATAATTGTCGTGCGCCTGCCGCATTCTCCCCCAGTGCAACCCCCCAAAATGAGCGCACACTAAAATGTTAGTCAACCTGGGTCAGTAGTGAAAAGTGATTGGGTCGATTCACTTACAGACAATACAGACTTTAATTCAAATATTATATGTACGTACAGGGTTCTAGATTACTAATCGTTAACAGTGGAAACTTAGAACTATGTGTATTATTCCAATTAACATTAATTATTGAACATCATCATATATTTATATGTGTAATGGGAATGGTAATATAACACTAAGGACAATGTGTGATACTTAATTCGAAAACAATAATAAACTACAATCTCACAATAATTAATATACATGTATGTGAGACAGGTTAGAGGTCTGGAGTTTCTTGTCCTGTCTTATCAACGCTGATAGAAGAGTTTTACTGCAAAATGATGGGGAGCGCAATGGTCAGTCATTGAGCGGGAATCGATTGATGTAGTGAGACGTCTGTGCAAAAATGATTTCAATTAAACACCAGAAAACCCAGGAAATCATAAAAGTCGATGAGTTCTGGCTACGTGACCATTGCCGTTGTAGCATTTGCTACAATGAGGGAACCTACCAGAGGTCCTACAATCTGCTCGACCTGCCGGCCAAAGTGAAAGTGCAGGAGAGCGAACTCAGCAAAGACGGGACGATCTACAGGGTGAAATGTAAGTGCCCCTTGAACCACGTAAACCATGTCCAAATCACTCCAGTTTCCCCTTCTCACAGGGAGCGATGGCCACGAATCGACGTACGACACGGACTTCATTTACAAGTCCCAGGTGGAGCAGCTCGTCAAGCGCCGGTCGCAAAATGCGTGGCAGACCCCCTGGAATCGGGCGATCGCGTTGCAGAACGAGGGCCACATGCGGGTCACGCTCTCCCGCCTGGTGAGCTCCGAGGACGCGGTGAAGCAACTGGTCGCTTCCCTCGTTCGCTACGGCATTGCGTTCGTGGACGAGGTGCCGCCAAACACCACCATGACCGAGATGGCGGTGCGACGAGTCTTCCCGGTCATGCGGACCTTCTTCGGCGAGATGTTCACCTTCAGCGATCTGCCGGACCACGCCGACACGGCCTACACCAAGGACTACCTGGGCTCGCACACGGACAACACCTACTTCTGCGACGCGGCTGGGCTGCAGGTGCTGCACTGCATCGCGCACAAGGACGGCTCGGGCGGCGAGAGCTTCTTCGTGGACGGCCTGCACGCTGCGCTCGAACTGAAGCGGCGCCATCCGCGCGCCTTCGAGCTGCTCACGCGCGTCCAGGTGCCCGCCGAGTACCTCGAAGAGGGGCTGCACCACAAGCACTCGGCTCCCGTCATATGCACGGACGCGGTGACCGGGGAGATCACTCAGTTGCGCCTGAACGTCTACGATCGGGCCGTGTTCGACACGTTGCCCCAGTCCCAGATGCAGGAGTTCTACGCGTGCTTCCGCGAATTCCTCGCCATTGTGCAGAGCGAGGACAACCAGTGGCAGTTCAAGCTCCATCCGGGGACGATGGTGATCTTTGACAATTGGCGTGCGTACCACGGGCGCTGTGCTTACACAGGTTTCCGCAAGATGACTGGTTGCTACGTACAGCGCACGGATTTCTTGAGCAAGGCCAGAGTGCTGGGACTAATTGACTAAATATCACAGTTCGAACCTATCACAGGTGGATATTGCAACCTGTTTGTATTTTTTTTACAACATTTATCTAATTTATAAAGACTTACATATCTTTATATAGCAGGTATATATAATAATATATATTACATATACATATTTTTATATACATCATATACATTTATCTACATATCATATTATACAATGGTTTCTTCTTGATTGATCATTTGCATTACTGCATCCAAATAACCAACAGCGTGTCCGAATTATTATTCTAAATGAGGGAAGTCATATAAATTCTAAATTCTCGCAGTACGGGTATTCCCCCCGGAAACCACCGCTAGGTATTTCGTCGGAAAGCCGTAGGAGCAAGTTGCTCAAGCGTCTGTTGTTGGTCGGTCTAGTCCGTCCCGTTCATTTCCCCTGGATTCATCCTCGCTGAAGGTGAAAACCTCAAGCGCCTTTCGGGAACTCTGAAGGACCGCTTCGGTTTTATGAGCTGCTAATTCCAGACCTGCCGTGTGTAGCCACCGATCCACTCTAGATACCGATTCCAGTTGGACGTTCGAGTGTGTCTTAGAGTCTATTTACGATGATACTCTCAAGCACTTTTCCCAGCGAGTCGAGTATACATAATGGCCCGTACGCAGATGGCTGGTCAGGCTGCTTACCAGGTTTCAGGAGCAGGACAAGTCTCTGACACTTCCAGGATATAGGGAACGTTCCTTCTTTTAGACACGCTGTGTCTGTGTCGTTGTCAGGCGAAAGTCTGAGTCACATTGGGGATACCATCAGGTCCTGGGACTTTGTTGTCTGCTAGTTTTCTCGCTGTTAGTATGAGCTCTTCAACCGACACAATTGATATCTCATCCAGTTCTATCGGGGGTAGATAGTATAGCCACTGTTCACCACGAGGCGGGAACAATGTAGTGATCACCCTATCCATTAGCACTGGATCCGAGGGTTGTTGTGCTCTGGGTCCTCTCACTCTGCTCATCACTATCTTGTAGACTTTACCCCAAGGATCTATGTCCGCGCTGTCCCATAGTTTCCTGAAGCATAAATCTTTGCTGTACTGAATTGTTTTTTTTAACTGTTGTGGTCTTTCCTTGTACTTAGCATAAGGTGATTGCCAAGTTGGGTGGTTTCTCGCTCGCTGCGCTTCCCTACGTGCTTTCTTGCATCGGCTTCTGCATTCGGCTATCTCCTCCGTCCACGAATAAACTGACTTTCTCGCTGGCACTTGTGTCCTTCTCGGCATCGATGCATCACAAGTAGCATTCAATCGTTTCACGATGCTCGACGAGATGTTACTAGCTCCTCTCCAAACCACCTTGAAAAATTCGAAGGATGTCTACTTCCATCCTTGGGATTGGGTTATAGCTATTTGTCTTGAACGAGAAGTGTTCCACTAGCGGGGTTATCATTCGCTCGTATTGCGATATGCCCATGCTGGGTGGTGCGTAGCACTAGAAGAAAAATACCACGTCAAGTTTTACCCAAGTGAAGCCGTCGCTTTGAAGAACCTTCCCTCTAGGTGTCCATATAGATGCCCCGAATAAAGCGGGGCATCTGTTGTCCACTCGTAACCGATCATGTTATGGTATTGTTCGCAAAGTATCGCTAGGTCGCTACTGTCGCTCAAGAACCGTCTGCTTCAGTAGGGCCTGTGCTGCGATGCAGTGGTTTAGGTTTAGTTGTATGATTTTCATACACCGATTTGTTGAACCGCTTTTTTGAATGGGAAGTACTGGATTTGTGAGATTGGAAATCGATGGCTCGTTTCCGCCCACATCCTGTCGACGTCATCCAAATCCGCACCAAGACCACCCGATTCCTCACCTGCATCAACACTAAACCCATTATGATTTTCGGAAGTCTTTTTACGATTTTCGGAGGTCTTTTTACGATTTTCGGAAGTCTGTTTACGATTTTCGGAAGTCTGTTTACGTTTTTCGGCGGTCTGTTTACGATTTTCGGAGGTCTGTTTACGTTTTTCGGAGGTCTGTTTACGATTTTTGGAGGTCTGTTTACGATTTTCGGAAGTCTTTTTACGATTTTCGGAAGTCTGATTACGTTTTTCGGAAATCACTTTGCGATTTTTGGAAGTCTTGTTACGATTTTCTGAAGTCTGCTTGAAAATGGTGTAGTAATTACAAGCAGTAGAATAATGTAATAGATCAAGGTAGTAAGAAATTTTCGAAGTGCAGCAAATGCATCCCTGAATGCATTTCGATCGAAAAAGCTGTTCGGACATAAGCTAGAAAGCTTAGAATACGGCATCAAGTCAAAGTCTATGGAACGGAACGTAATGTCATGACTAACTGGGCCATCATCGTCTTTTATAATAGATTTGCTGTACGTAAGGATATTCATTGTTTCTCTCCCTATGGAAAAGTATATATATTCTTGATCAACATCACCTCCTGAGTCAATTTAGCAATATAAGTCTGTCCGTCAGTCAGTCTATCTGTCTGTGGAAATAGATTTTCTGAAGAAATTACTTCAAATTTTGGATTTAGTGTTTTTATATTAATAATAAACTTGTACATATATAAAAATGGACGAAATCGTTCACCTCCCATATAAAACAATATTGGTAAACTATGGTATATATACGGATGCAATTGTGTGTGTATATGTGATATATGTCAAAAATAAAAGATCGCCCAATGAACACGCCCACCTCCCATATAAACCAATACAAATGCAATCAGCAAAACACACACACTGAAATATAAAAACAATCTGAGTCGCCCGCCGCTCTATCTCTGACCCTCTAATAATCTCCGGTTTTCGTGGATTCTGTTTGTGGGTCTGGTAGTCTATCGTCCACCGCCGTTCGTCGTAAGCCACAAAATCCTTGTTGTGCTCACTCATTATCCCCCAGTAAAATCCCTCAAAACGAAAAAACTTTAGTTATTTGTTTTTTAATCTCAATTTCAATTTCATCAATTTCGTTTGGCCGTCAAAGTGAGAACGTTTCCTTGCATTAAGCTCATATTTTGTTGTGTATTGGTAATAGATTATGTCGAACAGAGATTTAAAAATATTTTTTTATATGTGACACAACTTTTGGTTTACTTTCTTATCGGGAACTGGACAACGATTCTGCACTTAATGTGTGGGATTTAATAGTGAGAAGTGTTTGGATCGAGTCAGTTTAGTGCACTGAAAACACAATTATGTTTTCCATTCCATTTCATTCTTTATCGAAACTTTAATTCAAATATTATTTGAACTTGATTCTTACTGGTTAACAATAAAAACAAGTTAACAACTTAGAACTATGTGTGATACTTAATAATTAAACAATTTATGATACTTAATAATTAAATAATATAATTAATTACAATAATTAAAAGTACATTTGCCGTTTTCAAATACAAGCACAACTATTTTCAATTGACTAAATGTTTAAAATATCCTGTTCTGCTGCACAATAATCTGTTATATATAATCTATTATTCGAGCAATGAACTCGAGACGAAAAGCTTTGAATAAGATGATGACCTCAACTATAGAACAAAGAAATGCTTCTGGAACGAAACAAATGGCCCGTGGAAATTTAAAAAAAAATGTTTAAAACTATCTTCTCTGCAGACATGGTAATTACACATATTGAGAGAGATAGAGGCATGGGTTGATGGATTAAAGTCCATGTTATTATTTTGAAGATTATTTTTTACGCTGGGTCCCAATATATTGTTAGTTTGAACAAACATACAAATGTATTTCAGGTTAGAGGTCAGTTTTATGTCCCGTCTTATCAGCGCTGATAATCAGCGCAGAAGAGTTTTGCTTCAAACTGATGAGGAGAGTTTGAGCACGATGCTCAGTCATAGTGCGGGAATCGGTTGATGTAGTCAGACGTCTGTGCAAACATGATTACAATTAAACACCAGAAAACCCAGGAAATCATAAAAGTCGATGAGTTCTGGCTACGTGACCATTGCCGTTGTAGCATTTGCTACAATGAGGGAACCTACCAGAGGTCCTACAATCTGCTCGACCTGCCGGCCAAAGTGAAAGTGCAGGAGAGCGAACTCAGCAAAGACGGGACGATCTACAGGGTGAAATGTAAGTGCCCCTTGAACCACGTAAACCATGTCCAAATCACTCCAGTTTCCCCTTCTCACAGGGAGCGATGGCCACGAATCGACGTACGACACGGACTTCATTTACAAGTCCCAGGTGGAGCAGCTCGTCAAGCGCCGGTCGCAAAATGCGTGGCAGACCCCCTGGAATCGGGCGATCGCGTTGCAGAACGAGGGCCACATGCGGGTCACGCTCTCCCGCCTGGTGAGCTCCGAGGACGCGGTGAAGCAACTGGTCGCTTCCCTCGTTCGCTACGGCATTGCGTTCGTGGACGAGGTGCCGCCAAACACCACCATGACCGAGATGGCGGTGCGACGAGTCTTCCCGGTCATGCGGACCTTCTTCGGCGAGATGTTCACCTTCAGCGATCTGCCGGACCACGCCGACACGGCCTACACCAAGGACAACCTGGGCTCGCACACGGACAACACCTACTTCTGCGACGCGGCTGGGCTGCAGGTGCTGCACTGCATCGCGCACAAGGACGGCTCGGGCGGCGAGAGCTTCTTCGTGGACGGCCTGCACGCTGCGCTCGAACTGAAGCGGCGCCATCCGCGCGCCTTCGAGCTGCTCACGCGCGTCCAGGTGCCCGCCGAGTACCTCGAAGAGGGGCTGCACCACAAGCACTCGGCTCCCGTCATATGCACGGACGCGGTGACCGGGGAGATCACTCAGTTGCGCCTGAACGTCTACGATCGGGCCGTGTTCGACACGTTGCCCCAGTCCCAGATGCAGGAGTTCTACGCGTGCTTCCGCGAATTCCTCGCCATTGTGCAGAGCGAGGACAACCAGTGGCAGTTCAAGCTCCATCCGGGGACGATGGTGATCTTTGACAATTGGCGTGCGTACCACGGGCGCTGTGCTTACACAGGTTTCCGCAAGATGACTGGTTGCTACGTACAGCGCACGGATTTCTTGAGCAAGGCCAGAGTGCTGGGACTAATTGACTAAATATCACAGTTCGAACCTATCACAGGTGGATATTGCAACCTGTTTGTATTTTTTTTACAACATTTATCTAATTTATAAAGACTTACATATCTTTATATAGCAGGTATATATAATAATATATATTACATATACATATTTTTATATACATCATATACATTTATCTACATATCATATTATACAATGGTTTCTTATTGATTGATCATTTGCATTACTGCATCCAAATAACCAACAGCGTGTCCGAATTATTATTCTAAATGAGGGAAGTTATATAAATTCTAAATTCTCGCAGTACGGGTATTCCCCCCGGAAACCACCGCTAGGTATTTCGTCGGAAAGCCGTAGGAGCAAGTTGCTCAAGCGTCTGTTGTTGGTCGGTCTAGTCCGTCCCGTTCATTTCCCCTGGATTCATCCTCGCTGAAGGTGAAAACCTCAAGCGCCTTTCGGGAACTCTGAAGGACCGCTTCGGTTTTATGAGCTGCTAATTCCAGACCTGCCGTGTGTAGCCACCGATCCACTCTAGATACCGATTCCAGTTGGACGTTCGAGTGTGTCTTAGAGTCTATTTACGATGATACTCTCAAGCACTTTTCCCAGCGAGTCGAGTATACATTATGTATACTCGACTCGCTGGGAAAAGTACGCAGATGGCTGGTCAGGCTGCTTACCAGGTTTCAGGAGCAGGACAAGTCTCTGACACTTCCAGGATATAGGGAACGTTCCTTCTTTTAGACACGCTGGTCCATCAGGTCCTGGGACTTTGTTGTCTGCTAGTTTTCTCGCTGTTAGTATGAGCTCTTCAACCGACACAATTGATATCTCATCCAGTTCTATCGGGGGTAGATAGTATAGCCACTGTTCACCACGAGGCGGGAACAATGTAGTGATCACCCTATCCATTAGCACTGGATCCGAGGGTTGTTGTGCTCTGGGTCCTCTCACTCTGCTCATCACTATCTTGTAGACTTTACCCCAAGGATCTATGTCCGCGCTGTCCCATAGTTTCCTGAAGCATAAATCTTTGCTGTACTGAATTGTTTTTTTTAACTGTTGTGGTCTTTCCTTGTACTTAGCATAAGGTGATTGCCAAGTTGGGTGGTTTCTCGCTCGCTGCGCTTCCCTACGTGCTTTCTTGCATCGGCTTCTGCATTCGGCTATCTCCTCCGTCCACGAATAAACTGACTTTCTCGCTGGCACTTGTGTCCTTCTCGGCATCGATGCATCACAAGTAGCATTCAATCGTTTCACGATGCTCGACGAGATGTTACTAGCTCCTCTCCAAACCACCTTGAAAAATTCGAAGGATGTCTACTTCCATCCTTGGGATTGGGTTATAGCTATTTGTCTTGAACGAGAAGTGTTCCACTAGCGGGGTTATCATTCGCTCGTATTGCGATATGCCCATGCTGGGTGGTGCGTAGCACTAGAAGAAAAATACCACGTCAAGTTTTACCCAAGTGAAGCCGTCGCTTTGAAGAACCTTCCCTCTAGGTGTCCATATAGATGCCCCGAATAAAGCGGGGCATCTGTTGTCCACTCGTAACCGATCATGTTATGGTATTGTTCGCAAAGTATCGCTAGGTCGCTACTGTCGCTCAAGAATCGTCTGCTTCAGTAGGGCCTGTGCTGCGATGCAGTGGTTTAGGTTTAGTTGTATGATTTTCATACACCGATTTGTTGAACCGCTTTTTTGAATGGGAAGTACTGGATTTGTGAGATTGGAAATCGATGGCTCGTTTCCGCCCACATCCTGTCGACGTCATCCAAATCCGCACCAAGACCACCCGATTCCTCACCTGCATCAACACTAAACCCATTATGATTTTCGGAAGTCTTTTTACGATTTTCGGAGGTCTTTTTACGATTTTCGGAAGTCTGTTTACGATTTTCGGAAGTCTGTTTACGTTTTTCGGCGGTCTGTTTACGATTTTCGGAGGTCTGTTTACGTTTTTCGGAGGTCTGTTATGATTTTCGGAAGTCTTTTTACGATTTTCGGAAGTCTTGTTACGATTTTCTGAAGTCTGCTTGAAAATGGTGTAGTAATTACAAGCAGTAGAATAATGTAATAGATCAAGGTAGTAAGAAATTTTCGAAGTGCAGCAAATGCATCCCTGAATGCATTTCGATCGAAAAAGCTGTTCGGACATAAGCTCGAAAGCTTAGAATACGGCATTAAGTCAAAGTCTATGGAACGGAACGTAATGTCATGACTAACTGGGCCATCATCGTCTTTTATAATAGATTTGCTGTACGTAAGGATATTCATTGTTTCTCTCCCTATGGAAAAGTATTTATATTCTTGATCAACATCACCTCCTGAGTCAATTTAGCAATATAAGTCTGTCCGTCAGTCAGTCTATCTGTCTGTGGAAATAGATTTTCAGAAGAAATTACTTCAAATTTTGGATTTAGTGTTTTTATATTAATAATAAACTTGTACATATATAAAAATGGACGAAATCGTTCACCTCCCATATAAAACAATATTGGTAAACTATGGTATATATACGGATGCAATTGTGTGTGTATATGTGATATATGTCAAAAATAAAAGATCGCCCAATGAACACGCCCACCTCCCATATAAACCAATACAAATGCAATCAGCAAAACACACACACTGAAATATAAAAACAATCTGAGTCGCCCGCCGCTCTATCTCTGACCCTCTAATAATCTCCGGTTTTCGTGGATTCTGTTTGTGGGTCTGGTAGTCTATCGTCCACCGCCGTTCGTCGTAAGCCACAAAATCCTTGTTGTGCTCACTCATTATCCCCCAGTAAAATCCCTCAAAACGAAAAAACTTTAGTTATTTGTTTTTTAATCTCAATTTCAATTTCATCAATTTCGTTTGGCCGTCAAAGTGAGAACGTTTCCTTGCATTAAGCTCATATTTTGTTGTGTATTGGTAATAGATTATGTCGAACAGAGATTTAAAAATATTTTTTTATATGTGACACAACTTTTGGTTTACTTTCTTATCGGGAACTGGACAACGATTCTGCACTTAATGTGTGGGATTTAATAGTGAGAAGTGTTTGGATCGAGTCAGTTTAGTGCACTGAAAACACAATTATGTTTTCCATTCCATTTCATTCTTTATCGAAACTTTAATTCAAATATTATTTGAACTTGATTCTTACTGGTTAACAATAAAAACAAGTTAACAACTTAGAACTATGTGTGATACTTAATAATTAAACAATTTATGATACTTAATAATTAAATAATATAATTAATTACAATAATTAAAAGCACATTTGCCGTTTTCAAATACAAGCACAACTATTTTCAATTGACTAAATGTTTAAAATATCCTGTTCTGCTGCACAATAATCTGTTATATATAATCTATTATTCGAGCAATGAACTCGAGACGAAAAGCTTTGAATAAGATGATGACCTCAACTATAGAACAAAGAAATGCTTCTGGAACGAAACAAATGGCCCGTGGAAATTTAAAAAAAAATGTTTAAAACTATCTTCTCTGCAGACATGGTAATTACACATATTGAGAGAGATAGAGGCATGGGTTGATGGATTAAAGTCCATGTTATTATTTTGAAGATTATTTTTTACGCTGGGTCCCAATATATTGTTAGTTTGAACAAACATACAAATGTATTTCAGGTTAGAGGTCAGTTTTATGTCCCGTCTTATCAGCGCTGATAATCAGCGCAGAAGAGTTTTGCTTCAAACTGATGAGGAGAGTTTGAGCACGATGCTCAGTCATAGTGCGGGAATCGGTTGATGTAGTCAGACGTCTGTGCAAACATGATTACAATTAAACACCAGAAAACCCAGGAAATCATAAAAGTCGATGAGTTCTGGCTACGTGACCATTGCCGTTGTAGCATTTGCTACAATGAGGGAACCTACCAGAGGTCCTACAATCTGCTCGACCTGCCGGCCAAAGTGAAAGTGCAGGAGAGCGAACTCAGCAAAGACGGGACGATCTACAGGGTGAAATGTAAGTGCCCCTTGAACCACGTAAACCATGTCCAAATCACTCCAGTTTCCCCTTCTCACAGGGAGCGATGGCCACGAATCGACGTACGACACGGACTTCATTTACAAGTCCCAGGTGGAGCAGCTCGTCAAGCGCCGGTCGCAAAATGCGTGGCAGACCCCCTGGAATCGGGCGATCGCGTTGCAGAACGAGGGCCACATGCGGGTCACGCTCTCCCGCCTGGTGAGCTCCGAGGACGCGGTGAAGCAACTGGTCGCTTCCCTCGTTCGCTACGGCATTGCGTTCGTGGACGAGGTGCCGCCAAACACCACCATGACCGAGATGGCGGTGCGACGAGTCTTCCCGGTCATGCGGACCTTCTTCGGCGAGATGTTCACCTTCAGCGATCTGCCGGACCACGCCGACACGGCCTACACCAAGGACTACCTGGGCTCGCACACGGACAACACCTACTTCTGCGACGCGGCTGGGCTGCAGGTGCTGCACTGCATCGCGCACAAGGACGGCTCGGGCGGCGAGAGCTTCTTCGTGGACGGCCTGCACGCTGCGCTCGAACTGAAGCGGCGCCATCCGCGCGCCTTCGAGCTGCTCACGCGCGTCCAGGTGCCCGCCGAGTACCTCGAAGAGGGGCTGCACCACAAGCACTCGGCTCCCGTCATATGCACGGACGCGGTGACCGGGGAGATCACTCAGTTGCGCCTGAACGTCTACGATCGGGCCGTGTTCGACACGTTGCCCCAGTCCCAGATGCAGGAGTTCTACGCGTGCTTCCGCGAATTCCTCGCCATTGTGCAGAGCGAGGACAACCAGTGGCAGTTCAAGCTCCATCCGGGGACGATGGTGATCTTTGACAATTGGCGTGCGTACCACGGGCGCTGTGCTTACACAGGTTTCCGCAAGATGACTGGTTGCTACGTACAGCGCACGGATTTCTTGAGCAAGGCCAGAGTGCTGGGACTAATTGACTGAATATCACAGTTCGAACCTATCACAGGTGGATATTGCAACCTGTTTGTATTTTTTTTACAACATTTATCTAATTTATAAAGACTTACATATCTTTATATAGCAGGTATATATAATAATATATATTACATATACATATTTTTATATACATCATATACATTTATCTACATATCATATTATACAATGGTTTCTTCTTGATTGATCATTTGCATTACTGCATCCAAATAACCAACAGCGTGTCCGAATTATTATTCTAAATGAGGGAAGTCATATAAATTCTAAATTCTCGCAGTACGGGTATTCCCCCCGGAAACCACCGCTAGGTATTTCGTCGGAAAGCCGTAGGAGCAAGTTGCTCAAGCGTCTGTTGTTGGTCGGTCTAGTCCGTCCCGTTCATTTCCCCTGGATTCATCCTCGCTGAAGGTGAAAACCTCAAGCGCCTTTCGGGAACTCAGAAGGACCGCTTCGGTTTTATGAGCTGCTAATTCCAGACCTGCCGTGTGTAGCCACCGATCCACTCTAGATACCGATTCCAGTTGGACGTTCGAGTGTGTCTTAGAGTCTATTTACGATGATACTCTCAAGCACTTTTCCCAGCGAGTCGAGTATACATAATGGCCCGTACGCAGATGGCTGGTCAGGCTGCTTACCAGGTTTCAGGAGCGGGACAAGTCACTGACACTTCCAGGATATAGGGAACGTTCCTTCTTTTAGACACGCTGTGTCTGTGTCGCTGTCAGGCGAAAGTCTGAGTCACATTGGGGATACCATCAGGTCCTGGGACTTTGTTGTCTGCTAGTTTTCTCGCTGTTAGTATGAGCTCTTCAACCGACACAATTGATATCTCATCCAGTTCTATCGGGGGTAGATAGTATAGCCACTGTTCACCACGAGGCGGGAACAATGTAGTGATCACCCTATCCATTAGCACTGGATCCGAGGGTTGTTGTGCTCTGGGTCCTCTCACTCTGCTCATCACTATCTTGTAGACTTTACCCCAAGGATCTATGTCCGCGCTGTCCCATAGTTTCCTGAAGCATAAATCTTTGCTGTACTGAATTGTTTTTTTAACTGTTGTGGTCTTTCCTTGTACTTAGCATAAGGTGATTGCCAAGTTGGGTGGTTTCTCGCTCGCTGCGCTTCCCTACGTGCTTTATTGCATCGGCTTCTGCATTCGGCTATCTCCTCCGGCCACCAATAAACTGACTTTCTCGCTGGCACTTGTGTCCTTCTCGGCATCGATGCATCACAAGTAGCATTCAATCGTTTCACGATGCTCGACGAGATGTTACTAGCTCCTCTCCAAACCACCTTTTACCCAAGTGAAGCCGTCGCTTTGAAGAACCTTCCCTCTAGGTGTCATATAGATGCCCCGAATAAAGCGGGGCATCTGTTGTCCACTCGTAACCGATCATGTTATGGTATTGTTCGCAAAGTATCGCTAGGTCGCTACTGTCGCTCAAGAACCGTCTGCTTCAGTAGGGCCTGTGCTGCGATGCAGTGGTTTAGGTTTAGTTGTATGATTTTCATACACCGATTTGTTGAACCGCTTTTTTGAATGGGAAGTACTGGATTTGTGAGATTGGAAATCGATGGCTCGTTTCCGCCCACATCCTTCCGACTCATCCAAATCCGCACCAAGACCACCCGATTCCGCACGTGCATCAAAACTAAACTCATTATGATTTTCAGAAGTCTTTTTACGATTTTCGGAAGTCTGTGTACAATTTTCGGAAGTCTGTTTACGATTTTTGGAGGTCTGTTTACGATTTTCGGAGGTCTGTTTACGATTTTCGGAGGTCTGTTTTCGATTTTCGGAGGTCTGTTATGATTTTCGGAAGTCTTTTTACGATTTTCGGAAGTCTTGTTACGATTTTCTGAAGTCTGCTTGAAAATGGTGTAGTAATTACAAGCAGTAGAATAATGTAATAGATCAAGGTAGTAAGAAATTTTCGAAGTGCAGCAAATGCATCCCTGAATGCATTTCGATCGAAAAAGCTGTTCGGACATAAGCTCGAAAGCTTAGAATACGGCATTAAGTCAAAGTCTATGGAACGGAACGTAATGTCATGACTAACTGGGCCATCATCGTCTTAGCTGTACGTAAGGATATTCATTGTTTCTCTACCTATGGAAAAGTATATATATTCTTGATCAACATCACCTCCTGAGTCGATTTAGCTATATAAGTCTGTCCGTCAGTCAGTCTATCTGTCTGTGGAAATAGATTTTCTGAAGAAATTACTTTCAAATTTTGGATTTAGTGTTTTTATATTAATAATAAACTTGTACATATATAAAAATGGACGAAATCGTTCACCTCCCATATAAAGCAAAAGTTCAATATAGGAAAACTATTGTGAATATACGGATGCAATTGTGTGTGTATATGTGATATATGCCAAATAGAAAAGATCGCCCAATGAACACGTCCCACCTCCCATATAAACCAATACAAACGCAATCAGTAAAACACACACAAGAAAATCACAAAACTGAAATATAACAACAATCTGAGTCGCCCGCCGCTCTCTCTCTCTCTCGTCCACCACCGTCCGTCGTAAGCCACAAAATACTTGTTGTGCTCACTCATTATCCCCCAGTAAAATCCCTCAAAACGAAAAAACTTTAGTTATTTGTGTTTTAATCCCAATCAATTTCGTTTGGCCGTCTAAGTGAGAACGTTTCCTTGCATTAAGCTCATATTTTGTTGTGTATTGGTAATAGATTATGTCGAAGAGAGATTTAAAAATATTTTTTTATATGTGACACAACTTTTGGTTTACTTTCTTATCGGGAACTGGACAACGATTCTGCACTTAATGTGTGGGATTTAATAGTGAGAAGTGTTTGGATCGAGTCAGTTTAGTGCACTGGAAAACACAATTATGTTTTCCATTCCATTTCATTCTTTATCGAAACTTTAATTCAAATATTATTTGAACTTGATTCTTACTGGTTAACAATAAAAACAAGTTAACAACTTAGAACTATGTGTGATACTTAATAATTAAACAATTTATGATACTTAATAATTAAATAATATAATTAATTACAATAATTAAAAGCACATTTGCCGTTTTCAAATGCAAGCACAACTATTTTCAATTGACTAAATGTTTAAAATATCCTGTTCTGCTGCACAATAATCTGTTATATATAATCTATTATTCGAGCAATGAACTCGAGACGAAAAGCTTTGAATAAGATGATGACCTCAACTATAGAACAAAGAAATGCTTCTGGAACGAAACAAATGGCCCGTGGAAATTAAAAAAAAATGTTTAAAACTATCTTCTCTGCAGACATGGTAATTACACATATTGAGAGAGATAGAGGCATGGGTTGATGGATTAAAGTCATGTTATTATTTTGAAGATTATTTTTTACGCTGGGTCCCAATATATTGTTAGTTTGAACAAACATACAAATGTATTTCAGGTTAGAGGTCAGTTTTATGTCCCGTCTTATCAGCGCTGATAATCAGCGCAGAAGAGTTTTGCTTCAAACTGATGAGGAGAGTTTGAGCACGATGCTCAGTCATAGTGCGGGAATCGGTTGATGTAGTCAGACGTCTGTGCAAACATGATTACAATTAAACACCAGAAAACCCAGGAAATCATAAAAGTCGATGAGTTCTGGCTACGTGACCATTGCCGTTGTAGCATTTGCTACAATGAGGGAACCTACCAGAGGTCCTACAATCTGCTCGACCTGCCGGCCAAAGTGAAAGTGCAGGAGAGCGAACTCAGCAAAGACGGGACGATCTACAGGGTGAAATGTAAGTGCCCCTTGAACCACGTAAACCATGTCCAAATCACTCCAGTTTCCCCTTCTCACAGGGAGCGATGGCCACGAATCGACGTACGACACGGACTTCATTTACAAGTCCCAGGTGGAGCAGCTCGTCAAGCGCCGGTCGCAAAATGCGTGGCAGACCCCCTGGAATCGGGCGATCGCGTTGCAGAACGAGGGCCACATGCGGGTCACGCTCTCCCGCCTGGTGAGCTCCGAGGACGCGGTGAAGCAACTGGTCGCTTCCCTCGTTCGCTACGGCATTGCGTTCGTGGACGAGGTGCCGCCAAACACCACCATGACCGAGATGGCGGTGCGACGAGTCTTCCCGGTCATGCGGACCTTCTTCGGCGAGATGTTCACCTTCAGCGATCTGCCGGACCACGCCGACACGGCCTACACCAAGGACTACCTGGGCTCGCACACGGACAACACCTACTTCTGCGACGCGGCTGGGCTGCAGGTGCTGCACTGCATCGCGCACAAGGACGGCTCGGGCGGCGAGAGCTTCTTCGTGGACGGCCTGCACGCTGCGCTCGAACTGAAGCGGCGCCATCCGCGCGCCTTCGAGCTGCTCACGCGCGTCCAGGTGCCCGCCGAGTACCTCGAAGAGGGGCTGCACCACAAGCACTCGGCTCCCGTCATATGCACGGACGCGGTGACCGGGGAGATCACTCAGTTGCGCCTGAACGTCTACGATCGGGCCGTGTTCGACACGTTGCCCCAGTCCCAGATGCAGGAGTTCTACGCGTGCTTCCGCGAATTCCTCGCCATTGTGCAGAGCGAGGACAACCAGTGGCAGTTCAAGCTCCATCCGGGGACGATGGTGATCTTTGACAATTGGCGTGCGTACCACGGGCGCTGTGCTTACACAGGTTTCCGCAAGATGACTGGTTGCTACGTACAGCGCACGGATTTCTTGAGCAAGGCCAGAGTGCTGGGACTAATTGACTGAACTTATCGAACTTATCACAGGTGGATAATGCAACCTATTTTTTTTACAACTTTTATCTAATTCATAATACATACATACATATATTTAGCAGGTACTATACAAATACAATATATACTTATATTGTTATATCTATATACATATATACAAAGTCTAATTATTGATAATTTGATTCATTTATTTTATCAACATGTTATAACAAAAGTAATGATAATAAAAAATAAAAAGCAATTACGATTTCTCAACGTGAGTTTGTTGATCCAAGACGGTGTCGGATTCAGAAGTCTCTGGAATTGTCTAAACAACAGCATTAAAATATTTTGTATATCACTAGCAATGTCAAAATTTATTTACCACGGTTGGATTCAATCCAAATGACCGACTCTCCTGATTATTATTCTAAAAATATCAAATTATAATTAAAATAAAATGAATATCAATTATAGGTACAAAGATCTTTACCACATTAAATCCAAATAGCATTCTTTCCGAATTATTATTCTAAAAATATGAAATCGTAGAAGTGAATAAATAAACTCATTGATATTCACTTACCCCAATATTGGGAAAATTCAATTGAATATGAGAAATGTCCGAGTCTGAATCGGTGAATTCATTGTTGATGGGGGGTAAAACTGGACGTTGCTTACGGCGTTTGACCGGTAATCTCAATGGTTCCTCTGGAATGTTGCGCTTGCCACGAGCTGATCGACTAGTATCAAGACGCGAAGAGCTGGCCTCAATAGTGGTGGTGACTGATGGCTGACTGGAGGTCTAGACGAGGACTCTCTTGAGATAGAAATCAACTCAAAATCAATTCAATTACCGGAACTTCGGAGAAAACATACGGAGGCACCAGTTGAGGATTTTGCGAGTTGTTCGCAATGGGTGTGATCCGTTTCATTGGTTGCTCGAATATGCGTCCAATCTGGCGAATCTTGAAGGATTGTTCGTCGATAATCTGAAACGAAATACGTTATAATACGTTGAGGTCGATTTCTGGAGAATCAGCCCACGGTTTTGGCGTGTTCGAGAGTCTGCTTTTCTATTTTCATTTCGGCTACTTCCTTTTCTTTTAGTTTAAGCTCCACCGTTGTATTAGAAAGCTGAGTCTACAAATGGATTGTAATATTAAGATTATGAGAAATAATAACATGAGGTTCGTATTACCTCAAGTTCTTCTACTTTTTTTTCATATTTCGATATAGACATTTCTTGCTCTTTCTTGAAATGGTCCTCCATTTCCTTCAACTTCTCGTTTAACGAGGTTAGACTCTGTGCCTTTTCTATAATTTCCTTTTGCAACTCTTCACGGGTTGTAGATAGCTGCAAAATAAACCAGTAATTGTTTGTCGGAGTTTTATATGTTCTATGGGAAGTGGACGTCTTCTCGGTATGGGATCTTCCATTTTATATTAGGTTTTTAAGGAAAAATCGAGATTAAATAATCCGATATTTACAGACAGACGGACATAGTTAAAGCAACTTCATGAGGTCGCGTTGATCAAGAAGTATATATCTTAAAGGCATTTTAGACGTTTTTCCTGTGTGCCCAAATACAATCATGCAAAACAATGTAATGTCTATACAACCTCTTCTTTTAGTTGGGAATTCTCGGTGCTTTGGGTTTCGATATCGCGTTTGAGCTGTTCGTTTTCCGATCGTAATTTCTTTAGGTTTCTATCGTAAAGTCTTTCCAATTCGGTGAATTTGTTTTCTATAGATTTCTGGCTTAATTTCAACGCTTCATTTTCACTATTCAGAGAGTTTTGAGCTTCCGAGAACTTTTTGATTTCTTCAGTCTTCATATTAATTCTAAAAGAAAAGAAAAGGAAAATGAGGTTCGTAGCAACAAATATCGTATAATTTGTACTTTTCTCGCAAATCCTTTATGATCTCATCATTTTCTATCAATGTTCCTTTTAACTTTTCTATATCCTCATTTAGTCTTTTAATAGAAGTCGTCATCTCGTGGAACTTGACTTTGAAGCTGTGCCTAAATTGCATCATTGCTTGCTGGCAATCCTTGGTATTGGTCGTTAAAGTTTTACTTTTGCCTTGTTGCTTCTTTAGTTCCTTCGAATCAGACATTGTTTTTAATCTAGGGGAAGTGATAGAGACATAAGAAATGATTGTATGCTTTTAGGAGGAAATTAAGTAGTTTGATCGATATACATTATTATATACTTTTCTACTTATACTCATGTAATGAAGCCGTGCTAACAAATCAAAATGCTGTTCAATATTTATTTTTTTAATTTCAATTTTATTACATTACGTTAATACAAAAATACACTTACAATCTATTGCCACGACAAATGGAAAACTTTAATTTTTTCGATTTTATAAAGTAAATATTTTTCAATTAATAAGGCACAACACAATTTTGGCTTTTTTGATAAAATTTCTTTTCTTTGACGAAAAAAGTTGTATATGCTTATTAATGGTTTATATATTGCGAGTTGTTTTTGTATATTGTTGTAATTGTATATAACTTAGGTTCATGCTGTTTTCTTTTACTATTAAATGGTTTAAATAGACTAAATATAAAACATAACATTTTCTTACAAGAGACACAGAATTTTATTTCTTATTAGTTTATGGCTAGCATAAGCATAAGATTTGTTCAGTTTAAATGGCTTTTATGGCAAATACATATGTAGTTCATAGTTTTCTTAGCTTGCTTGAGCTCTGCTGTTGTTGTTATTATAATTATTGTTAAAGTGTACAATTGAATAACACTGGATCTGTGATTAACTGGAGCTGTGTTACGCGGACAGTAAACAAATTAATAGAATTCCTTAATTAAGTATAAATGCTAAGAGACAAAAGACAAATGCGACGTGGCCAACCCGACGAACATCAAATGCCATTTACACAGTGCACTGTCTGTAACGGTCCGCTTGCGTTTGAATGTTCTTCAAATGCAGGGTCAACTCGTCGTTCAGTGGCTTGATGTCGTCTTGCAGTTTCTGCAGGATGTTGTTCTTGTCCTGGTACGTGTCCTGCATCTGCTGGAGCTCACGTAGCTTCTCATTGGTGTCGACTGTGAGCTTGGAGGCTCGCTGCAGCAGCAGCTTGGCGCGTTCTCGGGCGTTTTCCGACCGGTGCGCGCGATCGGTGAGCGTTTGGTTGGCCACATGCGAGGACGACTGCAAGTTGCCAGCGTCGTTGCGAGCACTCATGGCCGATTCCTTCACCTTGTTCGCCTCTTTCTTGATCTCCTTGGCGTCCAGCTCGTTCTTCAGGATGTTCTTCTGCAGGCGGCTCACCTTCTTGGCCAACTCCTCGACTTGTTCGGCCGTTGTGTTGGCCGGCGCCTCAGCCTCGCTCGTCTCCTGGTCGATTTGATCCAGGTCCTTTGCGGCCAGCTCAATGTTGCCGTTGGCCTGCTTGATGGCGTCCAGGGCCTTTTCTTGCGAAATGTCCGCTGCGTCGAGATTCTCTACGACGGAGTTGGCTGTTTCCAGAATCTCGTTGGCCGTCTCCTTGGTGGCGTTCGCCTTGGCTTGCAGGTCGTTGACGCGCGCCAAATCGTGTCGGGTGTTGTAGATGATCGACTCGACATTCTTCAGCGACGAAACGGCTTCGTTGATCTTTCTGCCCAGATTCTGTATCTCTTGCGGGTCCAGGGTCAAGTCCAGCTTCAATGTCTGCTGTGCCAGGTCCTTGCTTTCGCTCGGCAGCGCGGTGCTGTTGTTCATGAAATCGGTCAGGGAGGCGATCATTTTTTCGCCTTGCTTTATATTGACGTCGGTGCGATTCAAATAGCGCTCGGCGTCCTCGTAGGCGCTCTTGGCCTTCTGGTACGCCTCGGAGGCGTTCACCTTGGCCTGGAACAGCGAGCGGATGGTCTGGTCGGCTTGGTCCTTCTTCGACTTGATCTCCTGCTCGGTGTCCTTGGCCACCTTGAGGGCCTTCTCGGTGCGCGTGAGGGCGCCGCGCTCGCAGGACAGACCGCCGCAGGTGCCGCACCCGGCGCCGCCGCAGAGGCTGTCGCAGGGGTCGCCGCGCTTGTCGCAGACCTCGTTGTTCAGCTCGGGGATCATGGCGGTCAGGTTGGAGAGCTCGTCCCGGTACTCGTTGATGATGTTGTCGTTGGCCAAGACCGCGTTCGCCTCGTCCTTCATTTTGTTGGCCAGCGTCTCGACGCGCTTGCAATTGCGATCGGTGTTGACAGTGAACTCCTCGGCTTCTGTCTTGATGGTGGACAGGTCGAGGACCCGTTCGAAGGCGTTGCGGGTCAGGTTCAAAGCGCCTTCAATGTTGGACTCCTGCAGCTGGATTCCGTTCTCCTTCAACTCCTTGGAGAGCTTCTTCACCAGCGCCGACTGGTTCTGCAGAGTTTCCAACTCGACGGCGGACAAACTCAACGCCGAGTAGATCTTCTCCAGGTTCTCCTCTGTGTCGACGAGTTTCTGGTGCGAGGCGGTCAGCTTCCGCTTCAGTTCGCCGGCCTCCTTGTCCAAGCTGTCGATGTCCTGCAGACTGACGGTGGTGTTCTGCAGCAGGTCGCGAATGTTCTGCAACTTGTTGTCCAGCGCATTGAATTCCGAGGTGTAGGCGCCCGTCGCCCCGATCAGTTTGATTTCCTTGGCCCGCTGAATGGTCTCGGCGGTGGCCTCTTCGAGGGCGTGCAGGATCAAGTCCCAGTTGTTGAAGCACTCGCCGCACGGCTGGCACTGCGGGAAGAGCCCAATGTAGCCGCGGGCGCACTCGTTGCACTTGTAGCCGCCGATGCCCTCGTGGCACACGCACTGGCCGGTCTCGCGGTCGCACTGGTGGTCGGCCGACCCACGCGAGTCGCACTCGCACGGCTGGCACTGCTCGTTGGGGTTGCCCCAGTAGTTGGCCTGGCACTGGTTGCAGGCGCGTCCGCCGAATCCGTCCTTGCACGTGCACTGGCCGTCGTAGCGGTTGCACTGCTCGGACACCGAGCCGATCGGGTCGCAGTCGCAGGCCTCGCAGCCCTCGCCCGAGGCGATCTTCCAGTGGTTGTCGATGCACTCGTCGCACCGCAGGCCGCGCACATTCGGCAGGCAAGGACACTGGCCGCTGAAGCGGTCGCAGTGCTGCAGCGTCTTGTTCGTGCCCAGGAAATCGCAGTCGCACTGCACGCAGTTCTGCATCAGGGCGTCGCCGAAGAAGCCGTCGCGGCACAGCTCGCAGTGGTCGCCGGTGGTGTCGTAGAGGCAGCGCATGCACTTCCCGGTGCGTCGGTCGCAGTTGCCCGAGTCGTAGAGGTCGATGTTGTTGCTGCAGTCGCACTTCTCGCACGATCCACCGGGCGTCTCGGCGTCCCCGAAGTAGTTGTCGGCGCAGACGTCGCAGCGCGGGCCGTCGTAGCCCTCCTGGCAGTGGCAAATCATGTTGTTGTTGCGCGAGTCCAGGCTGCAGCCGTCCGCGTGCGAGTTGCCGCTGACCATCGTGTCCGGACAGCGGCAGGCGCGACACCCGATCTCGCTGCCCAGGAACGGGTTGCCGTAGTAGCCGTCCAGGCAGACGTCGCAGCCGTAGCCGGTGGTGAAGTCCATGCAGTTCAAGCACTGGCCGGTGCGCGGGTCGCACTGCTGGGCGTGGCCGTTGCACTCGCACACCTGGCAGTTGGGGAAGTTCCAGTAGCCGGGCTGGCACTGGTCGCACTCGCGGCCGTAGGTGTTCGGGTGGCAGGCGCACTGGCCGGTCACCTGGTCGCAGTTGTTGTCCTTCGAGCCTATGCTGTTGCAGTCGCAGGCCTGGCAGCCCTCCGGCCCGAAGCCGTAGGTGCCCGGCGCACACTGGTCGCACTGGCGGCCCACCACGTTGGGCTTGCACTGGCAGAAGCCGCCCTTGGCGTCGCACTCCTTGCTCAGGGAGCCGGTGGGGTTGCAGTTGCACATGCTGGCGCCGTCGTAGATGACCGTGCTCACGTAGTTCTCCAGCTCCTTGCAGCGCTCGTCGGCCACCGCGTTGTAGCGGATGTCGTACAGCGACTGGTTGCAGCCCATCTGGATGTACTCGCGGCGCCGGTTCTCGGCCAGCGGGGAGCCGCTGAAGATCGAGGTGACCTCGATGCGCGGGATCAGCGTCAGCGAGTCGATCATGATGGTGGCCGTGGGGTTGTCCTCGTTGTGGCGGCGCCGCTCGAAGTGGATCTTGAACTTGTAGATTTTGCTCGCCTCCAGGCAGACGTCCTTCAGGGCCACGACCTGGCGCTGGCGGTCGGGCAGGTCGAAGTGCACGCGCGTCTCGTCCACACTCGAGCCGGGCTGCACGGCGCCCGCGCACTCGCCCTCGGGGTCGACCTCGTCGGGGCGCACCAGCGTGATGTAGGCGTCGTCCCAGTCGCCGCGCGAGGTGCTCTGGTAGCGGATGACCACGTCGTAGGGCATCGAGCGGGGGATGTCGTCGACGGTGATGACCAGCTCGGAGTTCTCGGGCACGCGGGTGAAGCCGATGCCGGTCCAGTCGGGCAGGCGGTCGGTGGGCGGCTGGAAGGGCACGTTCGAGCAGTTGCCGTTGTTCGCGTACGTGATGCACAGCTCGGAGACCTCGGCCTCGTGGACCAGATGCAGCTGCGGAATGAAGTAGTTCTGCTTGGGGGTCGAGCAGGTGCGGCCGGTCATGTGGGGCCTGCACCGGCACTGGCCGGTGATCACGTCGCAGAAGTTGTTGTACGAGCCGCCCGCGTCGCAGTTGCACGGCGAACAGCCGTCGTCCGACTCGGACAGGCCGTAGGTCTCGGGCGCGCACTGGTTGCAGTCCTTGCCGGTGACGAGGCGCTTGCAGGTGCACTCGCCGGTGTACATGTTGCAGCCGGAGTTGTCGACGGTGCCGAGGATGTTGCAGGTGCACTCCTGGCAGCCCTCGGGGTTCTCGGGGTCCAGGTTCCAGAAGCCGTCCTTGCACACGTCGCAGCGGCGCCCCTTCACGTTCGTCTTGCAGTGGCAGGCGCCGGCCTCCACGTCGTTCTCGGGGTCGTTCACCGAGTCGCAGATGCCCTCGTCCAGCGAGCCGACGGGGTCGCAGTCGCACGGCTTGCACACGTACGGGCTGCGGATGTCCTCGTTGGGGTCGCGGTAGAAGAACGCCATGCACTCCTCGCAGTGCTGGCCCTGGGTGTTGTGCATGCAGTTGTCGCAGACGCCGCCCGAGATGCCGCCCGAGTGCTCGAACACGGCCTCGTCGAAGTGGCAGCTGACGGCGTGGTCGTTGCACTCGCACTTCTTGCAGGCGTTCGTCTGCTTGCCGAACGCCGGCTTCCAGGGCAGGTCGTTGAAGAAGTCCTCGCAGGACTCGCAGTTCAGGCCCTTCGTGTTGTGCGTGCACTCGCAGCGCCCGTGGACCATGTCGTACTCGCTGTTCTCGGTGCCCTCCAGCGGCAGGCAGTGCGAGGCGTGGCCGTAGCAGGAGCAGGAGCCGCGCACCACCATGTTGCTGATGCCGTAGTAGTACTTCTCCTCCATCTCCAGGCGGTTGTCCAGCAGGTTGTCGCCGAGCTTGTGCAGCTTGGTGAAGTTGATGCGCAAGTTGGTCATCTTCAGCATGTTCTGCACGTGGGCGGCATACGGATCGGACACGTTGATGTTCGGCGGCAGCACGCGGAAGATGACTTCGCCGTTGCGCGAGGGCTCCACGTTCGAGTAGCGCGAGGTGCACATCACGTCGGTGATGTTGCGCAGCACGGTCGGCACCCCGGGGAAGGAGTCGGCGCAGTCGTAGGCGAAGTAACGGTACACATGCCAGCTCTGGCCGAAGTCGAAGGAGCGCTCGATCAGCATGGCCGCCGGCCGGAAGGTGGTGAACGAGATGATCAAGTGGGTGAAGTGGAACTCGGCCTCCAGGTCGAGCTGGATGGTGACGTTCTCCTTGCCGTTCTCCGACTGCCACCAGCTGGGCGTGCTCGTGCCCTGCTTCGTCTTGTAGATGATCTGCCCGATGCGATGGTTCTTGTACGGGTCGTTGCGAGTCTCGTCGCGAGTGTCGCACAGGAAGCACTTCTTGTCCTGCAAATGCGACAGGATGCAGAAGCGCTCCGGCGAATTCAGGCCGCAAGTCGAGGAGGCGGTCAATCGATTCTCACGTCCGATGAGGAGATTTCCCGTGGCCGGATAACATGAGGAACGCTCGCAGGGATGAACTTTGACGTATTGTCGTGGTGGGTTGCGTGGACGATCGCGTCGTCCGCCGTGTTGTTGTTGTGCGCTGCCGGCAGTGAAGCAACTGCTCAGCAGAATGAGCGAAATCAGCGCAGTCGCTGTGGCGATAAGCGTAGAGTTGGGCAAGCTCATGAAGCCGCCGCTGCCCGAGCGTGGCTTCGACATCTTATTCGAACGACGAGTCACACAGAGTCGAAGATTTCTTTCTACTCTGTGACTGTGCCCTGTGGCGATTGGGGATTCGGTGGGGTTTCGCTGGCGCTGTTGTTGGCTACAACAGCTTCCGGTTGTAATCAATGGCGACAAAATATGTTCGTTGCTCGCTGCTTGAGATTATACTGGCGTATATGTAATCTTCAGTTCTTTGGGTGATCGTTCAGTACCTCCAGCTTCCGTTTCCTCGTCAGTTGGCTTTTGGTTTATGTTGGATCGATTCAATGCGAACACATTTTATCTTTGGTTCTCGCTTGCTTTACCTAGAAATAGCGAGTGAGAGTGATTTTGTTCTATTCAATGCAAAATATTTTCGACTTACCTATTTTTTAGTAAAGCCACTAATATTTATGTTCGATCTCACTGTGGGATATGGCGACTAACTGCAAGTAGAATGATTATTAATATCACGAAATATATTGAATTTAGCGTAAGTGGAATTATCGTAGTTTGCACAAATGAGTAGAAGAGGACGAATTAGTGAAAATAATTTGTTTTCTTTCTAATATTTAGTTCATCTCTATTGAGACCTCTCGATTTCTTTATCAAGAGTGTAAATCCTTAAGTAGGGCACTAATGTATGTATTATTTTGGTATACGATTTATCACAAAACACTAGAGGTCATTCGAAGTCATTCACTGTTTTAGCATGAGAAGAATATTCACTTCAAATGTCCAGGTGGAGGGATTCCGTCCTTTTTTAGTGTATATATGTATATCCAAGGACTGATAACGTTGGTTGATGAATGAATGGTTTGATTTTTTTTATTCTACTAACCGAGTGCGTTAATCGAATCGAACCGAACGAACAGCACCCGACGAACAACGCGACAAAACTAAATTTTTATTTTCAATCCCAAGAAAATTAACCCACGAGCTTCGTGAAGAAATCATTCCAATTCGAAAGTAGCGATAAAAATTCTTGAGCTAGAACTATTATGAAGCGTTTCCACAGGCTTCAACGACTTTTTATCAGTACTGAGACGACAAATACGTCGACATTTGGACTCATTTTCGATGTTGCCTTATCGCCAGCATCCCATGTGTTTCACGTTCTGGTTGTATTAATGCGAGGGAAAAGGGCAGATATTTATGATTTATGTTGAATACTTTAAAACTGAAACATTTCATTTTAAACCTTTATTTCTGGCACATGGTAAGAGTTTTCTCAGGTTCTCATTAATGAAGTCTTTATAACTCAACTCATGTGGAAGGAATGGTAATCTTAAACGAAACCCTTCCGAATCCAATACCACACGATCGGCCTTATCATATTTTTAGTTTCCTAAATTTTCTTGTGGTTTAAACAAAAAAAAATAGTTCTTCCATTTCAAAAAAATCTTTGAGTTCACCATGTTATTAGATCATCAACTGAGCATGAGTTCAGGGGATTGTATTTTTATACAGTAGCTCATAAAACAATGAGATAAGAGTTCATTCACAGAATTCACTTCTTTCGTATGTTTCTACACACATTCCGTATTTATTTATATTTGTAGTTTTAATTCCTTCCACTCTAAACTCAATGCAATGAACTAAATTAATATTGCATTCAACAATTGCACACTTTGAGCTAAAGACATGAGCTCATCCGAATATCTGGCGAATAATTGTGCAAATTAGTGTGTATTTTTTCTAGTGATTTTTTAGCATCTCCTCCAAAAACTTATTCATACAATAATAAGCATTTGTACAAATATTGACTGTGCTCTTTTGCTGAATTGTCTGCAACATGGACTTATGAGCTTCTATGTGCTATAGGATACAGATATAGGAGATATATTTAGACTGAACCGCAACCAACCCAGTTTGAGACTCTGAACCTTTCGGCAATTGATTTGTGAGGAACCAGCTAACTGGGGGAATAGAACACGAAATGTCATAACCTTGAGATTTCTGCTCACACACAATTGGTGGACTTAAGATAACTGATAAGCTCGAGTTGAGATTCGCCCACAAGTTGGGATTGTTCCACATATCAGTAATGAGTAGTTTTTCCAATTTCAAACAAATGGAAACAATGCAATAAAGAGTTAATTCATTTCGGGTCTGAGTTGTAAACGAGGAACGGAAGGGTTAAAAAACATTTTACGAAGACCAAACAATTTAAAGTAAACAAATTAAAAGGCGGCATGCTGAAAATAAATGACATAATGTGCGCACAACATAAAGAAGAATCGGCGAATACATAGAAGGAGTTAGTTAGAGAGATATAAACAAATAAAACAAACAGAAGAACGAACGAACCGACCCAAGAGAGCGAAAAGTGAAAAAGCAATCGCAAAGATTGACAGCCAAAAACAAAAGCACGTTGTTCGGCTAAAAAGCAATAAACGACGAAATGAGAATCTGCAGTCCATCAGCAGAGGGTCCGGACGACATCGATGTTGGGTATGATGGAACCAGATGGATACACGAACGACCGGCCGCCTCTCAGTAAAGCAACAATAAACACATTCAGTCGAGTAAACAGAAAAGTTAATAATTATTTGGAGAAAACTAAATTCATGTACACGGAGTCGAAGTACATACATATGAATATGTGTATGAATATCCGGCGAACCCAACGACACAGATACAAGAATCATTCGAGGTTCGACGGGGGGTGCAGTGGGAGTGAGTGGGACAAGACGTGGCCGACCACAAGGGACTACTGCCAAACCCGTTGCAGCGGACGCTGATGTCGGCGTGATTTGCGGCCGCTGGTGATGACGACGACGACGACGAGGAGGAATAAGAACACATGTTGCCGAAGTCTGCGGCATGTGTGTGAGATCAGCATTTATTCCAGGGAATTTCCGATTAGCTGAGAGTTGTGGCAAATGAGAAATGTAAATTTGGCATGAAATCATTGGGACAAATACTGATTGAGCGATTGACGGAGTGCCCGATGGCAATCGGAGCAATTAATCTGCATGCAGTTGTTTATACTCCAACAATTAGCGCCTCATTAATGCAATTAAAATGTATCAGAGATCAGAAATTGTCAGTGGATAAACACGAAGTAGAAGGCGACGATGGAAGAGAAGCAATAAGCAATCCATTACCATCAGTGTCCAACCGAGGACCCGTCGCAGAACCCGACCCCACACGCAGAACAATTAAATGACGGCGGCCAGAGATCAGGCGGTGGGGACCGAGAGAGATTGCCTGATGTCATTCATATCTGGCGACGTCGCCAAGACTCCATCCAGATGTCTCGTTCGCCGTTTCCTTGGACACACAATTATGATATGAATTAAATGTGAACTTGTGTATAGTTTATGCTCTGCTTACGACTGCACTTTGGTTCAGTTTTTTCAATTGTGGAATGCACTGTGTAATTCTTCTTCGCCTTGGGCTGGCTTCTCATTACTTCAGTCCGCTTGGCACATTAGTTCTATGCTCGGAGCTCCGAGGCACGATCGTTTCGGGTTACTGAGCCACTGTCTCTGGAGGAATATGTTTACTTTGCTTGCAGATAAGATTCGGCCGAGATACCAGCGAGAGGAAGGGTAGGATTTTCATATAAGAAAATGTATTTTGGACACCAGACGCACGCGATAACATTTCGAACTGCGCGTACTCTATCGATCTCAAGCGAGTCTATTGAGTCTGAGTCCAGTAACAAAAACAGAAAACAGAAAACATAAAACACAAAACCAAACAACATATGAAATGCATGAAATCTAGGGAACGAACAACAAACATATGCACTGTCTTCGAGACCATATGAAATGCGAGTAAAGAAGATGAGGAGAAAAGGGGAAAAACAAAATGGTGCCCCGACACGATCTGCTGCTGGATACTGGATTTCTTTCGATGGCAGAAGATCGGAAATTGCAAATCTTCACTGTTCACTTCTCAAATAACTGAAAACTCCTGCTGGCCAATTCGTGTGACTTTTGGGAATAGTGCAAACTCCGAAAATTCCACTTGACTAGGTAGTATTTGTAGGCGACTTACCATTCGGCGAAAAGAATACCATTCCTTGCGCTGAGCTGGGCCAGCGCCTTCGTCCAAAAATACTTTCCTTCCTTCCTTGTGTTGCTTCGTTCACCGAACCGCTCGAGCGATCTGACTCCGCGAGATCACTGATCTATACTGAAAATTGCTGTGCGGACTCCGCAGAGGACTGCAATGACTCGACTGCCTCCGACTCTCTCCACGGCTCTCTCTCTGGGCTCGTTTTCCAAACACTACACTTCACTACACACACACACACTTGGTCGAGATACATATGAAACTTGAAGATAAAAAGCAAGTCCACAAAAATAAACAAAGCCGACCGTCGTCGGTCTTCGCGGCTCGCGTTGGAAACGGAACGTTTGCTTCTGAGTTGAGACATCTCTTGGGTTGGGATTCCTTCGAGCTCTCACTCAAGCGCGGGCGACGAGGCCCAGAGAGCCGGCCACTCGAACTCGGGCCGAACTCGCCGTGGAGTGCATCTCGTAGATGCATTGTTTTGTATTCCATTCGCGAGAGAACGAAAACAAACCACGAACAGATCGATTTTGTACCTGTGGAGTTTCGTGAGAGCACCGGAATGAAACCACCGAAGAGAGCGATAGAGAGAGAGAGAACGAAGTGATCTCCGCTCTCAGGTAGTGGGCAGGTAGTTGCTTTTAGTCATTATTCCATTATTTTGCACGAATCTCACCTTAATACAGGGTCACAAACACTTAAATTCTTACCGGCGTTAAAAATTTTTAATTTTTCCGATAATTATTATTTACGATTTAAGTATTATTTGTATTTTTAATTTTTAATAGATTTATAAAACAAAGAGCAATTAATAAATTAAATTTAAATTACTTCCGAGTATTGGTTACCGCACAAAAATATGATCAGTTAATATACCATGCGATTAATATTCTTTACCATTATTCGGTTAGCATAATTGCCATAATTTCCGCATTTAACATTTGGACATGTTTTTTTGTTTAATGTTGTTTTTATTATAACAATTGCTTTAAATGTTATTATATACTGAAATAAAATATTATACATGTATATGAAATAAATAAAAATTTCACGCGAATTGTTAATTTACACAAATACAATGGTTGGTGTGTTTTGTTTATGTTTCTTAATATTAAATTTTTTTCTTAATTTAATACATTCGGCAAGCTTGGCAGGAAAAAGATGGCAAGCTTGTCTGAAGTTGATCAAAGTTTGTTTTCACAAATAATAAATAAAATCATTAGAATGCAATGAAAATAATACTAGCATAAACTTGAAAAACATAGATCAACTTGTTTTAGGTAAATTAAATATTGCATTTGTCATTAATAATATAATTAATTCAAAACGTCTTCAAAGAATGTTTTCGCATTTAACTTATATACGTAATTTCTCATATCTTTATTATATTATTTATTAAATTATTTATTATTCACTTACATAAATTCCTTAGTGAAAATGAAGAGAATCACGTCAAGTCCTTTGTGTTAAAAAATGTGTAAAACTATTAAAATTTTATAAAACTTTAAATTCAAAACACGAAAATTGCAAAATAAACGAAAACTGTGGGAACCGGAAATATCTTCCATTAATTCCGAATTCATTGCTTCTCTCGTTACTCGTTATGAGAAAAACGGTTTGGCAGCACTTATTGTCGACACGAACCAATTTGGCACTTGTCAAGTGGCTGTCAGAGGAATACGATCCACACTCACCGTCTGGCAGTTCCACAGTCCACACACACGACGCATGTCGACGCGTACCAACGCATGGCTAGAGCGGTTTGTTTTGTTGTTCAGGGATGCAGCACCGAATTTTTGAGCTAAGTGTAAAAGTTGAAAATAATGGAGTGCTCTGAAGTCCAAGAAGAAGCCAGAAACTTTTTTACAGCTTGTTTCGCAAATTTTTATCTGACGAAATAAGCAATTGAAAATATGTATTATTGAATACACAATTTGTATTGTAAATTGTGTGAAATGGAAACAGGTTTATGCGAAAATGAAGTGTTTTTCAAAAAAGTAGATTGGTGTAGTGTTTTGATGAAAAAGTGCAGTGAGACACTTCGATTGAGGTGACTTCGACAACCCAGCTGTTGTTTGAAAACGAAAATTCAGTCGATTGCGACGCGTTCTCCGAAGCGGTTGAAAATTTGTTATTAGCGGGCGGGCGGTTTGTGTTTGTGTTTGGTTTATTTCTTGTGCTATTCTCTCTCAACTGCATATGTTTGTTGTTTGTTGTTTCGTTGAGAATCGACTAACCGCGCTGGAATTTGACATAAAATTCGATTTTAAAACAAATAAACAATATTATTGGTAAGCAATTGAGTAAACGGCCCGGAGTGCGAGTGCGAGGATAAATTGGCCAAAAATCGAGAAATGTTTGTAATTAGTGGAAATCGTTAGGAAATTAGGAAAATATAAATTTCCGTGTTCGCCTCGAAAACAGGCGAAGTGATGAAAATATAACATAAAATGGAATTGTTCAAGTGCCAAAAATAAGTGTCGGCGAAATTCATTTTGTATCTGTGTGGAAATAAAAGTTTTGTTTGCGGATTCTGTGTATAACAGCGGCGAAGATACACAAACGAAGGAAGAGAAGATCCTCGAAACACACAACAATAACAACCACTATAATAAAACCAACAACAACAGTGGGAAAAACCACCAAACGTCCTTTCGGATGGGAAATTCTTCTTTCTATATTTGAGAAATGTGAAAAATGTGACAATTTTATTAAATGAAATTTTTGTGAAAATCGCAAGTGACAGCAAAAAGGATTACTCATCATCACCAACAACAACATCTCAACTCCTGCTCCACGGCCTCTCCTCTCTTTGATTCTCATTGGACTGTGGTTTGGATATTTTTGGAATACTCTCCTGAGAAACTCGCACAATCGTGAATTCTCCCCCCACATCCTGCCAACAACCTTCCGTCGGAAGTGAAGTTTTCGCCGGCTCCTCAACGTAAACAAAGCTTCCGAAGACGATTTCGAAGTTGACGTTGGGGACGCGTCCTTCACTGGAGGAGAGCGACTGAATCCGCCCCCTCCTCTGCTGGGCGACGGGAAGGAAGCAGCCAAACGCGCAGCAGCAGCAGTAACAACAACAACAACAGTGGCAACATAAACAGAGGAGGCCGACAAGAAGATGACAGAACGGAAATTCACACGCGGCCTGGCCAAGCCGGGCATGGCCGCTCAGCTGCGAGAGACGGTTTCGCAGGTGGTGCGGGAGAGCGCAGTGTTGGTAAGCGTCAAAAACTTCTGTGTTTACCCTTTTCCATCCCTCTCTCCAGTTTTTGCATTTACGTAGAGATTGTACGGAGTTTGAGTTTGTAATATTTGCATTTGACATTCATTCCCTTTGCAAGAACTTTTGTAAAATATCCATATGCATGTGAGAGATCATTTGAGTATTTCCTGTTTGTTACGAGAATTATCACAAAAGTGCGTGCATGGTTGGTACTTTTCGGAGAAATTAAAATTAAGGGTGTGTCTCTAGGAGGTCGGTCGCCTCAACCCTTGGCTCGGCTTTTGTTGCGCCCTTTTCTGCTGCACTTTCGGTATGCGCTGTTGCCAAGTGGAGGGAGTGGCACATTCGGTGCGGTGCATTCCTGCGGAGACTCCGAGACGCAGTCTCCTGTTACCGCACACCTTGCAGCCTGTCAGCAAAGATCAAAAAATCACTCACAATGAAGACCCAACGTTTCTCTTCTTTATTATCTTATTCACATGGTTAGTAAATGTCCACGGAACATAATTGTTTTAAACGGCGATTACTCGTAATCTCCAGCTTAATTATGTTCTCGCTTTTCACTCACTTTCCCCAAGCACCCCCAAATTTTGTTATTCACTTTGTGGAGATTGGGATTGGGAGAGATTTTGTGAATCAGGCCAAAGAAAGAAAGAAGCAGCTGTTTTTTGTTTCGGCATAATTGCGAAATATTTTCTGAGTTTTCATTGCGAAAGCGAGACAAAATAGAATGAGATAAACGTCTCACAATGGCAGAAAAACAAATGTGTTCACCAAAAACAAAAAAATCGTATAAATGGGGAAACATTGGGAAACAGGAGTGCAAAAATAAACCATCAACTGGTCGGAAAAACTAGAGGGGTTTTCCACAATCTACACAGATACAGTCTTGTATCTGGCTTGATGCCAGATTTGGCAAACAGCACGTTTCTAGTGGAAGCCAAAACATAAATATTGCGGTAAAGAGCCAAATTTATGAATTGTAGACGTTTTTGAGAACCCAGTAAGATCGAAAAATTACAAAATCGCAATTTTAGCGTACATCCAACAATTTAATTAAATCCGACTTTCTGCCGAAGTTGAACATTTTTGCTCTGATTTAGTGAACTCATTGAACTAATTATGTTTACTTGATTTTTATTTACCCGAATCCCATCACGGAATTTCGCGCAAGAAAGCAAATCGATTGTTCTCAACCCACACTCGGTTCCAAGAGTTTCACAAATTCTCCCCAATGTAGCTTCATTCCATTGCTGCGATATATTTATTTGCGGTTTTTTTGGTGTTCTGTTCTCGAAATTTGTTCTCGAGTGCTTTTGAAGGAATCCGGTTCTGATCTCGTTCCTGAGATCAGAGATTCTCGTTCCTGAGAACGCGTGCATGCTTCGCGAACTTTTTCCACGCTCAAGGTTTACGCCTTCCGCGGAAGTGTTACGTTATCAGTCAGTCAACCGGTCCATCCAGCATTCTCTCCGTCCGTCCGCCGCTGTGTCTGTCTCGCCGACTCTGATCCGACGATCGCCGTGGTTTCGGCTGCGGTCGGAAATATTTAAAAAAATCGGTCGCTGCTGCTTTCTCGTTGTTGTTTTAATTGCGTAAGCGTGAGATTCTCTTCTGACAGACATTGGGAAAATTATAAATTACCAATGAATTGCGAAGATAGACGGAGGAGGAGAGAATTCTTTGTTCGCCTTGAAATTCTTGTAACTCGCCTTGAAAGAGAAACAAACATGATCTTCTTCTTCTTATAATGATTTCTTCAACTCTTTCGAAACGAAGTTGAATTGAGTTTTAATTTAGTTATGTTTATTTCTGTCCGGCGACCTTGATGTCCATAAGTCAAGTAAGCCAACTGTCAGCCTTAAGTTTAAGTTTTCTCCTGACATGCAGTAGCGGTCGGAAGATGCTTCTGGTGGAAAGAGAAAGGAGAGGGTGACGTCTTTTTGCAGACCTGCTTAAAGACCATGGAATCGCATGTAGTTGCTAATTAAATGCTGCTTGATCGCTATCGCAATCACAAGCCGCGAGTTTCACCCAAAATTCACTAAACGTCCCCACGTGAGTGCGGGTACTCTCACTTCATTCGCTGTCTCTCTTCATTCACTGTCTCTTTTCACTCGCTCTCTCTCTCTCTCTCTTCATTCGCTGTCTTTCCCACTTTCCTCGGGAATTTGTCCTTTCTCTCGCGGTATGTTTTGCCGTCCTGCCTCCGATTCGAAACAAACAAACAGACATTTGAAAACATTTTCCATATGCTAGAGGCCAAGGTCTAGTTAACGTCTCACGGTTACCCACACACACGTGCACTCGCAGTAGTTGTAAAAACGCCCGCAAATCAGAAAAAAAACACGCAAATGTTTTTCTATTTTTGTTTCGCAAGACGATCGAATAAACAATAATTATTTAACAGAATCACTCATGACATTGTTAATGATGACTATTCCATTATTGTTGTTGCTTGTTTGTTGTCGTCATTTTCCTAAGAGACACATAAATCAATAAAAATTAGTTATACTACTTTTGCTGATGATGCCAAATTGTGACATGAACAAATAGTAATAAAGAGCATTGTAATCGAACTCAACATGATTGTTTGGACATAATGGAATAAACATCTGGATCAAAGTTTGTGCATCGTCAACATGTAGAATTTAAATTTAACGACTTCCTAAAAATTCGACATTTTCGCGGAAATGATAAATAATAATAACCATAATGATTTTTTGGTACAAAGAATTGTAGAATTAAAATAACTATGATTTTAAAAGATTTTAAGTGCATTTTGGGTTTGAGTTCTATGTGAATAAGAGTTAATTGTTGTTGAAAGAACCAGGAACATAAATTGAAGCTGTTCAAAACCCAATTAACCACCACAGGAAGTTAATTACCCAATTTCAAAAGATACAACAAGAATATAACAATTTAAAGAAAAAAATAAGGAAACGCTTAAATTGGATTTAATCCTAAATGATAAATTAATTGCGAAGATAGGGATTGAAGGTTTATTTTAATATGAACATGTTGAATATGAATATTGAATAGTTTTAGTCTTGACAAAATTCGTTTGACATTGATTATTTCGAGTGATTAATGTGCAACATTGGTGTCTACGGGAATGCGAGTGTTGATCCGATTCGTCTAAAGCCGCAATTAAACGAGCCACAGATTAGTGTGGGCTCGCCGTGAGACTCTGACGCCTCCACTTCAGAGACGTGTCGCCGGCACACGAATTTGTGTTTATTCAGCCATCGAGTGCGGAATCGGACAGAACGCAGACAATTTGCCAATTCCACGCCACACAGCACATTGACACACATTTCCACCGAGCTTTCCGCTTTCAGTTGCCCCCTCTTTTACTACTGGCATTTAAATGCAACAGCTTACTGCTGTTTTCGTCTCCATTCGTCACAACAGACTCATAACGTTTAGTATATTGCTTCTTCAGTTGCTTTCCCCCCTATCATTCGAGTCAACTTCGGCGCGGTCTCTTCTGGCATTAACTGGGTCTTGAGCGAACATCAGCGGCGAGTGCGAAAATCTGCTGACTTCATTTGAAAATAATTTCCAAAATAAATAACAATAGAAATGAACTTGCTAAACAACCGAAACAACATCGAGACAACGCCATACAATAAACCTTCATTGATGTAGAACAAACCCGAACAGCAGTCAACACAGTCGTGTTCAGCCCAGCTTTCGTTTCGTTTCTGTTTATATTTGTTTTAAAGCTACGTTAGTGGACTGGGGCTGGCATCTGCCTAGGAACACGTCACCGTAACAACAACAACAATAACGTAATCATCACCGTGATCACGGTCGCAATAACGATTGCTTATGTTGAATCGCACTCCATCGAAAGTTGGTCTGGTTCTGGATGTCGTTTCGGCCGCCGCGTCACGCTTCAAAAGCCGTGAAACCTTTACTGTTGGACAGCGTTTGGCGTCAATGCACTATTTGGCCGACGCCCGAGGCAGCAGCAGGTTGCGTGCGAGCCGCCACACGGAGTTCTCCAAAGCGGCTTCATTTGCATGCTACTCGGCTATAGTTTCATTGCACTTAAATTTTAGTTGTCGAGTTTAAACTAGAGAGAAAAGGAAACGATCGAAAAAAAACTCTAGGGAGAGTTTAAATACTATTCAATCATCGAATCGACCTCGGAATTACGAGTCCTGTTCGATAGGTACATTCTATTCAATCACCAAATTAAAAGGACTTTAGTACCATTACCATTTAATGAAATTTACCACTCGGTTGAACTTCCTCTACCAGATCCCAATGCGATCTCAATTGCGATGTTTTGCATATAATTTGTGAAATTATCTTATTGTTATGATAATCTTTCTACTTCATTGGGAAACCAAACCCTGTTGCAGCTGTCGTCGACGGCCCCAGAGGTGCTAAGGAGCTAATGAGGGACTTGTGAGAAAATCTCAATTTACAGCAATTTTCCACATTACGGTTTATGCACTTTTAACCGAACTCAATAATTTGTGTGTTTATTGAAGCGGCAATAATTATTGTACTCTTTCTTATAGTTTTTATTATATCCCTATCGAATTCGTAGTGTTTTATGAATTTATTAATTTGATGTAAATGAGAATTTTGCTACCTTAACTTAACAAATAATAACAAACATTACTAACCATTAATTAATGCAATATGTATTTATTTCTAATCTTGTTTTAGATGAAATATCCGGCTGGAAATCGTTCCGACTCTGGGGTAACTTTCAAAACTTTTTTGATGTGTTCCTCAATGTCTTTTTCGTGTTTCTCTTTGTATTCGATTTTTTAAACTTTTATAAATCTTTGTTCTTTCCTCTTGTATAATATATCTATGCTATGTTCAATTTAATGTGTATCTTATAAATGAAATGAGTTTTAAGTTTTTCTTCTATCTTGTTATTTCTACTAGGTTGGAGCTGTTGTTACTTTAACTAGGTTTAAACAACCTGTCGTGTGTCATCATTGCAATTAAATGACAATAAACGTCGTTGTATGCCTCCAAATACTTTTATTTTTGTCCTCAATGTATGTTCCGTCCTCTATTTCGTAACTAGAACAGTGAAATTTTCTATCCTTGTTTGATTTTTCTGCCATCTCTAGCTTTCGCTTTTTTTTATCGTATCGACTTAATGCTGTGCTGTTTTCCTTTGTAATTTTTTTACATTAACTAGTTTCTCTTCTAACCTTGTGTCAAATCCTTTGTGTCACGTGATGAGGTTTTTAGCAAATTGGTTTTCTTTGTTCCCATTTCAAATTGTTTTCGTTTGTCCTTACAAAATGTTCACTATTTTTTGTCTTGTCTTTAAATTTGTTATTTTCTCATTTTCATGGAAAAAGTTTTCCAATAATTTTTTTGATGTACATATTTGTTGTGTAGACGTATTTTTACATTTACTGTAAAGTAAATAAATAAATTTTTGGTTTGTTATACCACTGGTTTGTCTTTGGTCTATATTGGCATTTCCCCGAAAATGATGTAAAATAAAAGAAACTGGTAAAAATCCCAAAAATACAAAAACACACAATTACGTTCACATTTGATTGATTTCTGTATTTTTAATAAGCTCTTTCTAGACGGAGCCCCATGTTTTCCTGATGTGAAGAAATATCCGTCATGTAATTGAATTGGATGATTATTTCGCATAATTTTCAATGTTTACACTTTACGTGGAAAACAACGTCATGAAGACACACGGAAACTGAGCACAACTTTAGCGGTAAAACAAGTTTTAATTTCGCGCATCGTCATCGGCTCGTTCTTCGTTATCATCACCAGAGCCGACGTCGTCATCATCCGCGAGTTTTCCCATCACGAAGAAAACAGCCTGCCCGATGATGTGCAATATCTCATTAATGTTGATGTCTTAGCTAGGAATTCGTTGAATGCGTTAGCAGTTGTGATTGCACACCTATGAATGAAGATGTATTCCCGGTTCGTTGGTGTCGATCGGTCATCGATAAAGAGCAAAACGAATGTCTAGACATGTGTTATACACAAATGGCCATGGCGTTAACGCCTTTCGATACGGTTTTGGAGCTTTTTCCCACTCTTAACCCGGTAAACTATTTTCTCAGTTCGGAGAAGAAGATGTAATGACATGATAGCAAAAAACTGTAGTGGTCACTGCTACTTACATTTTGTTTATTTTCGTCACAAAAACCCCAACTAGAACAAGTTGAAATAACTGCCATCGGTTATTCACATACAAGTCTTTCAAGTGTGTAAAAACAGTAAATTTGAATTTTTTGCATTTCTAAAAGGTCGTTTTTCTGCATAAAATTTACCATAAATCTGTTAATTGACACACAAAACGCGGGAAGTTGGTCATTTAGACCGAAAACACATCGCATGCCGACTTTTAATAGAAACGTGTTGTGTTCTCCGATTAACAGTCGGATCTGAAATTTTATTTTAGTGTTTGTGTTATTGTTATCGTGCGTAACTACTTTATTTCTGTACAATATATTCGTTCTATTCCATTTATTTCGCATTGCTATTCAAAGCCGAGCAGATGGCTGCAATTTATTTCCATTAAATTCAACCGCACAAAAAACAGATTCGTTTCCCTAATGAAGATCTCGTTGATGCTGGTGGGGATCATCAGAGCATCACCTATGGTGTAAGTGTTTTGTGTGTTCTTGGTCTTTGATGATGATATATCGGTAATTGAATATAAATCTGGAAACTCGTCTGTCTATTCCAACAATCAATCGGTTATTATTGCTCGTCTGTCTGTTTAAGAACCCAACAATCCATTCATGGAAGTTCTTTCTCATAAAAGGCAGACATTTTTTATAAATATATTGACTGATATGTTTTATTTGCTGTGTGGCATCCCAATATGCTGTGTGGCATCCCAATATGATCCACCTACGACTTAGCCTTTACAACCAATCTATAGGTAACAACCGCTACTCTATATTTAATATTTCCCTCTCCATAAAGAGCGAAAGTTTTAATAAGAAACAAAACGCTTCTTGAATCTTTAATTCAATTGTCCATTCATTACATTTGCTTTCAAGTCTGTTCGTCTTTCAGTAGTTTTAGTAGTTGGTTGCATGTAGTAAAAGTAGACAATAACAAGCCATTTGCCTAATTCTAATTTAATATTTCCGCTGTTGTCGACACTTTATCCGTCTTTATGAACCAAGCCGTTCGTTGCCTTTTCTCTCAATGACGACTGTTATTGCGCAACACCTTTTTCGTGCCCACTTCTTTTTGTCAACATACGGTTTGGCTTTGTATGCTTAGGATTGTCTTCTCAGATTTGAATGGGAGTCCAATTGAGTTGGAATGTGAGTTTTTGAAATCATGATCAACTTGTTGAAATCGCTTTTCCAAACACTCTAAATTCGCACACAAAGTGAGTTCACAGAACTATGCTTAAAACCGTAACCTTTTGTGCCGGAAAACCGGTCTGTAGGCCGGTGGAACCGAGCTTGAGCAATATTTGGCGGCATATTGTGTTTCTGTGCCGTTCCAGCTGTAGCGCAAAATGTCAGCTGAAACAAGGAGTGTTTTCAGCTCAACTTTAAAGACCATGGGGGTTACTTTAGTGTGCTTTTGTAGTTGCAGGTTATTCAACCTAAGCAGCTAAATAAATGCTCTTTATAATGTAATTCTTTTGGATTAAGTGTTTAGTTCCTTAATTGTTTTTGAACTCAACCGTTTGACATGTCTTTAGCGAAACTTGTTAACACCACTTTATGATTCCATCAATTAAATGGCAATCAAATATTTGTACGTTTTCAGATTGAATAGACAAGCAGTTTTTCCACTTTTTCATAACCTTCCTCGATGTGATTCGATCGCGCCATTTATGATTGTCTCGTTGGCCATTGAATAAAGCTGCCGCTGGCAACGGGCTTCTGTTTATGGGCTGGTTGTTTGTCTACACACATTACCGTTAAGAGACGTTCTGAGGCGTCTTCGTATTATTACACGACAAACTTTGTAAAAAAAACTGTCATCGCTTTAGAAAGTTGAGGCTGATGAAAGAGCTGCTTCTGGTTCATGGAGAGTATTGGAGTAAGATACAGGGTGCGTCCTACCACTGGGTGCGGTAATAAATGCACATAAAATCTTTGACTATCGTTTAAAAATCGTAAAATTTCATAATTTTTTAGATACCATTATTTTTATAGTAATGAAATTATCAATTATTATTATCAATAATCACAATCAGTCGTCAATTTGAGCATTCAACCAACATAAGTTTCAAAATTTATAATTTCTCAAATCTCTTCGAAAGATTTGCAATTTCGATTGTGAAACTGACAAATTTTGCAATTCGTTACTTAATTTTACACTGATTAACCGTTGAATTAAACCAAACTTTATTGTTGTTTCAATTAATATACGATATGTTATTTTAGTTTGGTATTTTATATCAAATTTGTGTTTTCTATGCGAATGCGTAAATTACAGAGTTTGTAATTAGTGTTAGAAGAAAACTCCGACCGAGCGATCATGGTTTTGGAAAGCAGAAAAGCAGCAGGAGATTACAAGAATTCTTCGAGTTTATTTTCACTACTACGCAGACTACTTTTTTTGTTGTAGTAAGACTTTTCTGTTTTTGCCTCTTTCTGTATCCAACTGTGTGGACTCATTTTGTAGATTTAATTGTTTGTTTGTTCACTACAATAAATGTTTGTAAACAAGACAATATATTCCTTAAGCGGTAATAAACTCTCTTGGAAGCACTTCTGTTTAAACGTCGGCTGTTTGTATTCAGTAACTTCGTTGGATCACGTTGGTGGAGTCATGAGGAGGTATTTGTTTTAATAACCGTGAGAATAAAATATAATCTCAGTTATTTGTCAATATACGAAGGTTATTGTTTTGTTAGTTTCATTCAATGACTGCTTGTCTCTAATTTATAATAAGATGGATTCAGTCTTCACATCGTCTGACTGATTTATAAATCGTTATAGATGATTTTCACCGTTCAAGGTATCGATTGCAAGCCACGTTTCTTTGATTTATTGTTGTTTCAATTAATACTCGTTCATAATTTCATCGCTTCCACACTAAGTATATACCTGTAGATAGTAGATGAATATCGTTTTTTACATTAGGTGTTTACCTACAAATACAAAATGAATATCTGTTTCTCTATTTGTGGTTTTCCTGCTGCCGATCTTATCGAACACTTCTGTATATACAGCTTGTTTCCACAGCTTGTGTATATAGTTTAATGAGGTTGTGAGTGCAAATTACACAATTTGTTTATCGATTTCTTCCACCACAATGCTGAGGCCTTCAAAGCAACTAATAATATATTAATAGCACATTTTCATTACTTTTCTAGTATCGTGAGGTACCATGTTAAAATAATCTATACGAATTAAGTGCATTCCAGTTACAAGTTCATATGCATATTGGGATTCGATTAAGTCGATCATTCTTTAATACCACTGTTCAACGCCCTTGCACTATCTTCCTTCCATCGTTTAACAATGACTTCAATGGACTCTGCGAGCGAAGAGAGTTTCGCAAATGACTGTTCAGACAACACCCTTGTCTTGGTAACCTTCCGTACGCCCACTGAAACTTCATCCTTAACAATCGTTTATCGTCTGAGCGCCCTGTTCTCTTCATCCCCCTGGGGCTCCCATATCTCTGTCGCATGACGTTGTGCATTGCATTTGCAGCATAACTTGTTTGTAGAGTTCAGACTTTCTGTTATGTAAGTGCATTTGGGCGACGCTTCTTCAGAGTTTTCCTTTTTATCCATATGAAATTGCGTTATACAATGTTTTAGTTGTTGTTGTTGTTCATGTATGTTCGTCACACTCTCATCCATGGCTGCTGCTTTGTATGCAAATAATGCTGCATTGCAATTTCCGGCCGACTGAAATATCCTTTGAGTGAGAGTTGAGCTGGGCCTAAACTATGTCTGACATGATGTCATTCAGATTATCGTATAATATGTGTGTAATCTTTTCCATAGAAATATTTGTGTAACAATAATAAAGTATAAAATAAGTAACGAACTGATAAAAAGTCGAAGTTCTATATTGTAAAAATGAATAATAACATGCCTTTGAGACCCAGATCGTGATCATCGTCGAGTAATCCCGCCCACTCAAACTTTGAACTAAGATAAAAGCAAAGGTTCGTAACTCCATAGAATTCTTTCCGATCGTGAGAATCAACTGCTACACCTATTAAAACTTGAAGTAAATCCGGAGTTAAAATGTCGCGTTTTCCATTTGTTCGAAGCCGACGACGCTTCGACGCTTGTGTAGACTGAAAATAGAATTCGTTGCAACTAATTGCTGTTTTATGATTGTTTTGGTGCCGATAAAAAGAATGCCTAGCAATGTAATTGAGTCTATTTCGAGCGCTCGTCATTGAATGTCTATGCGTCCATACGCACATCAGGCCGTCTGCTCCCTCTGCATTGCGGAACGACCACTAATGACATTCGATGCCGATGGACGCGTCCATGCAAAGGGCGGCTGGCGGACTGGACGGTGGACGGTTTCGCGACGAGGCCGAATTGAAGTTGATTAAACGCAATTAACTTCACAAAAGCTGGCTGGAATGCTGTTGTTGCTTGCGATGCTTTGTCCTGTTGCCTTACTTCGCCGACTCTCGCTTCCCTTCACCATCACCATCACCATTTGCCCTCAGCGAGTGCCGACGTCAATTCGATACGTTTTGAAAGAAATTCCCTCGATCCAGTCATGGCTGTGGGGTTTTCTTCGATCTCGTATCGTATTGCAAATTCCTCTGATAATAACTTTTTGTTTAGCTGCATTTTTGCATGTTACTTCTTTGTTCATGTTTGGTTGGTTGTTTTTTTCTTGTTTTCTTGGCGATGAAGATATTATTGCGATGAATTTGTTGTATAAATCATTTCTGCTTTTTATCGCCTTTTTCCTTTTTGTTCTCCTTCGCTATGTAAAACATTTTCGATAAGAAACTCACTTTGCGAATGCCAATCACTTTGAGTAATTTCTCGAGGGTCCCCATCCAACCTCTTCGGAAATGCGCCTCTTGTGGACGGCCTCGACTGTTGTCTCACACATCTCTGACTGACTGTCGATTTGTTCGAACTTCGAAGGGACGTCGAAGTAATGGTTTGTATCAATAAAAGTTCAATGAACGTTCGAAATTATCGTGTTAATCTACGGCTGTAATGAGAAATATTTCTTGTGCCAACATGTGTCAAACTGTTGGGCATCTACTTTGGAGAAGCAAGCTGCTGATTCAAAAGAGTCTTCAAGAGTGTCTGAGAGTGTTTCTAGAAATTATTTTGTCTCTAGATGATTTGTGGAGTAGTTTGGAGCTTCTGAAACCATTAATTCCAGTAGCTTCGTTCGCTCGGCTCTTTATATAAAGCTTGTCTTTAAATCTCCCTCGATTCCGAGATTCGCTTTCATATCTACGCAAAATAAAGCCCAACTCAAGTGAAATTTTGTCTGTGTGCGACCGTCATGCGTGGTGGAAGATTTCCACAATAGAAGAGATGAGATGGGAGGGGAGGGGAGGTCCCATTGCATTATTACAAAGTCGACGGGCGAGATTTGCATTTATAATACCATGTGTCTCCCGTTGCTCCAAGTTCCAGTTGAGTCAGCCCAATTCCATTCACACTCCACATGCGTCGGCATTAAGCTGTTGTATTTGTCACGAATGCATTTTTCAATTTGTCCATGACGCGTCCCAGTGCTCAGACTTCCAGTGGCAACTTGAGATGTCTGATTTCGTTTTTTCATTCCTTCAATGGGATTGTCTAAAGTTTAAGTTGCACTTCAGAATGTTTTGTGATGAAGAAGGAAGGAAGGAAGGAAGGAAGGGAAATCAGTTCTTTGATTTCAGTAAATATCATGAAATGCCTTAAAACAATGTAAGGCTTCTTCAATTCTCAATTATTCGCTTCAGGATTCCGGGATGAATAACCTTAAAAATGATAGCACAAATAGTGCATCTGGTTAAATACGAGTTTTGGTGCGATTAATACGATATATTTCTTAGGCATGCATGCAATTAAAATTTATTGCCTATTTCAAGGCTCATCAACACGCCAATTAAATTATTAATTCATCGTCCGAGCATGGTCGACATGAACTAAACCACGTCGTAACGTAAAACCCACAACTTCACTTATTAATAATCGATTTTTCGTCGACCGTTGGAAGGCGGCGGTGTCGCCTGAAGGCATGAATTTCCTCACAGTAGCCGCCTCCCAGTTGTTGCCTTCAACAAGAACCACTTTGAACTAGACCGTGAATTGAGATGGTGCCAAAAATAACGTTTGATTCGATCGAAACCCGCTGGCTGCGGTTTCTGTCATAAAATTCAGGTTTTCATCGAGCCTTGTCCAATCAGTCACAAGACGAGGAGACGACGTGGTGAAGGTCTGGTGGTCTCGCATTCGACGGCGACGCATCGTCGATAGTATAAACATGCCAGGCAGCGTCTTAACTTGGCCATTGACTGCTGTCGATCGCACGCCGATGCCTCTGGAGGGGTCCGCTGGCTGATACTACAAGCAAATTGCATGCGTTTCTTGCCAAAGCGAAGACGTATCGCATTCGTGCGTCAGTTAGGTCGGCTGTCTCTCTGTCTGCTTGTCTCTGTCAGTCCATCCGTCGGGTTCCTGTTTGGGCTGTACTTTCACTTGATCGCTCGCTGCAAGTGTGAGAAAAAAGAAGCTCCAATCGAGAGAAAGGACCATTTATTTACAACAATATGGACAAAATCAATAGCGGATTTTTAAATTTATATGCGTTCAGAGTCGTTCAGCTCGCTGGCCAACTCTCTGGCCAAGATCTATGGCTTGAGTGCTTTTGGAAAATCAATCAAACGGAGGCAGCATCTTGTCTTCGAGTGCTTTCATGCATTAGTAGCCATCAGCCACTTTAAGAACTTGACCCTAACTATCTCAATCTAAACCTAAGTGCATCGGACTTAAGGGATAATTTACGATGCATTCCATCGACAACGAAAGACACCCGCGCAACATATTTCAATAAGTTTGGAGTTCGAAAGGGCATTAATTCATGTTGAGCTTCTGCTGGGATGATGTTGTTTCAACGGATTTACTGTGTTGCTTATTCGACATCGAAAAGCCTGTTGCGAGATTTATAGACATTGCCTTCGATGCTGCCATAAACTTGCAGACGCTTCTTTCGATGGCATCAGAACGTTTCAGCGCCCTCTCCATGCTCGGTGCGAGGAGGGGTCGGGGTCGTCTGCGCACCCTTCTTCGGAAATAGAATGCTCCGGCAAGAAACTGTTCGCCCTGCCGATGTCGATTCGCTCAGATGGTTTGTTTGTTTGCCTCGGTGTTGTTACCGTTGTGGGCGATGTGTTGTTTCCTAACCTTGACCGAGATATCGTCGGATGGAATCGTGTCTGTTATCGCCGACTTCTGGTATTCGTTTCAAAACCAATATTTTTGTTTTTATTAGTTCGCTCTCTCCCTGGCGGAGAGTGTCGGAGGCGCCGGAAGCACTCGTGGCGCGGCCCATCGCGTGGTGAAAAACGGCCAATAATCCGTCTGACGTATCGTTGAGGTGCTTCAAAGGGACCACATCACTTAAGGCACCGTAGGCCGTGGGATTATGAAATGCTTTTGCGATAGAGACGATAGGAGAATGGCTCTCTAATTAAGTTCCTTTAAATTTGCTTTTCCACATCCACATCGTTGCGTGGCTGCTTCCAAATCGTGGTCAATATTTTCGCTTCAATAAATTTAAAGGGTTCGGTCCATGTAGATTTTGTTGTTGTTGCTGTTGTTTGCTTTGATTGGCTGTTTATAAAAGTCGCAGCCGCACCTCTTCTCCTTCCATATCTTCCGACTCGGCGTGGTCGCGCCAAAGGTCAACAAATTTCGGCGTAGAATTTGCAACCTTAACAACAGAATGTGAGAAAAATGCACGAACGTGTTTTATTGCCGATTAATCGTTGGAAGCACCCTCATTCTTTGTCTTCCCCTTTTTTTGCTGGACTTCCTGTCTGCCTCGTGGATGGCGTCATCGTCGTCGTCGCATTGGTCGATTATAAAGAACCCTTTCGCGTTTATCTTGTGCAGCACATAAAACACCGCTTTTCAGTATGGTATTGGCATGATGTCAGCCTTTGTATATGTAGCTATAAACTGGTCCTTTACGCACACAATCGCAATCAATACAAAAATGAGTTATAAATTGTTTCCTCTTTCCAGAACAAGCCCTTAGTTGTGGAGCCCATCGACTTCGAAGGTTTCATATGCAAGAATAAAACACTGATACAAAATGATCCCCAGCGAGAGCTGCTCATTTATCCAACCGATGATGTTTCCGTGAGTTTGCAAAGTTAATTAATTATGAACACTTTTTATTGCAGTTTACCTTCATTTGCAGGAGATCATCATGCCTCGCAAGGCGCGCACAAACAACAAATCCATCACCGACCGCTTCGACGCACCCAACGAAGCAATCGTGTGCCCTCTGCACTGCAGCAATGGGTCCAGCAACTCCTCGTCATCCGCCACAACTGCCAACAACAGCACGAACAATAGCCGGCAAAACAGTCGGCACAACAGCCCGAAGGCGACAAGTCGTCAGAACAGCAACCACTCCACGACGAGCGGTGCACAAAATGGCAACCTGTCGCGCAAAAGCTCGCAGACATCGAAACTTAGCAATGGAAATCAGAAGAACATCGCCAAGTCGCCGACGTCTTCACACGACTCCTTCGAATCCGCCCTATCCTCGACGGGCTCCATCGGGGCGGCGCCGTCTTCCTCGTCGTCTTCCACGTCGACGCTGAAGTCGCAACAAGAGGCTTCCTCATCCACCACCACCATCGGCAGGGGGGATGAGCTGGATGGTGGAATCATTTCCACGCCAGCCACTCGGGCTGTGTGCACACGCTTCACCCGCCAAGCGCTGTACACGTATCGGGCCAAGAATCATCTGATTCACTACAAGTACAGCGCGTACGGCGGAACATGCCACGATTTGCCAAAGTAAAGACTTCAACCCTAAACTCGTCCATTTACACGTTCTAAACTGTTTCCGTTCTGATAGAATAACTCCGCCGGAAGTTCTCAAGGAGGAGGTGTACGAAGTCGATGCCGACCAGGATCGCATTGACGAACAAATGACGCGCTCCCAGGCGGATTCCATCACGAAGCAGGGCTATTTGTTGAAGGGACCCGATTCCGGTTCGGACCGGATGTTTGCCAACATTGGCAACAAGTCCTTTAAGCGAAGGTTTGTGGATATTACGTTACATTAGACATTTTCAAACGGCACTTCGCTATGCGCAGGTATTGTTATTTGCGACAAGAAGTGGACGGAACTTACATTCTGGAGTTGCACAAGGATGAGAAGCAGGGCGAGGCCAAGACAACAATAGTCATGGATTTCTGCACAGAAGTGGTGCAGGTATGTTGATGTGGTTGCCTACCTTGGAGTTCTAATGAACATTCGATCTGTATTATTTAGAATCCCAAACGAGGTCGCTACTGCTTTGAACTACGGATGACAGCCGGGCACAAGTCGTTTACGTTAGCTGCTGAAAATGAAGAGGATCTGAAAGACTGGCTGAGCAAGTTGTCGTCGGTGCTGCAGCAGAATAAAATTCAGGAGGACAAACGGGTGGCATCGCTGGAACGGGCACCACCGCCCAGTCCGAGTACCGTCATGTTCGGCACTCTGAAAGGACTCGACCAGTCGATGAATCCGCAGCTGATAAAATACGGTCGTGAGACAGATATTTCGATAGCGCAAGCGCGACGTGAGAACCGACGACGTCTTTTCGCTTGTTATCAGTCGCCGACGAAGGCGACACTGGCCACGGATAATGTGGATCAGTACCGAGAACAGTTTGGGAAACGCGTGTTCATCGCCTGCAAGAGCCTGAAGTTTCGCTTACAATGCGCCAGCTCTTCCGATGCGGGCGGTGGCTCTGATAGCGACCATCTTTGCCAAGTTGAACCGTACATAACCAGCTTGTGAGGCTCTGTACGATGCCAAGGCAGGGCGCAAACTGACGGAATCCTTCTACTTCAATGTCAACGAGGATCATGTTCAAGATATGCTGGCTTCCGGCCCGGTGCCGGCATCAGTGGCCGCAGGTTCTGTGCCGCGATTGAAAGACGACCGCGAGGAGCGATCGCGGATCCATACGGCACAAGCTCAAAGTTCCCTCTTTGACAATTTGTCTCCGGACTTGCTGCGATGCTCAAAGGATCACTTTGCACGTCTGCGACAAGCCATCTTCTCGGTCACTGCGCCGCATGCGGACATTTTTCTGGTTCTCAAAGTGGAGAAGATACTGCAAGGAAACATCGTACAGGCTGCAGAGCCATACCTCAAGGCTGGGCGGGATCCTAGGATTGCCTTGAAGTTGCACAAGTCAGCGCGCAACTACGCACAACACATTGGCCATTACCGACAGCCCTTCGCCTGGGCAGCGAAACCACTCTTTCGGCCCTACACGAGTGAACTCGATACGGAACACGACGAGTTCGAGTTCTCGACGATATATCGTCAAGAGCTGAATAAGATCAAGGACGATGAGTTGCTGAAGCTGTTGGTCGACTATAGGAAGCCAGACAAATTCAGCAAACTCACTGTAATACCAGGCTATCTGAAGCTGACAGTCGAGGAGATCGAAAGGGTTCAAGGTGGGTGGTCTACATTAATCCAAGCAGTTTGGAAGAAATGTCACAGTTCTGGTTCTTTTCAGGTTCCTTCAATAAGTCGCTGGTGCCACTCGCCAACTTCAGTTTCCCTCCCAAGGCGCCCACGCTCGAGATGACCGAATTCCAAAGCAACTGCGAGCGCGACACGCATCCGTACACCGCGTTCTGCAACCACATTTTCATCTATCCCTTGAGCCTACAGTTCGACAGCCAGAAGATCTTCTCGCGTGCGCGAAATATTACGGTCGTCGTGGAGTTGCGTGATTCCGACGGCGAGGACAGCAAGGCTCTCAAGGTTCTTCACTTGATTAATGACAGTGTTTTCGCGAATGACATTAATAAATCTGCGGTGATCCCCTTTGACTCTTTTCAGTGCATTTACGGACGTCCTGGCCACGAGTTTCTGGTGTCGCAAATCGCCTGTCCTGTCCTACATCACAACACGACGCCAACCTGGTATGAGGAGATAAAAATGCGCCTGCCCCTGGGTCTCTTCCCCGAGCACCATTTGCTGTTCTCCTTCTATCACGTTTCCTGCAACCTTGGCAAGAAACGCGACACGAATGCCGCCTTCGAGACGCCCATCGGATATGCGTGGTTGCCGTTGCTGCAGAAGGGAAAAATAAATTTGGAGGAACAAGTTATTCCGGTGGCGACCACTCTGCCAGCGGGTTATCTCTCCATCCAGCCGCTGGGCTTAGGAAAGGGGGTAAGCATTGAGAGGAAATTAATGTTTGAAATAATAAAAATAAAAAAGAAGGAAACTTGACCCCGACGTGATTTGAACACGCAACCTTCTGATCTGGAGTCAGACGCGCTACCGTTGCGCCACGGAGTCATGTTGTTGCGAACTGTTCTGAATACCCCTAGAACTATGTTAATTGACGGTGTAGCCTTGGTTCTGGCTCCATTCTGTTAAAGACGTATGTTACTCGAACAGAGCTCTGTAGAGGGAAAGTTATCGTCTGTAATCCATCCATGTTATGTTAATGTTAATGCAATGTACAGAGCTTAGAACTCCAGAATACAACATCGGGGACAAAGTTTCCTTCTTTTCAAAATTGTAATTCAAATTATGTTCAATTTATGATTTTTGTTCTGTTTAATTTGCAAATGTTTTAAATGTTTTACTAACCTGTGTTTTAACTTTATACACACAAACACACACATCGTATTCTATCACATATAAAACATCTTAACCTCGCTATAACTATTTCTGTTACGATTTTTCATGCTTTCTGTGCGACATTTTACTGTAAATGAAACAACAATCAAATGTACACACACACATGTACCTCTACACTCCATCTGAATGCAAATGTGCAAATGTCTATTACATCGACACGATCAACATTTCACCTTCACGCACACTATGTGCCCGTTACTATCATCTCTTTTCGAACTATCCTTCCTTTGGCTACAAAACAAAACCGTATTTTTAGCAGAACTGTGGACCTGAGATTCAGTGGATAGACAACCAGCGGCCGCTCTTCGCGGTCGCCTTTCGTCTGGACTCCACGGTGCTGACGGCTGATCAGCACCTGCACAATTTCTTTGCCCACTGCGAACGCCTGCTGGAGGGCGGCAAGACGACGGCCCTTCCGGCGGAAACGGAAACCTGCAAAGTGCTCAAGGCGGCGCATGCCATCGACATCTCCTCGCTGATCACCTACTTGCCCACGCTTCTCAACGAGCTGTTCACGCTACTCGTGCACACGCAGTCCGACGAGATCGGCATGAACATCATCCGGCTGCTGATCAACATCATTCACATGATCATCGAGGAGGCCGGGCGCAAGGAGCTGCTCACGGCGTACGTGAAGTACGTCTTCCACGCGCCCTACTACAACCAGAAGACGTCGCGGACGGTCCACGGCGAGCTGTGCAAGCACCTGCCCACGATCCTGCATCCGCAGAACACCGACTTCCTGATTGTCAACAAGTTCATGCGCTACTCGGGCATCTTCTTCGACCTGATCATCAAGAGCATGGCCCAGCACTTGCTCGACACGGGGCGCATCCGGATGATGCGCAACGAACGCTTCCCCAAGGAGTACCCGGCGAAGATGGAGAACCTCATTCAGGTGCTGGTTCCCTACCTCGTTGCCCGCTACAAAGACTTGCCGGTGGAGACGCAGCAGCTGAATCGATCGGTCTCGCACTTCGTGCGCCGCTGCCTCACGTACATGGACCGGGGATTCGTCTTCAAGCTGATTCGCTTCTACATGGAGCAGTTCGCACCCGGCGACCCGCGCACGCTGCAGGAGTTCAAGTTCAACTTCCTGCAGGAGATTTGCCAGCACGAGCACTATGTGCCGCTGAACTTGCCCTTCGTCCTGAATCCGAAGAATCGCCCCCCCGAGATGATGCAGCATTTCACGCTCTCCGAGGACTTCTGTCGTCAGCACTTTCTGTCCGGCCTCCTGCTGCAGGAGCTGAAGAGCAGCCTCAACGAGGTCAGCAACGTCCGTCGCCACGCCCTGAACATCTTCAAGAACCTGCTGGCCAAGCACGAGCTCGACGATCGCTACCAGAATCGCGGCCAACTCTCGCGCATCGCACTGCTCTACGTGCCCTGGCTGGGGATCGTCATGGACAACTTGCAGCGCATCGACGACTTGTCGGACAGCACCGTGGCCAATGGCCACAACAACCACGTGTACGCCGATTCCGCCTCGTACACGCAGCGACTCTCGTGCTCCAGCAGCTATGTGTTCGCCAAGGAGTCGTCGGCGGTGACCTCGTCCACCTCGACGCCGCGAGCCAAGAACCGCATGACTCTGCACATCGAGCACCCGAGTCCGTTGCGGGCCTCCGTGCACATTAAGGAGACCAACTACTTGGCCGCCATCGCCGGCCAGGTTATCGCAAATGGAAACTCGGACACATCGCTCAACTCGTTGACCTCTGATTCACAGGTGAGTGTTGGTTATATTCAAATTGTTATTATTGTATTAACACGTTTATGTTATGTTTTATTTCAGGGTTCTCAGGACGCGACACCGCTGGGGACCAATGGACACCACGACACAGATGTCGCCCTTCGCAACGGGCACAATCGATCCGTGAGTGTCTCGCAAGCCTTGCACATGCCTCGCTGTGATAAATTCACGACGTCCGAGACCAAAGATCTGCTGCTGGGATTCCTGTTCGTGGTCAAACACATCTCGCAGGAACAAATGATAGGCTGGTGGCAGAATTGCAATGAGTCCGAGACTCTGGCCTTCCTCACGATACTCGAGCTGTGTCTGGTGCACTTCCGGTATGTGGGAAAGAAGAACTTGAATCTCAGTGACGACGCGAGAACAGCCCGATCGGCCAAGGCGAGCACTCTGCCTGCGCGCATGGCTCCGCCGAATTTGGAGAACGGCAATGCCCACGAGACGGGAACTCTGACGCTGACGCAGAATCGCGAAAACCTCATCGACGAAACGGAGCGCAACCAACTGGCGCTGTACGAGTCGAACTTGGCCACAGAGATCGGCATGATCATCCTCGACTGCCTCGGTCTCTACGCTGTGCAGTTCCGCCAAAAACTCAACGAGAGTATGGTGCTGCCGAAGCTGGCGCGCGTGTATTTGCGGTTCCTGCAGCTGGGGCAATCGGAAAACCTCTCGAAGCATGTGTTCGCCGCACTGCGAGCCTTCATCAACAATTTCTCGCCGGCGCTCTTCAAAGGCAACGCCATCCTGTGCGGCCAAATGGTGTACGAGCTGCTGAAGGCCTGCGACAGTCGCCTGGTCGCCATCCGCCACGAGTCGTGCGCCGTGCTCTACCTGCTGATGCGGAGCAATTTCGAATTCAGCGGCCGCAAGGGCCTGACGCGCGTTCACTTGCAGGTCATCATCTCGGTGTCGCAGATGATCGGCAACGTGATCGGTCTGAACAATGCTCGCTTCCAGGAGAGCCTCTCGATGATCAACAGCTATGCGAACAGTGACAAGGCCATGAAGGGCACCGGCTTCCCGATGGAGGTGAAGGACCTGACTCGCCGCGTGCGCACCGTTCTCATGGCCACCGCTCAGATGCAGGCGCATCACATGGATCCGGAGCGGCTGCTCGAACTGCAATATTCGCTGGCGAATTCCTATGCGTCCACGCCGGAGCTGAGGCACACGTGGCTCATAACCATGGCTCGCAACCACGACCAGAACGGCAACATATCGGAGGCCGCCTGTTGTCATCTGCACATCGCCGCATTGATGTCCGAGTACTTGCGTCTGCGGGGCGGCTGCACCATCAACTGGGGATCCGCCGCGTTCACCAAGATCTCCAGCAATATCCCGCGCGACGAGAAGGGTCTGAAGTTGGACTCGGGCGCGCAGGACTCGCAGTACACGGAGCAGATGCTGCTGGACCAGTTGAAGGAATGTGCGGATTTCCTCGATCGTGCCGAGCGTTTCGAGTGCTTGGGCGAACTCTACAAGCTCATCCTGCCGATCTACGAGAGGAGTCGCAATTACATCGATCTCGCACATTCATACGAACATCTGACGCAGGCGTACAACAAGATCATTGAAGTGAATCGTTCGGGGAAACGCATGTTGGGCCGTTTCTATCGAGTGGTCTTCTACGGAATGGTGAGTTCAAATCTGATCTCTTAAATTAGTTCTCTAACTGGTTGATTGTGTTACAGATGTACTTTGAGGAGGACCACGCCGTCGAGTTTGTCTACAAGGAGCCGAAGCTCACATCACTGAGTGAAATTTCCGATAGGTTGGCCAAACAGTACAAGGAGAAGTTTGGTGCGGATGTGGTTAAATTGATCATGGATTCGTCCCCGGTAAGTGTTTCTGCGGACTACAGGGTTTTCAAGCAAGATACTCAACAAGTTTGTCTTTTTCGTTATTTTATTATAAATGTGGTTCCCTCTCTAACAATATGTAGAAAAATTTACAGTTCATGTTCTCTTATTTTGAAACAGTCTGGTGATAAATTTAAATGTACACGACACCAAATTAGTAATTATTTGAACAGATATTGCGAGAGTTTGATATTGGTTTCGGCATCATCGTTGGGAAATAAGTGTCGGCGCTTGAAATGTAGGGCGAATGAATGGACGAGACCCACAGGACACGAGTTGGTTTCAGCGAAATATATGTAGGATATGGAGGAACAAATACTTGAATCAGAAAGAGGAACTCATCAAACATGTTAAGCTTACTTTTTGAGCCTCCGTTTGCCTGAGGGATGAAGACAGCGTGCTGCGTGGAAGCTTTTGAGGCGAATCTTTAGAATTCTTGGAGGTTGGCAACAATGTTAGTTTTCCCTCTGAAGATTTTGTACTCGTGGCTGAGAGTTTTCCATACAACGACTTGCTACTGACGCTATGTGTGGAGGCTGTAAGAGATGACCTGCATGGAAACACATTGGGAGTGGATTATATTGATATCGAACGTTGATCTAACCGACTTACTTCGAGGCTATGCTCTTCTCTGTTGAGCTGGTCGATCGCAAGGAGATTGCATCTTTGGCCAGTGGCTTCGGTGGCTCCTTTTTTAGTCCGTTCACTTGGACTGGTCCTTTACTCAACAGAGTTCGAGAACGAACAGTGGCTTTGGGATTTGTTGTTGTGCTACTGCGAGGAGTAACTTTTCCGGCGCTGTCCGGTTTCTTGGGATCCGTCTTGGATTTCAGTGTGGTCGAGAGATTGTGCAAGCTTTCCGAAATGCGTTTGGTTCGAGTCATTGTTTGCATCGACAACGGAATCCTCTGCGTGGACTGTTTCTCAGCAGTTGTGGTTGGATGATGGTTGGGTTTCTTGAGAGGCCCGAGTGCTATTTTCGATATCTTCCTTTTTATGCCAGTTTCTTCTTTCACTTCACTTTCATTTGTGTCTTTTTCATTTGGATCCATAACTTCTACGGCGGCAGCTGTTGCAGATTTATTCTCTGCCTTGATTTCGTCTTCAATTTCCTTGATCAGAGCTTCAACTTCATCGTCAACATGGGTGGTTCCAATGAGATCTGATGCCGCATCTTCTCTGTTTTCTTTAATGGCAACGAGCGTCTCACAAACCGCCTCAACTTCATTTCCTACCTTTTCTTCCGTTGGCTCGTTATTGGCCGTGACAGTGGGACAATCGCCGCATACTTTGGATTCAATAACTTCCTGGACTTCTGATGCAGTCTGTCTGATTGTTGTTGTCTTCAAATCGATGGCTGCAGACTTTTCTGTTGATCCTTCTACGGAAACTTCGGGTTCTGGTTTCTTATTTATCTCGTCTCCATCACACTCTCTCACTGTCTCCTGCTTCTGTGTAGCTTCTGGTTGTTGTTTCTCCATCACTTTGTCGCCTTGTTGTGGTTCTGGATTTGGCTCCTTGGTAGCATCTTCGTGCATCTCCTCCAAAACTCTGTTCTCTGTTGATTTCGGTTCTTTTAGAATTTCTTGAAACACTTGATTTCGTCGCGTTATGTGTAATGGATAGAATTCTTTTGCCTCTGGATTTAGTTTCGACTGAATTTTCAATCCGTTCGCTGTGACATAACTTTCCGGAATTGGTTTTCGTGGTTTTTCGGATTCCTGATGAAGATCTTCCATGGTTGTCGGTCTTTTATCGTGTACAAAATAATTCTTTGAATGAACGATTTTCGATTTTTTTTGTTATTTTTGGAAATAAATGATTATCAAAATAATTGAAGTAAAAAACGTAGAAATTTGTTCAGTTGTTCTTTTTCGAGTTTGTGGAAATGCTTTCCAAATTTCGTTTCAGATATCACAAACCAGATTTGAATGAAACTGAATCAATCATTAATCTTTTTTATACCTTAACTATGTTTCATAGTTGAAATGTTTTCATTGAGAAGTTTACATTCGACTTTACAGTTCAACATTTTCACAACATTATTGCTTCAACTATGTTAGTTGAATCATTCATTTATGTTATTTGCCTGATCCATTACATTTCCATGTTGTCGTAACATACATGAACATATCATTACATACAAGTTTTTCTCTGTTAAATTTTGGAATTCATGTAACAGAGCTCTGTTTTCAACTACAGTTTATGAGCTGACTGTTGTTGAAGTAAATATTTAGCACACGGTGGTTGCATCGCCTCCGTGGCGCAATTGGCTAGCGCGTTCGGCTGTTAACCGAAAGGTTGGTGGTTCGAGCCCACCCGGGGGCGCAATTATTTTATTTTAATTAACGGTGTGTTATAATCGTCTCCTTTGCCTTTCATTTTGACAGGTTGATGTCAATGCCCTGGATCCGAAATTGGCCTACATACAGGTGACACATGTCATGCCCTATTTCAGAAAGGACGAACTGGAGCAGCGGGTCAATGACTTCGAGTTGAACCACGATGTTGACACGTTTATGTATGAAACGCCTTTCACCAAATCTGGGTCAGCTCGCGGCAGTGTGGAGGATCAGTGGAAGCGCAAAACGATTATCACAAGTACGTTCTGGATAGTGGTCCGATTTGAGATTTTCATGTGAATATTGGTTCTCCTCTCAGCTACCTACTCATTCCCATATGTTCTCAAACGCATTCCGGTCAAAGGCCGTCAGATTGTTGAGTTGAGCCCCATCGAGGTGGCCATCGACGAGATGCAAACCAAGGTGTCCGAACTGGAAGAAGTCATCGTGACGCCTTCCGATGTGAAGAAGTTGCAGCTGCGACTGCAGGGAAGCATTGCGGTCACCGTCAATGCAGGACCACTGGCCTATGCGCAAGCGTTCCTCGATCCCAAAGTGTCCGACAACTTTTCGGTGGCACGTGTGGAGGACCTTAAGGAGGTCTTCAGGTGGGTATTATTTATTCCGTATTTAATCAGCACAATACAGTTGGATTATTTGCAGGGACTTCATTGGCGTCTGCCACACGGCGCTTCAACTGAATGCGCGCCTGATCAGTAGCGATCAGAAAGAATATCATTCCGCACTCAAGGAGAACTACCAGAAGTTGTGCCAAGCACTCAGTGAGTTATTGGACGAACCCTTCACGCCGCTGGAGGACAGCGCCACCAACACGCATCGCAATAGCATGGCTTTGTTCAATGCAATCAGCGGCGCTTCGAATAACTCAAGTACAGCATAAATAGAATACTTACTCAATTAATATTGAAACAATTTTTTGTGGCGACGCTACGAATGAATTACTAACAGGTTTATTGAGCTAGACGAGTTACTAACCAAAAATATACACTTTATTGCCGTCTTCTGGAACTAGATAAATGTACTAACCATTTAACATATATCCAATATAAACAAGAAACCGAGAGACTAACATAGAGCGTAGTGAAAATCCACCAGGGCATTTTAACTACTGGAGGATTGATTAAAATCAAAAATGATAAAGTTTACACCAAATAGTAGAAGGTTTCCCCAGAAGAGATCACGAATATAATTTGTGTTTTCCAAAGTATTAAAATAATGTGCAAATCAGTTCTTGAAACAATGTTCCCCAATCTCTGTATCAACTAATTTCAATACGATACCATTTATTTTTAGGTTTTGGTTTCGCTGTTTATTAATAATTTCCTTCGATGAATTGACAAATATACAAGAGAAATTTTAATCCTGAACTAACCGCCCCAACACAACACAACACGACCCGACACTCCGGCCAGGTTAAGAGTTACCAGCACACCCTTGACCACTACTTTTCAATTGACGCTAACATAGTTTTAAATTCGTTTTCATAAACATTGCCTGAAGAAAATTGTATCTTTAAATCACCGAATATATTATTAATCTATTTTTGTAAAATATATGTAAATTATATTGTTTATGCATTGGCTATTATTATCTATACATAAATATAAAGAAACTGCGAGCGAGAGAGAGCAGTATGACTGCTAAATAATAATGTTTTGAAAGTATGTACTTCGAAACAAATTGCATTTTTTTGGAATGCACAACATAATTTTGTACTTTTTGTATTTTTGTTAAATGAAAGTTTTTTGTTCTTAAATATTTATTATTTTTATACAATTATATTAAGTTTTGTGATCTGATGATGATGATTCGATGATTCGTATGAACGAATCGATGAAAAGCTGTCTTGTAGCTCATAATGGATTTTGATAAAGCAGATGAAACCGAACAAACATATAATTAGCAGAAAATAATAGATAATTTTTATACTAGCAGTGAGCACCGCATAAAGAGGTTTAGAAAAAATTTGAATCAGATGTAGTTTATTTAATCAATGAATTACAGTAGATTAGCGAACGTTCTAACGTCAGTTTAGCGCAATTATAAACATGATATTAATATGCAATAAGTAATCGAAAAACGTTTGGCTTACATTCGCTTTATGTGATTGGAAGCATGCACAACTCAAATATCCCGAATATAGTCATTTATTTCTAATATTTGATGTTAATTATTTCTATTAAATTATAAATAATTTATCTGTGGTTCATTTACTGCTTTATATGCGTACAAATGTAGGCTTCTCGTACTGTATTACGCAATATACTGTATATTTTAATAGAATTTATGTATTATTTGCTTATCCTAAATATTATTATATGCTTCTTTTTGTGGCTTTCTCTAAATCAAATTTAGTTTTGATAAGAATTGAATATATATATATATTTTGTCTATTTGTGAATGTTGAAAACATGAATTTAATATATTTAAATGTTTACCAAAGTACGAACTCCTACGCAATGGATTTAGTTTTTAAAAACATAATCGTAATAAATGTTCTTTATTTAAAATTCTATAATATGTGTGTATTTATTTCAAAAACCACTATTCTACTACTATCAGAATCTCTTCGCCAGGAGATACAAATCAGAATACAGAATACAAATCTTGCAAATTAAACACTTTCATTACCGATTATAAATTCAACTTTTATTTTTGTTCAAAAATACAATAGCAAAAATATGCTTTACAAATAAAAAATTACCAAATTCAACATTGTATGGATTTTAAGAATAAACTAAAAACATGTAAATTGAGACGGATTTCAACAAATTAGTATAACAAAAAAGAAAAAAATAATAATAATAACAATCTTGAGTGCGTATAATTTTCGAATTTAAAAATATTAACAATATCTTTTTTAACATTATTTTTAATTAAAATACTGCGTAATTGTAATATTATTTAAATGCGTTTCTAATTTGCTTTTCTAATTTTTGTTCGTAATGCGACATTTTTGAAATTTATATATAATATAAAACGTATTCCAAATCGGACATTCCTTGGCTTGGTGTCAAAGTCACACTAGTTGATTTTGAATTTTTTTTGTGGTTTTAAATTTTCTTCTAACATGGTTTATAAATATTTTACTTAAAATTATTTTTTGTTTTCGCGTTAAAATTATTTTAAATTACAACAAACACTTGTTTTCCCGGGCGCTGACGCTTAAAGACGAATGCCCTGGTTGCGGGAGCGCACGAAGTTCAACAGTTCATCGGAGTCCTCGCACACGAACGGCTTCAGGTGGTGGCAGGCGACGTCGTGCCACTTGAGGCCGTCGTTGTAGAAGTTGTTCAGGATGGAGAGGCAGGACTCGTCGTTGCCCTGGGCGGCCTCGCGGTTGTCGGGCTGCGGCTGGTTGTAGCCGCCGGTCGACGACCAGTCGCCGGTGTTGCGCTGCGAGGTGGGTCCGATTTTGGCGCCCGATCCGGACCAGAACCAGCCGTTCTCGTTCGGGGGCTGCAGGTCGGGCCGGTCGCAGCCGGCGAAGTTGCACTTGCGGCCCGAGGTCCAGATGTAGCGCACGTTGCCGCGGGCGATGCGCTGCTTGATGAACTCGTTCTCCTGCGGCGTCTCCAGCGACACGGCGTCCATGCAGTGGCGGCGGCAGATGTTGCGCGCGTCCAGCCAGTCGACCTCGAGGCTGCGCGTCGGCGCGTGCTCCCAGCTGAAGAAGTAGGAGTGGGCGACGCCGCGAGCATCGCGGTAGGTTGCGTGACGGACGCCTGCAGGAGTTCAATTCAATCGGAAATGAGTTACAATGAATTTGATCAAACCAGCATCCAATGGGAAGGAGAATTCACTTACGGTTAGCACAGCTCCGGGGGTCAGGCAACGCCAGGCGCCGTTGGGCCAATGCGACTGTGGCGCCGAGGGCGACCAACATCAAAGTACGCAGCACCGACATCGCTTCTATTCTGCTCTGCTTCTCTGTGTCTCCGGTTCACAACTGCTGGCGATTCCTGCTTGTCAAGCTCTCCTGGTGGTGTGGTTCGCGCAAGGTGGCAGCTCTGCAAAAAAAGAGAGAAGCACACGAGTGAAACGCTTGAAACTCGCCAATTAAATGATTCACGAGCAGCCGTCGGACTCGAGATCCACCGATAAAGATCCCCAGGCGAAACCAGCGTCCAACGACCGCTGAAACGGGGCCGATGAAAAGTGAAATGTCAATAGTCGGCGAAGCAGCCCCGAGAGAGGGCGGGGTCTCTTTTTTCTGCTGGCCAACATAGACGGGACGCACACCCACATACATTTCCGGTTGAATGGCGGCGGTGGAGGAGGGTTCGTCATCGTTTAATTTCATGTTAGCCAGTTCGTGGGATTGATTTTCTTTTCCATTTGTTCATGGGATTGATTTTCTTTTCCCTTTTTGTTCCCTTTGTCCGTTGGTTTCAATCGAATTTCCAACAAAACGCGAAAAATCATCGATTGGAAATTTTTTGATTGAATTTGAGCGGAGATTTTTTTGTGGTCATTGGTCGATGGGTTGGGATTGGGCGCGCAAATAACCACAATTAAATCATTTGATTACCAAGTAGTCGCCGTTCCATTGTTGATGTAAACGTAATCAATTGTCTCAATTGGAGCCCCATGGAGTTGGAATCGAAACGTGAGAAACAAAAGTCGTCGTCATGACCTTAGCTCAGTTTGATTTCCTGTCCGACTGCCTCAGGGGGGCGCAGGGCAGGGCGCGGAGGATGCAGACGGCCTAAAATGATAGGGATGGGGCCATACCGTCAGCCCCTAAGGGTCGTTGTCGTAATGCCCCCGGTCCCCATGGGATTTAATTTGAAAGCGGGCCTTTGGACACCGAGATAACCTTCTGCTTGTTATATATTTGAGATAACAAGTGGCTCACCGTGATTAATTACGGTTTTGAAAATCGCGAAACAAACTCATCAAAGTGAAAACCGTTTAATCGACTCATCATCGGCGAGTACGACGACATGACGTAAACGCGTGTCTTGATCACCGATCAATTAATAATTATGCATGCTAAATGAGTTGACGAATTTCCGATATAACGATGAGGAATGTTTTTGATTCGAAAAAAATGCAAAGAAGTTGCGAAAAATGCGAATTTTTATAACAGGCCGTTAACCGGAAGTTGAACGGTGAACAGTGTTGAACGGAAGTGGCGCCATTTTGTTTGGATCCGCCTGGATCGGGCCAGAGTTTGCGAATCGATACGCCTTGTACATAAATTAGCATGATTAATCGAAGAAGCTGCTTGCGATGCGTTTGGCTTTGTTTTTCGCAGAGATTCCATTTTTCCTCTTATGTTTTCGACATCAGTGCTTTTATGCTTCACTGGGTTCGCAAATGGTTTGGCCAACGGATAAACAACAACAACAACCAAATAAGACGAGCATGAAATATTAATTCGCGTCCGGACAATTCAACTATCGATTGTTGTGCAAAACTTCCTGAAGCTAAGGCAATCATCAATAAGATGACTTCGGTAGGAAAACGTATTTTACAATAAAAAGTTACAGCAGGTGGAATTTCATATTCAGTTATTGCAAATAGTCAATAGACCAAAAATACGATCAAGCAACTATTGACGATTCTTTTCTTCTCTCCGACACACAAAAGCCTGACCTCACCCAACACCGCATCGATTGAGGAGCGGGAATTCGCGAAAAGTTTCTGTTTTGAGAGTCTCGAGGTGTTCCATTAGAAATTCCAGCGACGTCTTCGGCGAAACCGCAAACAGACGGCGATCGGTGCTCGGAGCAACAACAACGACGTGCCTTGTAAAGCCATCGAAACCCTCCGCCCCCCCCGCAAGTGCCACCTCTCCCCGCACACCAACCTCCGAGCAGCCACAAGTGGACGCATGATTAATGGAGAAAGTTTGTTTGCTTGTTGTTGTCCGCACTTGTTGTTGGCCGCTAAGACGCTGGGCCCGGCTTCAAATCGAAGTGAATTGAATTCCTAAGCCGGCGATAATGAGGCATAGGCAGAAGAAGCGCCTGCAATTTGGAATTACAAATGATTTCCGTTTTCCGTTTCGATTTCGTCGATCGTAGTTGTTGGCCGATTGCGGATGGCCGTGGGCTCCTCGGCCACAGTCCTCAGTCCGGCGGTAGCAATTGTTGCTGCCGCTGTCAAGGGAGGCCTCTGCAAGTGTTGCTTCCCCGCTTTGTTTCCAATAAGTTTATTGCATAACTTTGAATTGCTGCCTTGTTTGTGTCGGTTTCGTTGAAAGCTCTTGTCGTTTACTTCGGCCACGGTTTCTGTTGTTGGACAATGAATTTTGACCAATTGAGCGGCCAACATGTGACACACGTTTCGACCCGAATATTTCCCGGTATTCGGTAATAGACATAAACGGCCCAACAACAACAAACAAAAACACAGAAGTTGAGTAATCGACGGCATGCAGAGATTTCGGTGATCGCGGGGGGATCGTCGTGAAAAGCACCCGAGGTGGATTCGCGATCGCGAACGGATAATTTCCGACCACAACCCGGTACCCTTTTCCCAAGCGGCGATTGCTTCTCACAAATTCGGGATTATTATTGCTATTAAAGGCCGCATCCATAATGGAACGATATCGACATCGACTCGGGCACCGGCAGCGAGCACACCTCGAAAACACGTCTCGTCTCGAGAAACCACCTTTCGGTTTGCTGCAGGTTTCGCCACTGGACTCAACTGTCCTGACTACTTGTTGGTGTACTTGTACTTGTACTTGCTGTTGTTGTTGTTGGTTTTGTTGTTGTCAAGCCCCCTTCATACTGCGACTCAATTCAATTCAATTTTCATCACAAGTGACGTGTTCATAATTGAAATATTTGCATGTAAAAATCAATTTTCCCCACAGTAACAAAATTAAGAAATAATCTGTCCGATGATGGCCTGGCCGGAATTTCGACTTTACGCACTTTGAAACGACTTCGGCGGTAATTTTTAAAAGTCCCACGGCATTTCGTTGAAGTGACTTATAGCATTATCAACTGTTGCATCATCGTTTTACAGAAGTTGCATCGCTTGTCAGGGGTTTCAAAAAAGATTTGTTGTATGCAGAGTTCGTAAAATATCGCTCGAACTACCAATCATTCATACTTTACCTCGATCTGCTTACGAGCGGGATTTTTTTCCACTCTTGAGCGATTCGTATTTCACGAGAAGGAGAAGAAACATTCGAATCGCCCAGGAGTGGAAAAAATACGGATCGTAAGAAGTACTTTCAATGAGCGATTGGAAAACCGTCTCTTACAAACCCGGGTTGAATGTTGAAATGTAATAGTGGAGGATCTGCCACTATTTTCGGTAGGAAGGAGAAGGAGGAACCACGAATTCGAAGACATAACATTCGAGGCAGAGTGGTTTAAATAGGGTTCTCCAAATATCAAACACTTGACGCGAGCTTAATTAATCTCGTGCATCGCGCGATGCAGATGGCAAGAGGTGTGCGGAACGCATTAGCGCAATCAGCCGCCGTTGGGGGGCTTCGAAAAGACAACATAGTAATCGGGGGGAGGGCGTCGGAGGAGGAGGCCCTCGACAACAACCGGTGGATCACCTGCAGTTGCAATTATTGCAAATGCGACCGCGTGGAAGCCTCTCTTAGGATTGCGACGGGGGGGTCGGTGGAGGGGGTTGCCAGATCGGTCGATCGACCGGTGCTCGTCTAAAGCGTGCCAGCAGCGCCAGTCACCATGCGAAAATGCGGTGGCCAAGTGTGCAAATAAATACGTTTCCCTCGCTTCCCATGATGCAATCGAACCGGAGAAACATCTCCAAGTGGCTGCTGTAAATTGCCTCGTTTTTGTCGTTGTCTTCTTCTTCTTCTTCTTTTTCGTGGTTTTTATTCTTTTTTCATTTGATTTTGTCTTGAAATGAAAAAATTGCAACAATCTCTGTTTTTTTCGAATTTTTTCTAATGAATGCCGGTGAAATGTTTGTTGCTTGGCTTCGTGCTGAGGACACGATGGAAATTCATTTGCAACTTTTTGCTGATTCGTCGTGCTGTAATCCATGACCAGAGGGATGTAGATGTAATTTATACACCTATTTCACTCGGAGAGATCGTCATTGTTTTTTGTTTCACTCCACATGGAAGCCGATATTTGGGTTGCATATTTAACTATCGTGCTGGAATTCTATGCAAATCCACTGCAGCGGTGTCCACGTAATCTGGAAGAACTGTGTTCGAGTTGATTTTTTTCTCGTTGTGTCCGCATGCTACGATCAACAGTGGGTAAAAAAAACTCGGGTCCGGACGGAGCTGTTGCACAACAAGTGCAGTTAATTGTCCCCACAACAATAGCAGCAGAAACGACGTCGACGACGACGACGACAACTGCAACAAATTCAGTCACATTTGAATGCATCGCTAGCGACAGACAGACAGACAGACAAAGCGACAACAATCGTAATCCGTCCGTCCGACGGCCTGAGGAGGAAACGACGTCGACTCGCAGCAGACGCAGACTCGGCTGGAACTTGCGACATTTCGCACTCATGTCGACCGCCAGGAAGCCACCATCGACAACAACGACGTAAATCATAATCGAAGCCTCTTCGGAGGACTCGGGGCGGGGGAACAACGAAAATACTTGCAGAGAAATTAAAAGACGCGGTGTTCTAAATACTTGCAGCGAACGCGGAACCGAGAAGGAGAAAGAAAAGAAACTTCTGCACGCAGAAAGCTTGCTTCCCAGGTCGCCATCATCGTCATCGTCGGCGACGACAATGAGTACTCGGAAATGTGTCTGCGACATGCGACACCTCGTTGCGGGCCAAACGGATTTGGATTTGTCCATCACCCGATAAAGACTCCCAAGTAGGTTGTTGTTGTTGTTGTTGTTGCCATCGCTATTGGTGTTAATTAGAAAAGTTCTCCGCCCCTCTTTGCCGCACGACGCTATCGATGTCGACATGTGTGGCGATGGTGGCGGCAGCAGCGGGGAAAATGCCTCACCGCAAAATGCTTTCACGCACCGCATCCACAGCCACAGCTGCCGGCGGGTTCTTCTTTTGGCCAAGTGGCCGATGCTGGTGGTGAAGAAGTCCAAGACCAAGTCGGCAATCGGACAGATTTCACTCAAGTAATTGCCCATTTAAGCAGAGCACGCTGCAGTCCCGGCCTCGACTTGCAATTGTCGGCCGAGCGAAACTATTTTTAGTCTTCAGTTAATTTTTAGACGGACAGGAAAACGTAGATTGACAAGTGATGGACCAGAGAACGCTGCCTGGGGTGGAAAGAGTCGTTTTGCTCGCTTCATTTCAGTGAGATAATCCTTCTACTAAATGCACCTTAAAGTGTTATATTCTTGGTAAACTTTTCATCCTACTGTCTTCAGAAACTAGTCCGAGCAGGATCTCACCACGAATGCCGGAAACGTGTCTCGCTCGTCTTCTTGTTCCCATTACTTATTTATCTTAATTCGTCTTCGTTCAGCCCCGAGGTCACGAATAATGTGAGTGTCGTTTATTTAATTGTCGTTTACTGTTCTCCTTCGATTGTTTTTATCGCTCAGCGATCGAAAAGTGGTTTTCGTCCGAAACACGTTCAGGTTCCAGAAACCGAAGGTTCAAAGGGCACTCTCGATCTCTTGCGCCACTCGTCCCTTTTCACCTCTGACCTCTCGTTTTGGGCGCTCGTGACTTCTCCGAGAGTTGCCAACCGACAGGGAAGGAAGACTCCTTGATGTGAGAGGCTTCATCTCCGTCTAAATGGCCGCATCATGAAAAGCCATCAGTTACTTATTTGTGTGTCGTGAAGCAGCAATTTGCCAACAACGTTTGTGGGCCGTCGTCACGGACTTCTTGGAGGCGGCAGCGACTGTCATGAAGTTTCGCATCGAAATCCTTTCGAGCATATCGAAATCTGTCAGCCGGCCTGGTCATGAGCGGCGGCGGCGACATTCCAGCGTAGAAATCACAAGTTGCTGCGGCAACAATTTATGCTGCTCCTAAAATTGACAGCAACAGCGTAATTTATGCGCTTGATTGCGCGAAAGTTCCAACAACCAACCAACAGAGTATCGCAAAATAATCGAAAGTATGCAAACACTCGCAGGAGACGAGGAGCCGAAAGGAAGACGACGACGACGACGACGTCAACGACGGAGACGCCGACGGAGATGGAGAGGAAAATCTTGAATGGACAACAACAGAGTCGCAGGCACCCTGTTGGCGGGCGCGTCCGCAGCAATTGTTGTAGCCAAAGCGGATGCTGAAAGTTTACGACGAGGTGTTGCTGGCGACGACGTCAACGGCGAGGAGACGAACCTGTTGTGAGCGGCGACCGAAGAAGCGCACGAGCACAACTGCTTCAGGAGCCACGGGCACTAAAACCGAAAACGACATCCACAGTAGCAACTGAGGCCGAGTAAAAGTGCGCCGAGCCAATGGATGGATGGATGGATGGCGACAACGCCAAATATGTTGCAACAGCGCAGCGATTCCTGCGCTGGAGGTGTTGGTGGCGTCGAAGTCGCTGATAAGATCAGGTCCAGACCGTCAGTAAGGCACTCAGTCAGTCGATCAGTCAGTCGGTATGACTCCGTCCGTCCCAAGCCTCGATCTCCGATTTCACTTCGAGGCGATTGCAATTGCGGTGTTTATTCTGCGCATGCGCACACGCCAGCAGTTCGAGGAGACGAGTGGGCAGCGAAGAGAACCGGGAGAGAAGCCGGGAGGAAAGTCCAAGATTTTTCACTTTCAAGAGTCCGCCGAGAGACGTCGGGCCACGCAAAGAGTTTCCCCCGAAACGCACGCGCCGTTTGCGGAGTCTCCGACGACAAAATTCGCCAGCGATAATTGGGGAGAAACCGTTTGCGGACTCCCGAAGCACTCGAGTCAAGTCCATGAGAAGGAAACTCGAATTCAATCACAACTCGGCGAGCGCCGAAGTGGAGGAGGATGAGTCCAGATGGATGACTCAAAGAAACTGCAAGTGAGGAAAGTTAGAGAGCAGAAGGAACACGAACAGCCTCGAGGAACACGAGATGAGCGGAGGAGATCAGAATCGTGGAGCGGCGAAAGAGAAAGGCAATGGAATGGCTTCAAATGGGCGGAAGAGAAACTGGCAAAAGGAAATATCTACTTAGCTGGAAGGGCATTGAACTCCGACCACGACTCAGACAAGACCACGACCTCGGTGAGATTCGGCGGTGTCTGCGGCGAATGTTCACGCTTTTCACCTTCGCCAGGTTCGGAGCTCTTCCTTGGCACCGCGTGTCACGTGACACGGTTGCCTCTTAGTTGCAAAACAACAACACAATGAAAACCCGTCACACGGAGCCGGAGTAACGATTTCACTATCAACAGGGTCCGCGGCTGCAATTGGCAACGCGACGCAACGCTTATGGGAGGCCCGTCCGACATGTCCAAAAAGAAATGCCCCGAGAATTGAAGCAAGTGTAGCGGACTCGCTCGAAACGATATCTATCGGATGGGCGCGGGCCGGAGGGTCTCTCGGTTACTGTGTTACATTCACCGCTTTTGTTTTTGCAAACACAAACCCAAACAATCCATGGTGCAAGTGTTTGATACATCCTGCAGATACCAAAGCCATGAGCCATAGACAACAATGAGCTATAGACAGCAATTAAAAGTCGCCAGCGAAACGTGACGAGTGGAACAATTGATCTCCATGTAAAGAGGAAAAAATAAGCATCTACGAGACTCCACCGATTGATTGTTGATTAGGTTTTACGGCCGACGACATCTTGACTAATTCATCATCTTGTAATGATTTCACGAGCTCTCGACTGCTTCGTTCTGCGATCATTCCATTCGAAATGGCCTCTTATTTGTCCAGGCGTGTTCAACCTTCGTGAAAAGGCCGTTCGATCGCCAAACGCGATCATAATAATTTTCATCTCCGACATAGAGACTACCGAGAAAACATCTGAGAAGCCGCACGAAACAAGCGAAGGGCAATTTGAAAATACGAAAATCTCTCACGTTGTGTTAAAAAGACATTTGGCCGACTGGAATCGGGTGCGCAGGTTACTTAGTAACGCGCTAATTGCCTGTCTGTTAGCACAGAGACTCACTAGCCAACATCTAGGCGACGTTGTTATTGCTTTTAATGTCGTCGCTGCTTTGTCCAGGCGTCAAATGCAGCGACAGACGACGACGCATCGCATCTGTGTCGATCGCATTCGCCACACAAGCTTCGTCGGCCCCCTCCGCCGAGCTCCTGTTAAGCAGGTCTAATAAGCTCCTCTGTCGCTGTAATTGCTTTCATTATTAGTACTAATAGTTTACTTTCTATGCGAACGATTGGCAAACATCGCACGGCCCCGGACGGACGCTCGCAGGTCCGGGTTCGGTTTGAAACTCCCAATGTAGAGGCATTACCGCATTTCAAAATTCTGCTAAGAAGAGGTGGAAATGTATACTATTGGTGAAAGGATCTCTGTGCAGAAATCTGCATTGAGAGACACAAGGAAATGAGGAAAAGTGATTTTTAAGTGATGAATATCGAAACAGTCTAATTTCGAAAGGATCTTGGACTATACTTTAGATCACGAACTCTCCACCTAGCGGTGTTGTTATTGGAAATGATTCAAATTCGCAAACATTGCCTCCATCCACTTTGACTTGTTCTGTCGCTGACGGATAATCGCATTTTAATGTGAAGCACGATTGCAGAGCTGCTCCAAATGCTTGGTATCGCTCTTTCACTGTCGGATGGAGTCGACCACATACGATGAGCCTCTGCTTCTGTGCGACTCGTTCACACAGTTGGGTTCCAATGAACTGATGCGCTGAATTCACGAAACACGGTTGCACGGGTGGCGTTTGGCGAGACGTGAGTTGCATTTGGGACGCAGGCATGATGGCAATTTGGCCAAACTATCATGGAGTAAACGATCATGCGGGAGCCCCTCCACCCATCCCACGGTTATTGGGGAAGCCCTTTGCGAATGCTGTGGCCCTCAAACTCACCTTAAAGTGTTCGGTTAAAGCTTCCACGCGAAAATCCTCAAAACGCACAAACACTAAAACGACAAAAAGCAAAGGATGTCTTTAGACTCGGTTGATTCTTTCTTGCTACTCCGACTATTGTTCGCTGCGGGGATTTTTTCCGCTTTGTTTCACTGCAAGGATGTGCAATCACCTTGTTCTTGTTGTTATGTTTGTTATGTCTTAGTTGTTGTCACTTTCGAACTCCACTCGGTGTCCACTTTTCGCTCCGCTCGCCTCGACCAAACGATGCGACACTCTTTTAGCAACTGATCGCAGAGACGAGCTCACCACGGTTTATAGCCGTCCCCAAAAGTGCCGCCAACTGCCAACGAAAAGCGCACCGCTCAAGACGGCTCCAACCCAGAGTCGCCGCGTTGCCAACCAACCGTTGTCGGCAGCCCGCCAGCGGTCGGTTGGGTCGAACCTCGCAACTGCAGCATCTGAAACCACCCGAGCAGCAGAAGCAGCAGCAAAATATTCAGCCGCCAACACTTCGCATTGCATTATAATCCCATTCCTTTCATCCATTCATTCATCCACGTTATTGTTGTGGTGTTTTTGTTGTTGCTGGCACTTCTTCTTCTGGCCCGTCTTCTGAGTTCTGGATTTCATAAGCTCGCCGCGACGACGATCCCCAACTTGACGGCGGCGCGCGCGCACGTCTTCGCGAAACTGGGTCATGTTGGAGGTTCGCTTGGAGCGCGGTTGCGAGGCTTCTGAGCTCGCATCGAACCCGGTCGCAAGGAGCCGGCTGACCGTTCGAACAAGTTGGGTGGTGTGTATGTGTGTGACTCTCACATATGATCTCTAGGCCGAGTAGAAGCCGGGAATAATTTACGATGTTGAGGTGCTCGAACACTTCCAAGTTTGTGGCTGAAGTCTTTCGTTTGGCAAGGCTCGATCGGCATTAGGTATAGAAAGACATACAATTTACATATACCAAATGGATAATTTAGAAAATTTAATAAAAAAGATTTTCATAAAAGAGTTTTAATTTGATTCGCCCTCTAGCTTGAGAAGCTACTATTAGGAGTTGGCGTGACATTAGTGTATAGATCGACGTTAGTATCTGCTATTAAACTCCTCCGTTTGCTGAAAGATGCATTTGAATTAATATTGACGTACTTTAATGACTACCTTTTATTTTCACAATGCAATTCAATCTCTCTTCAAATCGCTGCATTAATTAATAACTTCATTATAGACTTGCATTTTTATGTTCTCCGTAACCATCATGTTTATTTTTACTTTGACTTCGTGATGGTATTGTTTAATTGTTTTCTCTCTGTGATGGAACTTCGTCGGATCGACAAAGTAATAAAGACTGAGTCCACAAAAGCACCCTGCGAATGCTCAAGGAACTGAGTGATATAATATAATTGTTTATGGATTGACCACTTCTTACTTCCGTCGTCTCTCCGAATGGGGGCGGGGGCGTTTACAAAGCAGTTAAAACACATTTGCCAAATGCTATTTTCAAACCCTGAGAATAGGCGATAAACGAAAAGGCAAAAAAATAAATGATACAGAGTAGCAGTTAAAATTAATGATTTCGTATTTTAAATCGATCGCGAGAAGGACGACTTGAAGAAGCAGACAGAAAACAACTACGAACGCTTCGAAATCAAAGGAAAATAAACCATCATTTGTTACAGTTGAAGTTTAATTGGGAGACTAATTGTTTCGCTTGCGATCTCCGATCTGCTGGCGGTCGCGTTGGACGTCGCAGAGGTCAGCAGCCGATCGATGCGATTCAGAGCGAATTGGAGCGGCGGCGGCCCGGGTGCAGCAGCTCGCCTTATGGTGCACTTCAAGTTCAACATGCGAGGCATCTTCGTTTTCATGGTCGCTGGCTGATTTTACAACGCTGTTTTGCTGCATATTTCATTTGTTTTTCCTTTTTCACCTGATCTGAGTCGAGTGCAACTTTCAAAAGATGCGCAATGCACTTGAACGCAGCTTCGGAGCAGCTTGGAGCACCTCGTTTGCCATGCATTCGCGATCGAAGTCAAGTGAAAGATGTGAACTTGAAAGTTCGCTCGTCAAATGTTGTCGTCGCTGAATCAAATCTGCATCATCGCGCCTGACACGAGATGCACTCGACCCCGGCCAGGTCTCGGTCTCTGTCTCATGTCGCCACTCGACCTTTGCTGCACTTGCTCGAAATTCAATTTAACCGTTTCCAATTTGACTTTGAACAAGAGTCGAAATGTACAAAAAACGCCAATGAAAAACTGAAAGTCATTCTTTTGTATGTCTGTCCGTCAGTCTGTCCATCGAGTGTCTGCGAAATTCGAAGCCGAATGCAGCACTTGTATCGACCAAATGTCTGCCGGCGAAACGTGAGTCTCGACTTTTGAGTCCCGCCCTCCGCTGATTTGTTTACATTCGGATCTTTGTTTCGGTCCCATTGTTTTTGTTGTCGACAGTGGTCTTCTCAATCAGCTCCAATGCGAGCCGACCCATTGCGACCGTGAATTCCTAACCCATTTGGAGAGATTTCGGTACGAAATTTGTTATTATTAGCAATTGGATTTATGGCTGTCGGGCACGCAAGATACGTATTGGGCCGCATATACATCTGGCCATCTGATCGATGTTATTTTTGTCCGCTGTTGATGTGGTCGACGGAACGAAACTAAATGTTATAAATTGTTTATTTGACTTTGAGATAATGAATCGATTCGAGGTGGAGAGTTTCGTCGACGATGATGATGACGATGACGAAGGCGACGACGTTTTAAGGTTAAGATTGTTCGACCAAAGATGCGTGAGAAGATGGAAATGTATCTCAACCATTCACAGATCCATAGACACTCTTGCCTAGTGCATGCACTTGATCGCTTCGCTCGCTTTCTCAAGCGAATGTCTTCATTATTCGGCGTCAGTTTTATTTGCCTTTGTGCTTCGGACACTTCTCAGGCATCGAAGCCCCGCGGCAACTCCCACTCATCACCTGCCTTGGCCCCTCCCCGCCCCCGTCGGTGGTGGCATGTCAGAGCTGCCGATCTCGTGTTTGACACCGCCGGATAATCGTGCGATTGTCTGCAACTTCATAGACTCCACTCCGTGTCTTTTATCGCCATTTCTCCCGCTTATTATTTTATTGCTTCCATTACGATGATCGCCCGCCGCGCCCGCCTCGCCGCGGTTCGCCTGGAGACTCGAGTTCGTCATTGAATAATTGAAAGCCTCAAAGCGACGATCGCTAATGAGAGCTTATGCAATAAAGCGGCTTTTAATTGGGCCCCAGACGCGCCTGTCGTCGGGGCTGAAAGTGAAAATAACCATAACTTTCTCTGCACAAAACACATTTGTTTCAAAACGGAACTGTTTCGGCGCAAGAGCCCATGTCTTCAAAGCAAGTCGCGGATTCTTCTCTTGGTTCTGGGGCATGTTGGTTGCTTGGTGGATGGGCGGCCGATTGCAGCAGCAAACACCTGTCAGCAGCAACTGCTCGGCGTAGAAACCCAGCCGAATGTGCATTCTAAGTGATCGGAGCCCGGTGTCGACCACAAATCTTCCACAAATCGGGGACAGACCGACTGCGACAGCGCCGGAGGCAGCAGAAACCTCTGTGACTGGCGCATGCTTCACCCTCGTCGTCGTCGTCGTCTTAGTTTGCGGATTTGAAATCTCACTCGGCGGCTGCCACGCTCAAGGTCCGGGCCGAAGCTTCTCGAAACCTCGGGGACAATGGAGGCAGCGCGCATGTGCAGCAACCGGTGGCCCCTGTGCGCAGAACAATGCGACTTTGATTAAATTAGTTTCGCGTAATTTCGGGTATTTTGCAGAAAAACGAATGCAGTCGCCAACTCAAACTCCAACATTGGGAGGCCACCGAAAATTAGGTGTTTTGGGTTCGTGACGATTTGCTTCGTTTCACTTCTCTTTTCTTTGCTTCGCTTCGATTCGGTTTTGTTTTCTTTTCCTCTGCACCATGTCGATTTTAGATTTTTTGCATGATTTTTAATAATTGTGGTCAGCGTGATATTCGATTGTTGTTGTTGTTGCATTTTCGCCAAATTGTTTTCGTCCCCCTTTTGGGAGTTTAAAACCTTTTGTTTTTTCTGTTTCGCCTCCAAAGGTCGTCGCTGTCCGAACAAAACAGATGATTGTTTGCTTTGATGCAACCTTCAGTCGCAATTGCTTTTGTTTTTTTCGCTTTGATCTAAGTTTCTCTGTTTTGTTTTGATTCCCTTTCGGCTCTCTTCGCTCCCGATCCGTGGATCACGTAAGCTTGAACTACAGTTATTCAACTATGACATTTGCTTCGAACGACTTAACCCAGTTCTGCTGCTGACTGAGGGCAGCTTTTGTTGTCGCCTTTTCACACCCTACATTTACTATAAAGTTAATCAAATACAAGTCCAAACTGGAGAAGATCATCTCGGGAACTCGGGATGTTGTTATTCGAATAGAGGTATTCACAGTACCTAAGTTTACGAACATTTTTCAATCGGTCAAATCCTCCTCCGCCACATATCGAAATCTTTGAGTCACTCACATCAACGTTGCTATGTAATTATGTAGGATGTAGGGTGTATAATATTCGACCTGACCCAAGACATCACTTTGTCTTGACGTACTTGATGCTGATGTCTCTGATGTTGATATTGTTGGGCCAGTAGATGTATAATTGCGCTCGAAAATTACCACGTATCTTGTTCAACTCCGGCTAATTAAGGTCTGTGGGCGGGCGGTACCAAAAAGGGTCCAATGACAAGCGCTCGAAACAATGGCGCCCCCAACCCAAAGAAGCCAGCTTGAGTCTTTTTCATGGTTCTCTTCACTTCATCGCTATCTATTTTCCTCAGTGTTTTCGTTTCATCTGCAGCAAACGAGAAAAAAATACCCCAAGAGACAATGAATTTTTTTCCTCAGCCACTTGTGTACTTCGCTCTGCACACTGAAGCCAAAAAGTTCGTATGCATGTCTTGAGGGAAATTTCTTGACGCTTATGGGACTAATGATATAATACCCATGTCACTCAGCCCATGGTTGAGTCCGTTGTACTATGTGTTTTCTCCAACGGTTTATGATTGATGTGTTGGTAATTCTAGTTCGTAAGTTCTGTGAAATGCGCTCCTTCAGACAATCTGCTGACAATTGCTTCTCTACTCATTCCTTGGAATAAACATCTCCACCACGGTTCACCGACTCCCGCAACCCACAGGCAGGCGTCGCTTTACCAACCTTTTCGCGTGTGCCTATCATTTCCATAGCTTTCTTCATCCGCTAAGTATTCGCTCCGCACTCATGAGTCGCTCCATTATCTTCCACCGATGCCCGCCCCACGCTGCTCATCGCGGCAGGCGTTCGGCCGGCGCTGCGCCTGCGGTTGCCGTCGACGCCGCCATCTCCGACGATGATGACCTTGAACAATTGTTATTAAGGTTTTGTCATCGTTGTTGTTGTTGTTGTTGTTGTTTTTGTTGCTGTTGATGATGGTGCTGTTATTGTTGATGTCGTTTTTATTGCTGTTGGTGCTACTTGACTTAACCGTTGCTTTTATTATTACATCCATTGTTGTTGTTGGCGGCTTCGTCGGTGATTATTTTCTTCAGTTTCAGTTTCCACACCAGAAAGAGGTTCGGAGTTCACCATTAGAATCAATTTAATTCCAGAAATTCATGGAATCACCTGCCGATTTTCTCATTCTTCTCGCTATTGCCATTGTTCGTCTTCATTTTCTCTCTCAATCTCAGTTTCTGTTTCTATTCGCGAACGCGAACGACAAATTCCCTCGACAATTACACAATGGTTACAACACATTGCGGCAGCAGCAGCAGAAGCAGCGATGGTAGAAGAAGAACACACTCGGGTCAATTTTGCGGTTTAATTCGAGCTTGATTAAAATCAGAATTAAAACTGGCTTTTTAATATTGCATTTTTGTATTTAAATTATAGCTGATTGGTCGAGCATTTCATTCGCGATTGTAATGCATTTTTAAGAAGCAATCGAAATGTTTCATACAAAGTTGCTTCATCAGAAGAAAAAAGCATGAATTGGTCTAATAGTTGGATGATCGTTGGTGATCTTACAAAAGTCTTTATTTGCTATTCAGCATTGTATATAAAAAAGCATCGATTCATCATAGTATTTTCCCTTCGGAGCTTTATCGTTGAAAATTTAAATATTCTCACTTTTAATTATCGTATTCGAAGCATCCAAAAGATAGTTCGGTTCGGTTTAGCCAACTTTCAAAAACGTTTATTAGCAGTAAATCATATCGAGAACAACTTTTTAAATGCTTAATTTTTAAGCATCATCGTGGTCATCAGTGATGTGGTAAATTTTTAAAATGTTGCTCCTCTTGAAAGTTGCATTCGACAGCATCTGCTAAACGAAGAACAACGATAATGCTAGATGAATGAAACGACAATTTATTCGACTTCAATTGAGAGTGTGTGCTTTTATCATGAGGTGTTTGGTATGTAATTGGTTTTTTTATTTCGGCTGTTACAACATTTTAAAATTTGAAACCTCCGAAGACCGGTATTTGTTACTTTAGCGACTTACGCAAAGAAGTGTCTGTTCGATGCGATGGTAGTCCGAAATTCCTACAACTTTTGCAACGAGTGGCCAGAAACCCGCCTCCAGGCGCTCAACTGTTGCCCCTCCGGTTGTTGTGGATTGTGGACTGGACGAAAGAATGTCGAAACCATTGAATATACCATTGTTGAGCAGAGCCTAATCTACTCTCCAAGTATCGTTGGCAGTGGCGCAGTTCTTATCAGTAATTTAGATGGGCTTTCGATTTAATTACACTGGAGAATAGATACCAATGTCCTAATTCGGAGCCGTATTATAACAGCCCATTGGGCCCGGACTCTGGAAATTAAACAACGGTATTTGCATATCATATTTGTCCGTCCAGTCGAGAGATCAGGAGACTCCATGCTATTAGCATGCTATGTCATCAAATACATAAATTACGGCAAACTCACACACACACACAGCAATATCCTTCGAAGGGAAATTGAATCGACAACTCAGCCACTCAGTTGCAGTCGAACAGTGGTCAAGTGTGGTCAAGCGAAGTTGCTATGGCGGGACCTGCGGCGGAAATCGTGAGAATCCTTGAGACGACGGCTCTTCAATCGACTCTTCGTCTCCAACAACTTCTTCAAGAGCATCCAACCGATGTTGTTCTTGTCTTACATACTCGGCATCACTCCGTTTCGCGTAGCCGACGGCAGCAATGGAGCAAAGACTTTGCAAAAGACATGTGGGCACGGTATTCTTCCTGATCAGTTTCGGGATCTCCTACACCTACGCCATCGTTCACAATGAGTCGATCATCGGCTACTTTCTGCGCAACGACATCTCGACGTTCGGCAACAAGTTGCACGAGATCGGCTGCATGCTGGGGGTCGTCACGTGCTACATCACGGCCGTGCTGCACAAGAAGAAGCTGATGCGCGCCATCGTCCTCATGCCGCAGATCGACGAGCGCCTGAAAGCGATCTACAAGAAATACAACTACACACGAAGCTTGCGCTACGTCTTGTTCGTGCTGAGCGGCGTCACTTTGCTCGATGCCACCATCATCTTTGTCTGCTATCGGAGTCTCGTGAAAATGGACGTGCATCCCTCGCCGTTCCTGTGGTACATTTCCATCGGCGAGATCGTCGGCATCTCCATGAGCATATCGCTGCTCTGTCTCTTGGCCCGCTGCCTCTACTGTCGGTGTCGACTTCTCAACAAGGTAGGTCGGCCAAGAAATACTACTCCAGATTATTAAATATTGTTTTCGATATTATTCGATTATTCGCAAGTGTCAAGTAAGAGTAAAAAAAAGCAACAAGGAAAAGAGTTAAGTTAATAGCTTCATAGGAATGTTATTTTTGTATTATGATTTGAGTACTCTTGGAAATTAGCCATCGACCAGAGTATAAATAATCTAATGATATTTCACACTAACTCTCCTCACCTCCCGGAAAACTTTCACTTAAGCCTACCATCAAATAGCAATTCGTTTATCAGTGGCCAGAAAACATAACGAAGTGACTTTTACTAATTTCTTTTTATTAAAATGCCATTAGCTCAAGTTTCCAATGATTGCATACATACATCAAGTGGCTTATGAGGCACCTCCTTCGCCTCCATTAGAGTTTTCGTTCGATATCATGACACAAAGTTCAATAAAATAGCCAGTGGTAAATTGAAACCAACACCTCGTGGGACCCGTAAATTCAGAGCTTCTATAAACAAACACCGTATACGTATGGCTATAATTAATAGTTATAGCATGGAAGACGCTTTCACCTTACAGTCCACCCCATGGCTGGCTGGTCACGCAGCCGAGGTCGAATCCTTTGAATGGGTTGTCGTTGCTAATGCCAGCCATTTGCACCTTCGAGAGCCGCTTATCGCGGTCTGGCTGGGCTTGGCCGAATGCAAATTCCGCTGTCCTGTTAGTTGTAGTTTGCACGTCGCGTACGATGGACAGCCACGTTAGCATCAGGAGCAGAACGTCGCTCAAGAGTCGGGTTCGCCGCTTGTTCTCCGCGAAGCAGCTGCACGAGTGCCTGCAGCCCATTTACTGGCTCTCCTATTGGCACGGCCTGACCACGTTCCGCATCGTGCAGAACAGAACGGGGGACTGGAAGCTGCAGCACTCGCTGTTCGGCTACGTCAATGCCGTCGGCACCTACGTCCTCTACGCGGCCTGCTACGTCATCACCGCGCACAACGACAGCGAGTCCGTGGTGGGATACTTCTTTCGGTCGCGCATCACTCAGTTCGGCGACTTCATGCAGATCTTGAGCGGATTCATCGGCGTGACCGTGATCTACCTCACGGCCATCATACCGAAGCATCGGCTGCAGAAGAGCCTGCAGACGATGGAGCAAATGGACGACCTGCTGAAGGCGGTCGGCGTCAAGATCATGTACAGCAAGGTGTTGCGCTTCAGCTACGTCCTCCTGGCGGTGATGTTCGTCGTCAACACGCTGTACATCGCGGGCAGCCTGGCGGTGCTCTATGGGGCAGCGGTGGACCCCTCGATTGCCCTGTGCTTGACGTTCGTGTTGCAGCACACGGTGATTTCGTTGGCCCTGGCCATGTTCTCGTGCACCACGAAAACACTCGAAATGCGCATCATCATGATGAACAAGGTGGGTCGATGGGGCCGAATGTGGGCTCCTTCACTGATTTCGATTTCGATGTTCTATGTGCGAAGTGGGTTCCTTTGGTCGATTGGAAGTCGATTAAATTTGACAGACATGCCATCATTTGGACACAAGGTACTTCTAAAATGTGGTGAGCGTGGACATATGGAAGGCTTGAACGATTTATTGACACCCCTTAATTGAGCGACGCCAGGTTCAACACAAAACTGTGACAGTAATTGAAACTGCGCCAAATTAACACTCCCGAGTGGCGGCAGCCTTTTTAAATTGGGTCCTGTAATCGTTTCGCGACCCCTATAAATTGTGCAAAGGACACTTCCGCACGTAGTTTCCGTCGTACGTTTCAGCAGCGCGTTCGCCATGTCCCACTTTTTCCAAGAGCTCTTCAGCCCCAGCGACGCTTACAGCGCTGAGCAAACACTGTTCGTGGTCACATTCCTGATGGGCCTGACGCCGTTTCGCTTGTGCGGGGCGCCGGGTCAACGCGACCTCCGCATCAGCCGCATCGGGCTGCTGAACACCATCTTCCAGGTGTTCTTCTTCATCTTCTGCTTCGTCTACTCGTTCGTCCTCGAGGAGTCCATCGTCGGCTACTTCTTCCAGTCGGAAATCAGCAAGGTCGGCGACATGCTGCAGAAGTTCATCGGCATGACGGGCATGTTGATCCTGTTCGGCATCAGCCTGCGCAAGTGTCGCGATGTGATTTTCCTCTGCCACGTGATCCACAGCACCGACCGGCGCTTCCTGGACATCGGCGTGATATTCAACTACCGCTTCATCATGAAGTTCACCCACTCCAAGTTGTTCCTGGTGATTTTCGTGAACGCCGCCTACATGAGCAGCAGCCTGTGGCTCCTCTTTCGCAACAACATTTGGCCATCATTCCAGGCGATCGTGTCCTTCTTCCTGCCCCACTTCTTCCTCCTCGTCGTCGTGGTCCTCTTCTCCGCACTCGGCATGCGTTTGCGGCAGCACTTCGATCTCCTCAATAAGGTACGGTAGCGAAGGAACTCCTTCGTGCAGCAAAAGCGCTCGTGCTATAATCAAGAATTATTCATACGACCCGTGGCTTCCTTAAAAGGGCAGGCGCGGTAAATGAACAAATTAATTAATTCTGTGGCAACAAGATAAAGAAGCTTATGTCGGAAAATGGTGTTTCGAGAGAATTATTTTGGTTTGGATAATATTTTCTCTTCTACTTATTTAACCGATGCAATATTTTTATTTAACTTGCAATAGTCTATTGCAACATTTTTTGTGAAATATATAAATAATCAAAAAGCTTTTAAAAATCGTAATAGTTGTCTTACTAATTGAGAGATTAGAAGAACATTTGTGTCTTAAAGTGGACAATAATTACAACAGCCATTCCCACATATCTCGACTTAAGCTACTTTGTCTTCTCGCCACAGAATTATTGAAATGAACTCTTCGACAAGATAATCAAAGTAATTGACAGAGTAGTGAATGCCCTAGAGTCAGTTGTTGTTTATGGCTCGGAATAAATTAATTGATGCGATTGCATCGAACTTTTATTTGCAACCATTCGAATGGAACGTTTTATTTGCTCCTTGCGAGCGGCACATTGGATACCGTCCTCTGCAACATTCAGTAAGCACTTCCGGTTCCAGCCAAGTAGTAGTAGTAGTTGTTACAAAATGGCCAAAACGTCGTGCTTCAGACAGTTTGTCCACGACGTGCGCGACCCCAAGCACATATTCGCCTCATTGCGGTTGCTCTTCATATTTGCCTTCTGGTTCGGCTTGAGTCCTTTCGTCCTGAGCGGCAGGAACAGCCCCCAGTTGTCCGCCACCGCCCTCGGCCACCTGAACATGGTGGGGCGCATAGTTTTCTACATCGCCGCCTACACTTATTCGACGGTGCAGAAACAAGGGCCGCTGCTCATTCACCTCTTCGTATCGGATATTTCGGGTTTCACGGTTTCGTTTCAAAACTTCAACAACATGTTCGGCATCGTCTCGGTTCTGATCATTTTCATATTCAAACGACGGCATCTCTTCAATTTCGTTCGCACGGCGGACACGATAGAGAAGCTTTTCTTCGGTGTCGGCGTCGCCATCAACCACAAAGTGTGCGCCCGATGGGTCAATTCGGTTATGCTGGTGATAATGAGCAGCACCGTGGTGTTCATCGTGCTGAGTCGCTTCGTGTTCCTGCAAAAGAACGGCAACAATCCGGAGCATGCGGCCAGCATTTGCTACTATGCTCCCCAAATCACGGTCTCTGGCTTCGTCGTCCTGCACTCGGCGGTGTTCTTTAAGCTTCGGCACTATTTCAGGGCGATCAATAAGGTAGAGAGAGGGTTCTATGTTCCCCTAGATTCAATTCGGTTCACTGTCTTACAAGAACTTAAAAACCACATTTGTTTTTTCTTGCAGGTCCTGAAGAACCTCGCCCAGCAAGGCGAAGTGAAGACTCTCTCCTCGGGCACCAAACATCGCTCGCTGCAGTGCCTGGACTCGTTCTCCATGTACACGATCGTCACGAAGAATCCCAGCGACATCATACAAGAGTCCATGGAAATACACCATCTGATCTGCGAGGCGGCGTCCACGGCCAACAAGTACTTCACCTACCAGCTGTTGACCATCATCTCGATCGCCTTCCTCATCATCGTCTTCGATGCGTACTACGTGCTGGAAACTCTGCTGGGCAAGTCGAAGCGCGAGACCAAGTTCAAGACCGTCGAGTTCGTGACGTTCTTCTCGTGCCAGATGATCCTGTACTTGATTGCGATCATCTCGATTGTGGAGGGCAGCAATCGGGCGATCAAAAAGGTTCCTATCACCACTTTCTGTTACTTCGTTCGATTATTTATTTTGTTCATCTGTGCAGAGTGAGAAAACCGGCAGCATTGTCCACAGTCTGCTGAACAAGGCCAAGAACCCGGAGGTGAAGGAGAAGTTGCAGCAGTTCTCGATGCAGTTGATGCACATGAAGATCAACTTCACAGCCGCTGGGCTCTTCAACATTGATCGGACGCTTTATTTCACGGTTAGATCAGAGCGACATTAACTATAATTGATGTTTAATCGTGTGTTTTCCTTCATTTCATGAGGCAGATTAGTGGCGCTCTGACCACGTACCTAATCATCCTCCTGCAGTTTACCTCGAATCCACCGAGCTCCATAGGCACCAGTGTTTCGATGAATGACTCGGGAATTGCTGGACATTGAGCTGAGCATCGGATGATGATTTAGAGAAGGACGAAGGACTTCTTGTAGAGTACTTGGAAGCAGTTTGTGACAATTTGCATAGAATTTGTATTTCAATTATTTGTTAAATGTTCCACAATTGTAGAGTTCCACAATAAAAGTATTATGTTCAAAAATAAATCGCGTATGAATGAAAATATTTCATCTTCTGCTTATGTCTTAATTCGCAAAGGAACCCACGTCTCTCGGCTGTTTACATATAATTAATTACTTGTTCAAAATGCATTATGAGGCGGCAGCATTTAATTCGGAACCACGCAGTTGTTTCCCAGATCGTCCGCGTTCTCCACGCTGGCCTTGAGACTGTCGCAAGTCCATTACATGATTTATTGCTCTACAAGTGGTTGTCGTTAATGTCGGCATCGCTCACCTGGGCTTCTTCTTTCTCTTGTTCTAGCCTGGTGTACACTCAGGGCAAAAAGTCAGTCAATACCGCTTTCCCATTCTGTCCTTCTCCTCCTTGTCTAAACCCTCTGGACAAATACAGTTCAGGGACAATAAATAATAATAGTAATAAATAAACATTTTGCAATGAAAATACGATACAAAAAAATTACAAAAAATACGTTACAAAAGCAAACATTGCGTCGACCGCCAACACCATGTTTGTTCAAGTGCCGACGATTAATTGTCCTGCACACTCACACACTCACACGCACACACACACACACCTCAATTCTGGAAACTACATGATCACTTATTATGAGAAATAAATGTGTGCGCGCCACCCACAGGACTTTCTCGCCGCAGCAGAAACTGCAAGGAAATAAGAATGAAAATATTTGTTCATCGCTTCCAGCGTGTTTGCTGATTGAAATACCATCGAAACAGGACGCCAAAGGGCAGGCGCTTGGGAGAACCGAGGGTGGGTCTGCATTGAAGGTTACTTAGCGAAAATTAATCGCCTCCATGCGGGGGCCACTGACATTGAGCGGTGTCAATGACGGGGATTCCCGCAGACGCAGACGCTCCGGCCGTATTCGAAAGGCGACACTGAAACAAAGTGGGCCATAAGAGACTTCATAACTCGAAATACTTCGCGGTAGAGAAATGAATATCCTCTGGCCAGAGCCAGAGTTCTCTCAGTGTCACTCAACAAGTTGGCTTCTGAACAGTCTAATTAGATAATTGCGTCAATTGCTGTAGCGTATTAAATGCGTACTACATCGGGTTGTATGAATGCGCCCATCCATTCGTTCGTCCTTAGCAAGGACTGGGGGTGTGGGTTTCGAAATTGTAGACAACGCCAGTCCATACGAGGACGGTCATCAATTGTGTTCGATGCTTCCTGTGCAGGCTTTAGTATTCAACAAGTGCGCGTGGCTTACGGTCGTCTCGAGAGGATCTGAGGGAAAATAGCTTCCGTTTCTCGTCGTCGTCGTCGTCAAGAAGCAAGCAAACAAGCCGACAGAGGAAGGAAGTTCATCCACACCAGACTCTCTTGCAATGGGTTTAAAAATCTGGGAACGTCTCTCGCAGGCGGACAACATTTTTCAGTCGCTGCGCCCGCTGACCTACATCTCCCTCATCGGCCTGGCGCCCTTCCGGATGACCTCGCAGAAGGAAGTGCGCACTTCCGCCCTGTCCTTCGTCGCCGGCATCGCGCACTTCCTCTTCTTCGTGCTGTGCTTCTTCCTGTCGATCCGCGAAGGCGACTCGATCATCAGCTACTTCTTCCAGACGAACATCACCAAGTTGGGCGATGCGACGCTCTCGCTGACGGGCATCATCGCCATGCTGACCATCTTCGGCTTCGCCATCTTCAAGCGCAACACCCTGATCCAAATCATCCAGAACAACCTGGTGGTGGACGAGATCTTCGTGCGGCTGGGCATGAAGCTCGACTATCGCAAGATCCTGCTCTACTCGTTCGTGATCTCGCTGGGCATGCTCTTCTTCAACGTCATCTATCTGTGCGTGAGCTACTTGCTCCTGCGCTCCGCCCAGATCTGGCCCTCGTTCGTCGTCTTCACCACGTTCGCCCTGCCACACATCAACATCAGCATCATGGTCTTCAAGTTCCTCTGCACTACGCACCTGGCCAAGAGTCGCTTCTGCATGCTAAACGAGGTAAGTTCATAAAGGAGATTAGACCCAAACATGACCCAAACAATCGTCCCACAGATCCTGCAGGACATCCTCGACTCGCACATCGAGGAGCGCAACGCCATCGAGCTCTCGCCCATGCACTCGATCGTGCGAATCAACCGCAGCGCCCCGCGTCGTCGCCCCGCAGCCGTCGTGGCTCCAGCGCAGCGCTACAGTGTTACCTCGATCATACGCCAGAACCCCGAGTTGTCGCTGAAGCAGGTGACGAACGTCCACAACCTGCTCTGCGACATCTGCAACACGATCGAGGAGTACTTCACCTACCCGCTGCTGGCCATCATCGCGATTTCGTTCCTCTTCATTCTGTTCGACGACTTCTACATCCTCGAGGTCATGCTGAACCCGAATCGCGTCGAGGTCTTCGAGGCGGACGAGTTCTTCGCGTTCTTCTTCACCCAGATGTGCTGGTACATAATCATAATCTTCCTGATCGTCGAGGGCAGCAGCATCACCATCAAAGAGGTCAGTTGAAAAACTTCAGTGGTTTCATTTTTCCATGTTTTCATGGTTCCGTTTCCGCTTCGCAGAGTGGCAAAAGCGCCGCCATCGTGCACAAGATCCTCAACATCACGGACGATCCGGACATCAGGGACCGCCTGGTGCGTCTCTCGTTGCAGCTGTCGCATCGCCAGGTCCGCTTCACGGCAGCCGGCCTCTTCAACCTGGACAGAACCCTCATCTTCACGGTGGGTTTTCCTTCGTTAACGGAACAGGAAACGTGATTAATCCGTTCCATTTGTAGATCACTGGTGCCGCCACTTGTTACTTGATCATCCTGATCCAGTTTCGGACAACTCCGTACCACGAGGACTCTGCTGGACTGGCCAATGCCACGGCCGCCAACCTCTCCTAGTTTAAAATATGCTGTAGTTTTATTGTGCTCTGTAAATTGTCTTGACCTAATTATTCCCCGTGCCACAGAATCAAATAAACTATTGAATTAAATTTTAAAATATCTGTGTTTAAATGCCCAATCAACCAGTAAGCTTATGTACACCAAAAATGTGTAAGCGTTTTGAACCTTATAGCTTATAAAATTATTCTCTAGGTAATAAATTTCCGGTTTTTGTTTTGTAGGACTGTTTTTAAAAAAAAATAAGTAAGTGTTATTACTGAACATGAGCTTAATTAAAGTAAAGCTTAAATGTTTAAATAATTTTAAAAATAAAGTCTTAAATTCAAATCTCAAAAATTGAGAAAACGATAATTAATAAAACATCTTTTACAATAATCCATGAGTTATGGATAACTGCTGTACCGACCGGGTAACACGATTTCCGCGGTACAGTACGCAACTTAATTATGTACTCTAGTGGATACACAAACCATGAATGGAAATCATGTTGACCAGGGCTGTCGTTTAGAATTTGTCGAGTAAAGTATAAGTCAAGTAAAAATGGAGTGAAATAGCGTAAGTTGTTTTTTAAAATGTATAATTTTCATTCAAATTCGATTTCTTACAATATAGACATAACCCTGATATTTATTCAAACTCTTAATTTTGCGAATAACGGTGTTGTCAACATTCCAGTTTCAAATTTCTTAAAAATTACAATATGTTTATGTTTTTAAGACAAATTTTTAGAAATATTCAATAATACAAGATTATTAAAAAACGAAGTGTTTTAAAAAAGGTGGAGTGCCGTAGTGTTTTGGTTAAAAGTGAAGTGAAACACAATTAAAGTGACAACGACAACCCTAATATTGACAGTTCTGTGTTGATCAAAAGTGGAGTGAAAAACATCGTTTGAATTGACTCGACAACCCTGCAACACAAATGGAAGTCGGGCAGCCGGCAAAAACTAGAAGGTATTTTTGATAAATTCAATTTCAAAGCACACAATTCTATAATTATTTCATATTGAAGACAATGGCGTGCGCTGGTGAAGAAACTGAGGCGCAAGAAAATTCGGCAACAAGTCGCGAAGGAGCGCGACCGAAAGCTGGAAGAAGGTGAGCCCACAAGATTTGTCCATTCGTCTAAAATAATGACTTGTTCTTCAGAAGAAACAGCGGGAACCCAGGACCCCGCCTACCAGAGTTGGTTGCAGCGCCAGGAGGAGCTGGAGGAATTCCAACGAAAGGCCGAGGAGGCGCAGCGAGATGAGGAGGAACAGCAGTGGTTGCGCCGCGAACTAATCGCCCAAGAGCAGTTCCGGAAAGAGCGCGAACGCCAGCGGGCAGAGGAGGCGGTGAAGGAAGCGGAGCGGCTGAGGCAGGAAAAGGAGTACGAGGAGGAACTGGAACGTCGACGGCAGAAGCGGGAGAAGAAGAGAGAACTTCAGGAAAAAGCGGCCGCTGAATTCGAGCGCGTTTTACAACTCATGGACAAGTTTCTCGATGACCCCGACATGGAGGTGCCCCCGGAGCTGCGGCGTTTTGCCGAGACCAATCCGGGACGCGACCCCTGCCAGTTCTTCGAGCGCACCAACTGCTGTCGCTTCGGCGTGCCCTGCGTCTTCAACCACCGCAGGCCGATGTTGTCGCGCATTCTGCTGATCAGCCATTTCTTCGCCCACCCTCAGTTGGAGCAAGCAGACCATCGGGAATATGGCTCGGACGTCCTGCTGGAGTTCAGCGAGGGCGAGATGCGTGCCGCCTACGAGGAGTTCTTCGCTGACGTGGTGCCCGAGCTGGAGGGGTTCGGGGAAATTCGGAACTTCCGAACAGTCTCCAACACGCAGCCCCATCTGAGGGGCAATGTGTTCGTGGAATACACCACTGAGAGGTAACGATTCCACTTTTGTTGTGAGTTAACATATTAATGCTGTCTTCCCAAGAGCTGCACTGAAAGCCTTCATCAGGTTGCAAGGACGCTATTACGCCGCCAAGCGACTGAATGTTGAGTTCTCCAACATTGTGGTATGGCGCTCGGCCATATGTGGTACGTGAGATCGTAGCTGTTGCCTGCAACATCAGTATCCTTTTATTACAACAAAGTTGCATTTGAGAACATTATTTAATCTGTATTTATTACATTTTCCTTAACATTCTTTTTGTATATTTTTTTCGAATCCAAAGGTTTGTCCTTCGCACGTAAGTGTCCTCAAGGACGAAATTGCCTTTATTTCCATTTGTTTAGCAATCCCGGGAACAAGTACAACACTCCGTTGGAGGTCACCAAAGTGGGATCGAGCCGCTTACCGAGCGTGCGAACCGTGACGCCGCTCATCAGGTGGGTTGGGGGAAAGCGATTTCAGTTCATTTAATCCAACATAATTTTACTTGCAGTTGGAACGACTTGGAGAAAACGCCTTCCAATTCCATAAAGAGCAATGCGACCAGTGGGCGCAATTGGCGTTGGTCCGAAAGTCCAGAAGTTGAATTGAAACCTGCCAAAGTTAACAAAGGCGACGAAGACCATGGTCGACACCGATCAAGAAACTCGAAGAAGAGCAAATGTTCTAATGATCGGAGGCATTCTCCGAAAAGCAAAGACTCCAAAACCAAAGAACGCAAATCTCGAAAAACGAGTCGCAGCCGTAGTCGAAGCCGTAGTCGTAGTCGCAGTCGAGAACGAGCCAGAAAGAGACTCAAAAAACCCAATCATTCCGAGGAAAAGAGGAAACGCCATCGAAGTCCATCATCTTGAGGACTGAACCCACCATCATAAATGTATAAATATGTTACATACAAAAAGAATTATTATGATACCGAAAATCATTAAATTTGTATTGAACTTGTAATTAAAAATACCAGTTGCTTTAATTTTAAAGAATTTTATTTATTTTTTTTATATTTTTATTTAATTTATATTTTATTAGATGTTCTTTGTTTTTAAAGAATGGATAACAGGTCAGAAAAGAATAATTCAGTGTAAAACGTCGACTTCTCGTTCTTTCGAAAATGGAAAAATAAATATTTTATAACAAATACAAAACACAATTTAAGAAATAAAAATGAAGTAGCATTATTTTCCTAGAGTACGTGTGTTCCGGTGCGTGGGTATGTGTGTGTGAGTTACAACAAATAAACAAAAAAAAAATAATTTGTGGCAGTTCGAGAAGAATACAAATTTCCAAGCGTCCTGAAGTTCTGAACAAGAAGCAAAATAAAAACTCTACGGCTATTTTAAAACATAAGAGGATCGCAAAATACTAATAAAACACGCGCACACACACTGATGCACCGTTCGCAACACACGCACAGCGAATTATTATTAATAATAACTGAGTGAGCGACAGAGGGCGAGCTAGCTAGCGTGTGGTGGAGTTAGAGGGGGGGGGGGCGTGACCGGTGCGGGGCCTTAGAGACGGATGCCGGGGTTCGTGGCGGCCACGTAGCGCAGGAGCTCGTCGTTGTCCTCGCAGATGACGGGCTTCTCGTGGTAGCAGGCGACGTCGTGCCAGGCGATGCCGTCGTTGTAGACGTTGTTCAGCACGGACAGACACTGCTCCTTGGTCTGGTTGATGTCGTACTCGGCGTTGTCGGGCTGCGGGCGCTTCTTGTGGCCGGTCTGGGACCAGGGGTTGTAGCCCCAGCCCTGGGGGATGCGGTTGGTGGCCTGGATCTTCTCGCGGGTTGCGGACCAGAACCATCCGTAGACGTTCTTGGGCTCCAGATCGGGGCGGTTCTCGCAGCCGGCGAAGTCGCAGATGCGGCCGGCGGTCCAGATGTAGGGCACGTCGTTCTGCTGGATCACGCGGAAGATGAGGTTGTTCTTCTCTTGGGTCTCGAGGGCAACCAAGTCCATGCAGTACTCGCGGCACAGGTTGCGGCCGTCGAGCCAGTCGTACTTCTTGTTGGCGAGGGCTGGGACGTGGGTGCTCAGGAACATGTTGCGGCCGCGGTAGGAGAACTCCTTGGGGCCTGCAAGGCGGAGGAGGAGGAGGAGAAGAGGGTTAATTCGTGAGACTCATGGTGGTTTTCGACATTTCGCCGGCTCCCGCAATACGCCATCGAAGCCCTCGAGGCGGCTCTCGAACCACTCGAGGGGGCTCTCGAAGCACCCAAGAGCTTTATTAGCCCAGTTTGCACGATTTTGCACTTGCCCCCACCCCTTCCCTCGGTCGGCTCCCAATTTACAGCGTGAGTCGACGATTTTCGATTTCGTGCCAATCGGTTTGTGCAAAAATAGTCAATATATTCGCGAAGCACCGAAAGTGAGAAATCAGGTCACTCGCCGTGTTTGAATGCACGGGAGCCCCGAGCGAGCCAGCCACGCACTCTCGGCTGCCTCTCGGTTCATGTGGAGACGTCGACACACTGACACACTGACTCACACACACACAGACACACAGACACACCATCGCACTCGACTGGGCTTAAATGGGCGACGTCGTCGGTGTGGAAGCCAGACATTCCGATGCAGTTGCGCCAACAGCAACAACAATTGGAGCTCGTGTTGCGCCCGGCCGGTATTTGCGAACAGGTCGATCGCTCGGCAAAGGGGACAACGGGGGGTTGGAGGGGGAGAGTGGCCGGGGATGCTGCCGACGTCGAGGGGCAGAAACTGCGAAACAAGTCTCGCTTTTTGGTCTTTCCTCGTTGCACTCATCGGACAACAACAACGAGACAATGCTCGAAAAAAATGAGCGATGAAGAAGAAGAAGAGGAAAACAAAGTCAATGGAAAACTTCCAATCATGCCTCATGGCATACAAAAGAAGCATCAGAAACAACAACCACGACAACAACAACATCGACAATAACATCGACAACAACAACGACAACGACAGCTTAATAAGGCGCTGAAGTGCAAACTTGCTAGTTACGTAATACAGCTTAATGTCTAGGTGTTTTTTTATATTGTTGTTGTCGTTGTTGCAGTTGTTGTGTTTTTCTCATTACCATTGGTGCTTGTACGTTGAATGTTGCCCGTTCGAAGATGACAAGGGTGTGTGTGTGTGTGAGTGCAAAGCAACTACAGCAACAAGAGCGAACGACGTCGAAGGCGTGCATCTCGAAACAAAAGACTCAAGTAACGAACTAGTCTTGAGGCCCTTTTCTACTACGATTTTCACACATAGTATTCCGTTCCATTGGAGCTTCGATATGGAATAGGGTTCGTCGTCGGCGCAACACTCACCAAATAATGCGATTTAAACAATTGCATTACATTCGCCTGCGAACCACTGTGAGAAAATCCCAAAATAACAAAAGACTCAAGACACGAACTGCTTGCATTTCCTATGCGATTCCAACTCGGAAACGAATCGGTCGATTGCAGGGGGGGCTCTTGGTGAGCAAAATTAAGTGCAATATTTATATATATCCATAGTGACTGCTTCCCGACGATTGCACAAAAATGAAGCTGCAGAGGAAAAACTCAGACAGAGCATCGAAAACGTGATCGGAGGTTTTGCAATAGGCTGCCTCTTCACGAAAACAACGGCCGAGTAAAGGCGAAGGCACGAAATTCGCGAGATAAATTAGGGAAACAACAACAATAACAACAATGACGACAGCCATCAAACAATTGAAAAATCCAACAACAAGAACGAGGAACTGCATTCATTCAGCATCTGGCTCGAACAATAGCTCGCAAACAGCTGAATTTGTTAACAGCATTTGTAATTACAATTATTTCCCTGCATCTTTCATGCCCTTCTGTTTACTCCCCTCTTCCCTTGCCCACTCTCTGCCCTCTTCGTGCCATTGGTTGCAATTGCCGCCGTCCAAAGGTGGGTTCGATTGATCGACCGATGCTTGGGAGTTTTATCGGTGGATCGGTCGGCCGATTGGTCAATCACTGTTGGCCGGAAAATGCCATCTCATGGCGCGGAGGAGCAACAGCAACAGCAACAAAAACCACAAAAACACAACTACAACATGTTGTTAATGGACGTTGAAGACATTGTTGGCTTCCTCGTCTCTTTCCGCTCTTCTTGTCGTCGTCGCCTCATTAAGTTTTTTCACCCGCTTCTATCGAAGTTTATGATGATGATGACGATGACGATGACGATGACGAAAGCACGTTGTTGGTGGCATTGTTTGTTGTGATTGTAGCTGCTGCTGAACATCCGTCAATAAAATTGCTGGAGTCGTGAGTTAATTCAACATTTTATATTGTGAAAATAATACTTGAAAACGGTTTGTTTTCCCCGCGGATTTGTTCTCTGCACCTATGCTTGTTGTTGTTACCCAACCAATTGTTGTTTTTGAAGCTATTATTCGATATTGAATTAGTTGAATTATTTAAATAATTTAATGGCGATAAAGTTCAATCGAATTGCGAAAGCTCGTCGGGTCTTCTTCATCGTCTTCTAAGCTACCCCGTAAATTATTGCTGTATTAGATGTTGTTTTTGTCGTTATCCCGCTGACTGCCCAGAAGCACATCAACTTGCCAACCCAAACCCGTTCTCCTAATTCGCCCGATAATTGACAAACCAAGAGTGATGCAAGCGCCGACCGAACGCCCCACACCCCACCCCACCCCACCGTGCCACGCCCGCCCAACCGGCCCCAGACGAGTCAAACATGTTCTTGGAAGAGATTGAATTGAAATTGCTTCACGCCAAAAATAGCATTCGTATTCAAATGTGGAATAGTTATGCAAGCCGTCGGCCCCGCGCCCGCGTCGACGTCGTTCGAGAAACTGTCCGTTGGAAGTTTTGTCGCTCGGCTCAAGTACATCGGAAGTTCGAGTGCGAATGTTTTCTCGCATGCGAACCGTCTAGAATGTGTGGGAGGAAAACTTATGCGAAATCCGCAAGTCAGTCGTCGAATAAAAATACCGAACATGGATGGAAAAACCCATGTGCTAATGAGTTGGAAACGAAAGAGTCGCGGTGCGAACTCGTTTTTAATCACTCCATTTGGATGCGAGTCTGGAGGAAGCGGTCGCAACTTACGGATGTCGGAAGTTCGGAAGTTTCCAACTCGAGCCAAAATTAAATGAAGCAGTCATTGAAATGTTGCCGGAAGTCGAGCACTCGATGGGAAATCGACCCGACGCAATTACCACCGTCCATTGGCGCTTCTTCGCCAGTGGCGGAACCCTTTTCACAACTTTCAAATTGCAGTTGTTTTTGGCCCGTTCGCCAAGTCGGCCTCGGACCTTGGTCTTCTGGGCCGCGATAGTTTCTCGAGCCGACTAATCGAATGTCTAAAACCTAATCGCTCGAATAGCTGCACGTCGACGGCCGATTAAGGAAAGCGATTACTTTCGTATTTGAGGAGCAGCTCAATGCCAAACGACTTGCGGTGAAACTTACGTGAGGCGCACTTGGCGGGCACCGGCAGCGACAAGAACCGACCGGGCTTCGTCGAGGTGGTCGTCGTGGTTCTGGCCTGGCTAATTGCGGGCTCAGCAACCGCAGCTGCTATGCAGAAGGCAGCTATCACTAGTGTGACTTTCATCTGCAAGAAGAGAACAATAATAATTAACACTAATTGGCGACAGAAGAGTTCGCGTTTTCAAATAATTTATTCAAAAATTTTGTATGTAAATAGAGACGAAGCGGACAAAACTGTTGACACGTTCTGTGGGCGAAACAAAAGACTCAAGCGCCGAACTTTTCGCGGAATTATTCTCATGGAGTTTTCCTCATCACGGGAGGTTTTACATCAGCCAACATCTCAATTCGGAAGTGTGGAAATTCTCCCATTACTGAGACAAAAGACTGCGGCGACGAACTTGTGGCAAGCACCGAGGGTGGCCAACAGCAGCAGCTGCTGTCGCATGTGCTTTGGCTTTGGTGTTGGTGGGTGTTTATGGCCTGAGTGTGTGTGGGGTGTCAATTGACATAAATTGAGCATTTGCGGCTCAATCTGCATGCAGCGCCATCAACGACAACAACGACGACGATGATCATTCTGAGACCGCCTCGAGGAGTCGTCAATGCAAAAGACAACAACAACTACCGACCGACTGACTGAGAGCCGTTGGCCGGGGGGCGTCGTGGAGGGGCGGGGCAGAGACTCGGGTTGCAGATCATTCATAATCGCCGCCGTGGCTGATGGCGCCGATCACGACGTGCTGATGAGCTCGATCATCGTGTCGATTGTGTGTGTGTGAATGAAGATGCTTTTGTGTGTGTGCCAGCGAGTCGGTTGCTGGATGTGTGTGTGTGTGTGTGCGGAGTGTATTTCGATTTTTATGTCAAGGATGTTCGCACAACCGGTTGCTGATTAAATACACTTCATTTCTTACTGGAGCTCATCGTGCGCGCGGTTTTTCTCCATTATTTTTTTATTGCTATTATTTTGGTTTTGTCTGTTGTTGGTGCGTCGTGTTGTGCCTGCTGTTGTTGTTGTTTTCGGTGGCTTTTCTTAATAAATAATTCAGTTAGCATCTTCGGGTCTTCGTCTTGCACAAGGCAGCCTCGCATCGGACGCACGCACGCTGCGTGATAACGAGTTTTTTGTTGACTGTCGGTGCGTCGTCGTCATTGTTGTTGCTGTTGTTTGTGTTGCCATCGAGTGGCGCAAAGTTTTATCTAGAATCTTTTGCATATTCATTGAGATTTGATTAAAGTTTTATGATCTGTCGTTGGTGGTTGGTGGTCAACGATCAACCGATCAACTGCAGTGGCCAAAAGATATCAATCGAGCCGAACAAACCGAAGACTTCAAAATCCAATTGGCTTGTAATTAAATATGCAAATTCGAGAGTCATTAAATTGGCCTGATTGATGGGTTGGATTGTTTTTGCCCAACACGCCGTCGAAGATTTCCCAAAGACCTTTAACTTAATGACCCATGCTGAGGCAACAATTAATAACTTCGTGGCTTCGACTCACTCAGCGATTGCTGCTGCTGCCGCTGCTTAGCAGAAGTCGATGGTCGGCCCCAGGCATCGGAGTGCCGAAGCGTCTGACAAATTGGTCGGTTTCTGTGTCTCTGCGGCCAATTGACAAATTAATCGAAATCGATTTCACCCCGACCTCGCGCGACTCTGCATCGCGTGCAGCTCGGACGGGAAATTAATCTCATGTCCGTCATCGCTTCGACCGACCACCGCAGTAGCTGAGAAAATATGAAGATATCTGTCTGAGCTGGGAATTCCCCGAGTCGACTCAATTGCAACTCGATTCGTCGCACAAATATTTGCTTTGGACGGCTTGCAATAATATTTGTTCGATCAACAGACGACAATTGCGTGAGCCGCATGAACAAGATTTGATGACATCGGCCACGAGTGGAATTTTCAAATGTTTGAGTTCGTTCGCTGGTCGATTGGGCAACGATAAATGCCAGAAAATAGGCGAAAAAGCATTCGTTGTGCATTTTAATTGAAGAGTCGAAAATTATATTAAAAATTTGAATTTCAAATTTTTGTCACATGCTCAATTTATATTGTGCATGATTTTTGTGAGTTGAAATGATTTCATATTTACCAGTTTCCATCTCGAAATTATTTTTAAAATCGAACGAAATAATTGAAAACATACGAACAACTTTTTAACTGCTCGAAAACTCGAGAATCAATCGTCGATTTGAGATGTTCAAACAGAAGACTTAGGACAAGAACTCGCTTGAGAACCTTCGATTGGTTTCTCTTCGAAACCAAAGAGTTGAGCAACGAACTCGAAACTATTTCGACACTTCACTGATATTCGTTCGTCCTTTCCCACAAATTTTCAGTATATCGAACTTTAATGAAGATCTCCGATTTTTGCAATTATCATTATCACTTCACTTTTTGTGAATCTCCACCATGTCCTTTGGAATGAAACACTATTGCACAACCACAACAAACACCACAAGTTATCCGTGTTCGCGACTGAGAGGTAATCCTTGAGCGCGCCGTCCACAGCCCGCAGCAGTTTAATCCATGTGCTCCGAATGTCCTGCCGAGGCCAGAGTTCCTCTCGGCCACTTCTTCTCGACCGTTGCTTACCTTTGCTTCGAACTGAGAAATCCGACTCTGTTTAGTGCTCTGATCACCGTGTTTGGTACAACCAAACTCTGTAACTCGCAAACGAAAACAAAAGTCAATTGCGACCTGCAAAGTGTTTTATAGGCGCTTATAATCCCACTGGCGCACACACACAGGCGCACGCGCCGACAGCCGAGCGGCCGCCGCCGATGTGTGCGACTCCAGGTGCCAGGCACCACGACCACAGCGCACACACACACAGACACAACCGCAGAGACTCTCAGCGCCGACGACTCGGGCCCAGACAGCGCGACAGCAACCGGAGCCGGACCCGCTGCCGAGTGCGGAGTCGCCTCGTCTCGTCTCATCTCGTCTCGGCCAACAACAATGGCCACAGCAACCGAGCAGCTGCCGAGCACTTTGCGCGTGTCTTGAAGCTCTTCATTATCATCATCATCATCATCGGCTCAAGCAGCAGCTCATCGGCATCATCATAGTCGTCATCATCTCTAGGGTATTGCATACGACGAAGAAGTCGGGCCAAAGATGACCACAAAGTTCAGCTCGAGCTTTGCTCCGGTTGGTACCGTTGTGGTTCTGTCGATTATCGGTTTCAGAACACCGAAAAATCTTCCGGTTCAGTGATTCCCAGAAGCGGATCTTCCTCATGTTTGACTTTTGATTGGATGCAATGGAATATGAAACACTCATGTTTCGCGATGTCGAATATTTCATTTTAATTTCGAGATGATACATTAAAATCGTTCTCATAAATAATTCATTTGCACTTGGTTGAATCGATTCTGCGATCGGCGATGTTGCGCATACGTCATGGGGAATTTGCCAAAGTCTCGAAGAGTTCAATGTTTCGCCCAAGATTCTGTTGGGCTTGATAAAGTTCTGTAATTGGAAATATTTATTAGTTTTGAACCCAATAAACGCAAACTTGCGAAGGCGTTTTTACACTCAAATCAAAACCCGATCTTGATAGAATTTCGCTTGGTGGTTCCCTTTGGACACCTGGGACACATTTGAGTTCTCTAGTGCGAAGTCGAGGCCCGTTTTCAGGGGTCTTCTGTGTGCGTGGAGAAATTAAATTCTGAAGAAGTGATTAAATTGAAAACCAGTTTGCATTCATTTCGGGATCCTGTTCGAGATCGAGTTCGTTGTCCAAATCGTTTGTTCTTGCATAAATTACCGCATCGATAGAAAGTTCTCTGGAGCCGGGAGCGGTCTTCAATCTGTTCGTCTCTACTTCTAAGCGATCCCGACTTCTAATTGATCCCGACTTATAATCTATCTTTGTTTCTAACGATTCCTACTTCTAATCGATCGACATATCGTATGACTTGTGCTGCAGGGCTTTTTCTGTGGTAATGGATTTACTGATGAAGAAACTGAGTGGAAAGTTCTTGACGCGCTGGCCGAAAGTGACCCCTCTTACAGCAACTAAAGGGGCTTCAGTTGTTGTAAAGATGGGTTGGGATTCGAGTTCAAGTTCGGGCCTTGATCGTTTGCTTTCCCAAAAGCGAGCTGTGGACTAGATGTGTGCAGGTCTGTGTGGCCCAGTCGATCGATTCCCAGCCGCGGGCAGTCAAATATTTATTTTCGTATATTACCATAGCACATCGGGGTTTGAGGTTTACGCTTTTCGCTTTTGTGTTGGGTTTTGTTTTTTGTTGTGTTTAATTGTGCATGTGATTTTAAATGCAAATTTATGTCGTCGACGCATCTTGGCGCACTTTACGACTCGTCGCAACATCGCTGCCAAATTTATGGACAGCCAAAGTGCACTTGTTCGGCCGCATTAAATTTCGATTTCCATTTCATTTGCGGCGAGAATTTCTTAAATTTATCGAGTGATCAACAGCGGCCGCATGTGTGTGTGTGTGTGTGCCGACAATGACACACACACACACAGGCGCAGGCGCATCGGCCACCGAATTGCAGCCACTGAGGAATGCATGGAGTGCGCGATGCACCCGAGTCGACGTCGGCCGAGGGCGTTCGGGGGGCGGCCGAGCAACAACCAACCGGTTTCGGGCAAATAACGTTTAATTGCAATGACATTTGAGGTCGTTAGAACGAGTGGCTCGGATGATTCGATTGTAAAAGAGCAACATCCGAAGAGGCGGCCACAGCGGAAGAGGCGGACGGGGCAGCGGTCGCGGCAAGTGTTGGTTGCCAAACATGTGGCCGCCGCCGCCGATGGAAATGCAAATCCAGCCTGCATGTCAACCCGGCAACCCTGAAACCTGGCCGCCCATGTGTGCGTGCTCAAGTCTTACATGGTTGTTGTTATCATCATCATCATCGCCACCGTCGCCGTTGTCGCTGGCGTCGGGCAACGCGTCTGCCGCAACGACCCATGAACTTTCGGACCGGAGTCCGCGCCGGCGTCCGGTGACAACGGGGTCCACGCGATCTTGACCACACCGGCCACGTCGGCCAGCGTCTTCACCGGGGAGTTTTAGGCTTTTAATTTTGGCGCACTTAATTCGCCATCAAATGTTTCGTTTCGTTCGTTCGTTCGTTTATTGCTCGCCCGCTTTCGGCTTCGACAGAATATTTGTTTATTCCTATTGATTGTGGTTTTCATAAATGTCAGCTGCGCTTCACGCGACAATAAATGCGCGAAGATTCACCACCAGCGACAGCGGCTGCAGCGAATCTCGGCCAGTTTTCCACGAAGAGGCGGCTGCACAATTTCGGCGTTCTCTGGAGTGGGCATCGGTGTTGGTGTTGTTGTTGTTGTTGTTATTGCTGCGTGTTTGGGTTATCTGTACTTACTTGTTTTGTTGATGCCATGGTCAACGGACGACATTAAAATAAAAGTTATGGTCCCTGGCTTTTAATGCCCAAGTGGCTGCGGCCGTCCGTCCGCCTGTCCGTCCGTCCGCCTGTCTGTCTGTCCCGCCGTCTGAGTTCGATCGCACATGGAATCACAATCGAAATCTGGCGAGACGACATTAAATAAAATCGAGCTCAGGCGAGTCATGCAGAGACTTTTAATTTCTAAGAAAGGAAGGAGGAAATCCTTCCGACCAAGATGAAGCGAAGGTTTCGCGTGCTGCCCGGAAAACAAATTAATGGAAATCCTCATTTATTGCTAATTAAATACGAGTTATTTTTTATAATTCGGAAATTACAAATGTTATTGATGTGGTTACTGAAAGAGAATTGAGTTGTTTTGTGTTATTTTGGGATGGAAGGCGTTGTTATTTAATTTGAACCGAAATATAATACTTCGGTATTGATACGGATTTCGAAACAAACAACAGACATAAACAAACCCAGTTTACGACCGGATGCTGAAAATTTTCGAATTATTTGTTTTTATTTATAATGCGGTTTTAAATTTGAAATTAATTCCATATGTAATATCAATATCAAGTTAACGTTTCATGTTTTGATTGCAAACGCATTGCTTGTCTTTCAATACATATCTACGTATGTATGTATATGAGTGTGTCATATTGTTCAAATATTCAAATCATTCAAATAATAAACGTCCGAGGTTTTTCTGTTCCCTCGAGTCAGGGTTCAAGTGCGAAACTTGATACAAAGCACCTCAATGATGAAGCTGTTGAACCTCTGAACTCGAATTGTACTTGCTTCCTTGCAGCGGCAATAGCAACAACGAAAACACCAACAACAACAAAGACACCAACCACTAATCCCCTCAACAATATCCAACACGATGCAGTTCAAAGTTATGTCAAGCAAAACTTTCAAATCATTTGGCAAGTATATAAAGTCCATTTGCCTTTGAAATGGACTCCGAAACAATGCATTCATAAACGAAATGATTTAATTGGCCATGAAGCCTTCATATTTCGAAGTTGTTGTTGTCTTATCACAGCCAACTGCAATGGGCGAATAATGGGTTAAATCGTCGGAGGGGATTCTCCTGGAGCGAATCCCATGAGAAACTGGTCAAGAAGCCTTCGCTGTGATAATTTCTATACTAGATTGTGTAAATGATGCAATCAAACATAATTTAATTCGAAAGTCGAGATGATGAAGAGATGAAAACTTAATTATATTGAAAATTAATTTCCTCATTTAAATTGATTTCGACAGCAGTTTCATAACTTTTATTTCTCTCGCACCTAAAGTAACAGATTATAAACACAAATAACAACACTGTGTTTTGTTTTAGGAAATGTTTTAGGAAATGTTTGGCATTTTCAGACATACATATGTATTTGTACTATACACTGTTCATGTATAACCAGTTCGATGTCTATTCAGAGTAATATTCCTCGAGGTATTTATATTCTGGCATCGAGTATATTTTTAGCTAAGACATCGAAATCGTCACAATTGTTTGAACGACAATTTAATGTCTTCCATTCCATCCTCCTTTCTAAAACGCTTTCCAGTTTTGCTGAGAAACAAACGACGTCGTCGAATTAACATTTCTGTATTTCTAGAATCTCCACTCGGATCGCGGTGGCGATAGTGGTATTGCGGCTATTTCGGCGTGAACTTAAGCTGAGTCGCCGACCAGCACTGGATCGGTTCCGGCTGGCACTGCCAAGCACCAAGCTGGCGGTAGTGCCAGGCGATTCTCAAATGATTGTTTTGTTTTTGCGGAGGTTCTCTTCGTTTTTGCGGAGGTTCTCTTCGTTTTTGCCTGCTCATCCCATCATTAATTTATTTCGGTTCTTTATTTATATTGAGTCTCGCGTCGGCTTGATCGAGTGGGACGAGATTCGGCAGGCGGTCGCTTCGGATCGCGCCGGCTCCAACATCGCTTGCCTCGCCCCGCCTCCTTCTCCCATTGTCTTCGGCCACTTCTGCGGCCACTTTGTCTAAATTGAATAAATTTTCTCGATGAGCGAGATCACTAATCGCAGATTTGGATCCTTTTAAAGTTCATTCACATCGAGGGGAGTCGCGCGAAAGTGCTGCGAAAGATAACGAAATGAGACGGAAGTTAGTCAAGTTAATTTCAATCGAGGTTTCTTCCGATGAGAACCCACGCAGCCTTCGCCCAAGAGCCTTCTGGAGCTTTCGTCTTTCTAGAGTGAGCTGCAACGGTAACGGTCGCTTCCATAGCCAACGGCTCCAAGTGGGGTTGGGGGTCGAGCTGTGTTTGGCCAAAGCATTAAAACTTTTGCACTTCGATCGACAGAAAAATCAACACCACCACCAACAACAGCGGCGATAAAAAAAAACACCATCAACAACGCCAGCGTCAATTTATTAAACAAGCGGAAGATCTCGAAAATGTATATCGATCGAAAAACATTTGATATCTCCCCCTCTCTATCGCTCCACAGTCTCTGTCTGTCTCGGTGGTACCATCGCCACCAACAACAGCAAAAATAACGTAGAAGCATTATGTTAATGAGTTGCGTCGATGGTGAAACAATTGACGAAACTAATGATGCTCGGGAGGTTGAAGTGGTCGAGCCGTTGAAGAAGCAGTCACAATAGAAACAAAAGCAACAACAACGACAATAGCAACAAACAAAAAACCATTTAAAACTTTGCAAACATTCGAATTCCATGGGCCTGGCTTCGAGAGATGTTCAACTCAAATATTGGATTATGCTAAAGAGACGTCTGCAGAAGACGAAGCGAAGCCATCGAAGGCATGACGACGACAACCACAAACACAAACACAAACAGACACTCCACACACTCACAGAGAGACGGACATGTGCACACGCACACCACCACACTTTCAAGATCAAGGTCAATGCGAATTCGAATTCGATTCGAGACGATCGCTTCAAATCGAACGATATAAACAAATATTTGCCCCCACTCGTCCGACGCGCAGCCATGAATGGCCAATCGTCTTGGCCAAGTGTCTGCCTGCTGGCCTGTCCATTCGAATGGCCATTCGCGCACTGATATTGTTATTATTTTCATTTTCATTTGCACTCCACACGGTATTATTTTTCCATTATTTCACTCGCTGCGCCGAGGAAGCCAGCCAGTGTCTTGAGCGGCGTCATTTGTTTGCCGGAGAAGACTTTGCGTGACCTCTGTCGATCTTTGAGCTGTCGCGAACTCGTGTTTTCTTTGCAGATAAAAGAGCTATCATGGTTTTTTCTCCTCGTCATGGCGGCTAATCCGCTGAGGTTGAAATGAAAAAGTCCCTTCGATGTTGTGATATCTGAGTCAAGGCGACCGAAAGGTTACAGTGGTGCACAGTTCCATCTCAACTCAATATTTTTGCCCATCTTGTTTGGTTTTTCTCCGCTCCATGTTTCTCCCTTTCTGTTGTTCATGTTACTTCCTTTTGCATCTCTTCTCACGGATAAAATTCCCGAACTTAGAATCCACAAATATCCATAAATAACCCTATCGCAGTTTCCATTAGTTTCCAGCTGTTTGCCAAACCCTCTAGTTGTTATCGCAAGAGCCGGGGCAGCAACTTTGTCTCGACCTGTGAAGACCATGAGAATGGAACTGATCGCAACAACAACAACAACAACGGTAACAACAAACCCCTAGCAGCCGATGTCGATTGTACAACGGAGGCTTCTCAAGAGCTTCCTGGCTGACTTTTTGATACTGTGCTGTGCAAAAAGCACGGCCAGGAGAAGAAGAAGATTTTCACAATGGCGCTGAAGACAAAAAAAGCCACAAACAAAACAATAAGCAGTAATAATAGCAGCTACAATAACAATCATGAGTCATGCTGCTGGTTTTATCATCGGCAACATCTCGACAGCGGATGCTGAGGAAGTTTTTTTTCGCCAAGCAATTGTTTTTGCGGATCGCGACTACGAAGCTTGCAATGTTGTGGCTCAAATCTATTAAGGATTTGGCCTAAATAAGAGCTCGCCGCAAAAAAGCGCATCGCAGCAACAGCAGCAACAATAACAAAAACAATATCGCCACAAGTGTCACAACATCGTTAACAATGGCGCTGATGGAAGAAGGTTGATGTTGATGCGATGATGAGATGGGCGGAGGTGGCAGCACGGAGTGGGGTGGACGTGATAACATCGCCGATCTGTTCTCGCGACCCACTAGGAAAACTTCTCCACATTACTTGAACGCCCTGCTGATCGCATGTTTCGTTATTATCGGATTAGGTTTTGTTTATGCGGAAAAATACAAAATACACGGCAATTATATTTTCACAAATTATTTATACGAATGACTCTAATCTAGTTAAGACTCTGGGGTTTTCCTACCGAGATTCCTACCGAGTGGCTGCCACCAGTCAATGCCCCACTCAGCCGGGGACAGAGCAAAGCGAAGATGTGCCACAAAATCTATAAACGCAAGTCACACTTCAATCAGTCGCATTGCACAAATATTGCAAATCCGTCACGTAATACGTGACAATATTTTTCTTCGTATTTTGCAACACACTTTGCGAGCACATCGCATAAGCCCAGCAACAACAACAACAGCAATGTGGATTTACGAGCGGCACAGCAATCGCACGATAGCAGATGCCTACAGCGGTCCACTGGGGGCATCACCCTGGCTCGGAGCTGGCTGGCATTGGCAGAAATCTCGCCATTTAAAACGAGTGCCACTTTGAGCCCAAATCGCACGTCTCCGCAGCAGCCCGACATGCATTCATGTTAACTATAGAACTGTGCGGGCCTCCGATTCTGCTCAAGCATTGCGTACAAGTCACGGCTCATACTGAAATCATGAGGCAAATGCCTCATACTAATTTCAAAACAAGCTGGTACATCCCCCATGTATGGTCTGTTGCCATGGTCGAAGGTATTTCCTATATACATACTGTCCACGCCCACTTCTGCCGCGTTTTAGTTCCTCATGATGATGATGGCCCGCCCATTTGGCCCGCGGCTCGATGTCTGAAAACGATGCAAATGAGAGAATTTTCCAGCACGCGTCGTCGCCGGCTGAAAGTGAAGTCGTGTCGTGCCGTTTTGTTTCGTTTCGTTTCGAGTTCTCCTCCAGACCCCAGACCCGGTGAACACAGTGGACGTCGTCAGCCACTGAGTCAGAGGGTGTGGACGTGTCGAGCTGGGATGCACTGTAATTAAGAGAAGTGCCGGCTGTATGCGGATGTGTTTCTATTCTCCTACCAAGTAGGTGTTGACGTCATGTTGGCACCATGTGGCGATTGAATGAAGATTAAATGAAGATATACTGGAAGTGCGAACTCATGTTGTTGTAGGATGAGGATGGCGAGAATTGTGTTTATTGTTTTCTCGAAAGAACTCTTGAAAACGACTTTCGATCAGTTAAATGACGATCATTATCTGTTATCTATGCTTTGCTGTCCGAAATCCACCAAATCTTCTCCAAACCAAACTCATCTCCTCATTTGATTCCCATTCACTTGGAAGATTTTCCCACCTTTATTTGGTCATCTGCGCCAGTTGTCGCCGCGACAAGGTCTCCATTGCAATTGTGTTGCCAATCACTTTTATATTGTGTTTGTTTGTTTCTGTCTTTCAGCCGCAAACTCTTTTCTAACCGCGAACGAATACGCAAATGACAATAACAATAATGACGACAACCGCACCTACTACAATAACAACAACAACAACGAGAAAATGTATGGAACATCATCGCATTCGACGTTGATTTCAAAATAATGATGCGCGGGAATTCGAATTACGCACGTGTCCTTCACGCATACCACGCCAAGTCATGAGCATCCAGGTCGGTCAATGTCAATTATGCGGAATGAGTGAGTTCGACGAGATGGAAAGGAGCGAATTGAGTGGACCCCGGGGCCTCCCACTGGTCCTTGGGGGTGTGGGGTGTAGGTGCCTCCCAGAGACCCGTCGACCAAATGACTCCCAAATAGCAATTTGCAGAAATTTCCTTCAGGGCTTCAGGTTTGCAGTTGGGCGAGAACTTTATTAATGGGCCAGCAATTTATTCGCCGGAGAAACGCCCCCGCACCTCCCGTATTTACGACTCAGCATCTCAAAAAGAGGCAATAGAAGAAGAAGACTGGGCCAGACCGCAAAACGAGGAGCCTTTGAAGCTGTCTGAGTGGTTTTTGTGAGGTCTTTGTTTCTTTCTTCAATACAGTTAACTTTTTCTAAGGTCGTCATCGTCAGCTCAGTTTTGTTTCGTTTTGCTCTGAGTCTGCTTCTTTTTCACTGCTGTATTATTAATTGCTTTTCTTAATCTTCATCAGCAACTGTCTGTCTATCTGTCTGTCTGTCTGTTGTTGGAGTTAATGCGCTGTTGATGTTTTTCATGCGAATTTGCATACCTTTAACAGAGCGGATGTGATACAAAAACCGGAAGTATAAATTCAGCATATCTTTGAGGAACCTTTGGAGCGAACGAAGAATCGAAATAAGAATGAGGTTTCCGCTTCATGCTAAATAAATCCACATAAATTTCATTAAAACCGCATGCGAAACTCTGTGTCAAATTCATTTGAATTTCTTTTTTTTTTACTCTCATTTATATAGGTCAGTGTTTTTCGAGGTCGTCGAGGTCTTCGAGGTCATCCGAGGCTTTGCATATATAGACCAGAAAGTCTGGTTTCCGTGGTGTCGGCCAGTTGGGCGGGGGGCGTGGCCACCTGAGTGGCAGTTGATGTCGAGACGCGGCTCCATTTCGCATCGTTCGTAATTGATCGACCGGCACTTAAATGGTCGCGAAGACCTTCCTCAGGCCTCCGGTTGGGGTGTCGTCTCCCTCCCAATGATTAATTAACACTTCAGCACCGAGACAACTGACTGATGGCGCGTCTTCCTCGTGGCCAAAACGGTGTCGAGCCTATGACCGGGTTTCTCTGGCAACTTCACCCCGACTTCTTTGGGACGGCGAGAAGTAGTGCTCCACCTTAACCTTGTGCATAGCTGAATACAGACGACGTCTGCGACCAGCGACGTCTGCCAACGAAGAAGTCGAAGTCGATCAATGTAAATATCGGATCAGGTTTGCTCCGACATACTTAATGACGACTTCTAGTATGAGCCCACCTGAAAGGCACTCAAAAAGTGCAGAGAGTTATTTGCTTTTGTTGATGACTGCTTTGCTATTCAAGAAGATATCTCCGCCGATGTAATGGAAATCGCCATACATTTAATACTTGGAAATGAATTCATGCAGAAATGCTGTTCGAACTCCATAAAAATATATATTTTATTAAAATTTATGACCGCGCAGAACGTCTTCGTTCCAGATATCTACATATGTATGTAATGGAAATGTGACGACGATTGAACTCAAAGATGAAATATTTCCATAAATTACATGACTACAGGTGGGTGTTGAGACCTTGATAATGGCATCTGTTGCTTCTATTCTGAACGCAATTTAAAAGCCAAGCATGTTCATCCTTTATAATCGCTCGTTGACCTTACCTAAGATTCTAGAAATTTGAACCCGCACCTTGATACTGGGTTTTGTAGGCTCCACGCACATTTAGTCTAGTCGATGAATAGGCTGTGGCAATATATTCATACATATGTTGGACGATCCGATTACTAACACCGAACACGTATTCGTATCACGAGGTGTTCGATCAGTAGCCAACAAGAGCAACAACAATGCGAAGTATAAAACTTTTTATCATTGTTATTATAAGTTGTTGTTGTTTTTATTATTGTTGTTATTTTTATTATAATTGTTGTTGCTGGTTTTACATACAATCTAAACTATTTAAATATCAATCAAAATTCGATTTAGCACATCAAAGAAAACATTTCAAAGTCGATGGAATTTTACAATAGAAGCATCATTTGAAATGAAACACTAATGGAAGTGAAACAAAATAAATTAAGTGAAAACCGAATGAAATTCGAGAAATACGTATTATACGAAAATGAGGTAAATAAAATGTGTTGCTGTCGAATGGATTTTGCTGTCGGTCGTTTGCGTAGTTTATTGGAGCACCCTTGAAGCCTTTGTGGTCGCAGTCGTATTGAGTCATCATGTAATAAATCAATTATTGCACATGCCGATCGCAATCCTTAATATTTAAATAATAATCGAGAGAAATCTCCATTACAATCGGTCTCGGTATAATAACAATATTACAATAAACTACGTTAACCTTGCAACCACATTTAATTTCACTCCATGGCTTCAATTCGTGCAAAAGGCATCATTCATGATTCCACTCAAGCTGTCGAATCCAACACTCAATTCCCCCCCTTTGCAAGCGACAAGATCAATGTCCATAAACATGAATCCACCCTGCTGCAGCAGGAACTCCGGCTGACGATGATTTCGCATAGGTTTTTGACCCCAGCTCTAAATTCAAGGTGAGGCGGAGGAGGAAAGAGGAGCAAAAAGAAAAGATAAATGTTTAATCGATCGCAGCGATCAGCAGCGGGCAGCAGCATAATGTCTGCGGAAGTTTATATTCGCTTAAATTCGCTGTTGTATGCTAATGCAATGCGTCCACCGGCGATGGCGACGGCGGCGATGACGACTGACGTTCGGGCGACAGCGATGAAGCCCCACCAACCAACCTTGCTGGACGGACGGCAAAAAATGAGTAATTAAAAGTGCTAAACGAAGCAGCAAAAGACAAAAAACAGTCGATTCGCATACGATTCCAATGTTGATGGACTGCAATACGTGTTTCATTTCAACACAATACCGCATATTTCAATAGCAATTATTCCGACTATATTTCGAAGACATCCGCATTATTAATTATGAAATATGTATCTCTCGGCTGTTTGTTTTGCTGCGAAATATTCAATTAATGATTCCTCTTAATTGGTTAATTTGTATTAACACCACTCTGAGCTTATGGATTCATTGGACTCGTGATCGCGACGGTTGAAATCATTGAGACTAAAGAGTGAATCACTACTTCGGACTCGACGATGAGTCGATCGTGAAAGATATCCGGTCTACGAGGTGTCCAGTCCACATCCTCAAGGCGTTCTCTGAACCCATTCACGGCAAATCCTTGAAGCGAATCCCACGACATCAAAACTACCCCAAATTCACAATCATGAAATTCATGACTTATTAAATTAAATAACAGAGTAGACGAGTTTCCATAAGACCTTTTGGATACTTTTGGATACTTGGCTGCCAAAAGAATCCAACTGCGAAGTAGAGATTTATTAACGGAGTTCTGGGTGCATGCGACAGACAAATAAATTAGCACGAATCGTCCCAAACCAAACCGGTGTAGGTTTCGCGAGATGTGGTTGGCGTCAAGTGAAAGGATTCGGATTCGGTGCGCGTCACGTTCAGCAGAAGCGTGAATTGGCTTTTGTTTCTCTCTTGGCTCTTGGTCTGAGTGTGAGTGTGTGAGTGTGTGTGTGTACAAGTTAGAAGACGACACTTGTTTGCCTTAACCTTGAAACAGGTAACCGACAGTCTCTCTCTATGAGCATGTGTGTGTGTGTGAGTGAACTGATGTGACAATCGAGAAATCAAATCAAGTCAAGTCAAATTTAATTGGAGATCTCTGAAGAGGCGCACTTCTAAAATGTATTGGGTTAAAAATGTAAAACACACAAAATCACGATTTAATCTCGACATAAAAGTGAATGTCCGAACGCACGAATCTATGAATCTACTTCTGTCTCAATCGAAAGCCTCAGCATAACGAGCGGGCCACATGCGTTGGCCATTGAAGATCGGACTCGGACCCGGGGGGAATTCCCGCGAGAAGATGTTCGCAGTTAACGCTACTTCTGCGCGTCGGAAACGTGGCCGTGAAAGGTCATTCGAGTGACCTTGACAAAGGTATTCACTTTTTCGGCTCGTCTTCCTCGTTGACTTCGAACGTCTTCTTTTTCTTCAAAATCTTCGATTCTTTTAAAATCTTCTTCTCTTTCAAAAACGACTAATCTGCTTTAATTTTTCAGTGTTTTCTTGTATTGAGTTTTGCACGGTTGATTGAGCGATCAGACGCGATCTGCGCCACGATATCGCTGAAAATATTATCATCTGCAATGAATGCGAGACAATGGAGATCCATTACCTAACTGCTCAATTAACTTGCAATTAAATTTGCATAGCGCTCTCCGGCGATCTGAGAAATAATTGCAAGGGAACTGCATATCGTTTACAATGAAGCTTTGCACTTCACCACCCACCGCCGCCCACCGCTCATCAACATCAACAGATACAACCCATACATTTCGATCGACTGTTCCTCGGAAAACATCTGTTCTGAATGGTTTTATGTTATTCAAAGATGCGCCTTCAACTCCGGACAGATCACCGATAAATTATTTATATCCCCCCAGCACGGCTGAGCTTTTGTACGGAACACGTGATTGAATTGTTGCACAACGGGGGCCGTGTGGGGGGTGGGTTCGGAGTTAGTTGGGTATGGAGTGGAGTTCAACTGAATTCAACCGACCCGAGCACAGCCGATAAGTACAAGCTTGAGTAAATTGCTGCTGTTGTATTGTTCGTCGTCTGGCGATGCTTTGAATGGTCGATAAATAAAAATAACGTCTGATTGAATATACACATCAGTAGAAGCCATAAGTGCTTTCATTTATGCGCTACGTGTGATTTATGTACTGCTTTTTCTCTGTTTTATATTTGCATGATGGAATTTCGTATTTTTAGATTTTTATAAAAACCACTCAGCAGAAGACTTTCTCATCTTTGGAAACATAACTAATGGCATGTAATCCTTCCGTATTAGGTAGTTAGTAAGAACATTGTAATTCACAGTAAGTATATTATCACATATCAGATTTATCTTCAGAAGAACACATCAAAAAATATTACATTTTATGAAGGCAGCTCAAGCTGTTTTGTCGATCCTGGAAGGTTTGAAATTGTTTTTTAGCCAATTAAATCGTCATCAGCTAATTTATATGATTATATTATACTACCACCAACCGGCCATTCTGCATTCTGGTCAGTTTCATACGATTCAGAACATTTCAAAATTGATAACAAAAGAAAGGTAATTGAATTATCTATATAACAGCATTTAACGATTTTTAAAAAGTATAAATTTTTAACAAAAAAGTTAACAAAAAATATATAAAATTTTGGTTCAATAATTTCTTTCTTAAAAATTTATATTTGTAACCATACGCTTAGAAAGCTCTTTATCTGCATACTTGGCATGCATGCCGAAATTATATATTAAATTTGTATATAAATATTTTGTATTAAATTTGTGTATGTGTGAAACGGAAACAGGAATAGGAAGAAAATAGATCGACCACGACAGTGAGTGTTTTTCAAAAAAGTGTTTTTCAAAAAAAATGGAGTGCTTTGATCAAAATTGAGTGAAACACTTCGTTTGAAGTGACTTCGGCAACCCTGATATCATCCCTCGATGTTCGCCTCTCTTAACTCACACACCGAATTCGTTGTTCGCTCCTTCTTAAGTGTTTTAAAGTAATATGGAGAAAAGTACAATATTCATAGTCCCAAGTGTATTTAACATTCATATAGAAATTTTAAATTTGATTTCTTAATATTTAAAACTTTACCTTTAAATGCGACTAAATATACATTTCCTTAAACTATATATATAAAAATTTGCTACATAAATAGAGGAACTGAAAATAAGGTACCAAAAGTAAAGTTACCGAAACAACAACCCTGATGTCACACACCGGGAACAACTGTTTCAACATAGAAAAGTTGAAAAAATAATGAAAATATGTAAAGTTTTGTGAAAATATAAATTAAAAGTCTCGAAATTCAAACTGATAAATTGTTCTCCTCAGAAATACTCGAAGACTACATTCAGAATGCTGCCACACTTAGGAAAATCCTACCTACGAACATCAGGAGCTGCTAAAACTTTGATGCAAACATCGTCTCGAATGTTGCAGACTAGTCGCGGGCACTCGAATGATCAGAGTTCCAGCAGCACGCTCGAACGCATACGCCAGGAGTTGGAAGCGGATAAGAAAGCGTTGCAGTGGCGTCAGCCCGTCGGCGAAAGACCCGGAGATTGGAACAGCAAGCTGAAGCTATTTGGAGACATGGAACAAACCTCAGACTTCATTGTGATGATGCAACAACCAATCGAGATCAGTCCCAAGTCGCTGAAACGTTGGTGGCAGAATCGAAAGGATCGTTACGAGCGGCACATGCAACAGTACATGCCAGAGCGCCATGCTGCACTCGGCAATGATTTGGCGGCTGCACATTTCCTGCTCTATAGAGGTGGCGCTGTGAAGTTTGTCAATTCGCCTGGCTGGATGAGAGCGAATGAGGATGGAGAGTTCGACCTACCGAATAAATTTGTGCCCAGTTTCAAGGTGGAAGGTTTGCGTTGCGACAACCTGAATATATTTTACGAAGGACTTGAAAATCTGCGCTGTCTCGAGCACTTGAAGTTTCTCTCGTATCGAAATGTTAAGAACTTCGATGACTGGTTTCTGGACCGAGTGTCCGGATCGCAGTATCCTATTTTGGAGGTGTTGGATATCTCGGGAACGAAGTGCACCCTGCGCGGACTCACGTGCTTATATCGCATACCAACCCTCAAGCTGTTGATTGTGGACGACCCCGAGCAATCGTTGGAGTACGAACTAGCATGTGCGGCATTGGAACAGTCGATACCTCGATTGAAGATTGTGGGCGCCGATGCCGTCCACGGAATTGAAACGAAGAATAACTGATGATATTAATAGAAGCTTATTTATTTAAATTTATATATCGTTTATAAAACCAAAACTAGTAGTAATAGCATTGAACATGGCTGGTTCCGCCATCATTCAGTTCTTTAGAATCCTGCAAATAAAAGAGTTGAAACGATTCGTTATATGAATTACAAATTGTATTTATCCAACTGCCAATGTTGATCGGGTTACGATTATATGTGCATCTGTTATGTTTGTTTGAACAGCTGATGCTCGCTCATGATTATTTTGCGAATTTCGAGACAGAACATTTTCTAATAATTGGGAAAACTAGGTGTTTCCTGTCGTTAGAGAAAGAGAGGGGAATGTAGACATTTAATTAAAATTTTATGCATTTAGAGTTTTTCATAAAGTGTGTTAATTTTTTGATTTTTAAATTGAGTAAAACTTGTCCCTAAAAAAATTGAAAACAGTTAATTTTATAGTCATCATTTTTATTTGAGGCTTTAATTAAAATGTTGTTTGTACATGTTAGTAATATTATTTATGATTAAGTTTATAGTTATTATTCAATTCGAGTTTCAATGCATTTATTTTCAAATACGTTTGCATTTCCTTTTAAAACCCTAGAAACAAATCAACATTTGTTCAACGAAATGCGTTTAATGATATCGCGTTTTCGACCTCTGCTAACATGAAATCCTCAACTTTGCAACACTGAGACAGGATTCCAATTGGAAAAATGTAAACAAATAACCAGCAACAGGGTAACCGAAGTCACTTCACTCCACTTTTGATCAATACAATCCGTCACTCTATTTTTTTTAAAAACATTTCATTTTTCTCACTGTTGTGGTCGATCTATTTAACTCCTATTCCTTTTTCCGTTTCACACACACACAAATTTAATACAATATGTTTATATATGTAGAAATTAACAACATTTTTTTTGGAAATTAGACTGTGTATTTGGGTATTTGGATCACAAATAATTAAATCACGTCACACCTTTCCAAAACACTTCACTTTTCACACTTTTGCACTACGCTCAAAAATTTCGGCGACGCATCCCTGACCAGCAATGAATTTGCTCTCTGTGTTGTGTTGTTGGAGTTGTTTTTTTTCTTGTGTTTTGAGCGAATTCGCCGCGTTTATAATGTTTACCAATTTGACGTTTCGTCTTGTACTCAATCAGCTGTTCTCGTTTTGCAACCATTGGCGGCCATTTTTAATTTCCAGAATATTAAAAATCGAATCGATTTCGGAGACAATTGTAGAAAAATGCATTTCTAAGTGTTTATTTATAAATATTTTACTATAAATCGAATAGAAAATAGTATTTCTGATAAATATGTCTATAAGTCAGCGTTCGTTTGCCCAGAAGTTGTCGAAGTGAGTGAGAAATTGTGTTAAATACATTTTAACAAAGGCTAACATCAGCCCCACCCGTCTGTGTTTTTAAATTTGTTTAAACATTTAAATTTTTAAGGCAACTGGCTTCCGATGTGCGTAAGAATGTGGTGAATTGTCATCTGCAGACTAAGACGACCGACTCCAATTCAATGTGTTCCTCCACAGTAAGTATCACATCGTTGAAAGCTAGTGGGTGTGGCTTCTGAGTGCTCGCCTATGCTTATACTCCAATACTTGTGTCTTCACAGTTGTCTTTGACGGAGCCTGTGGAACCGTTGGACTACGAGGAATTCCTTTTGCAACACATGAATATTGTTACTCGCGATCCATTAAGGAATATATTAGATTTCCCTCCATCGGATGTTTCAGTAAAGACAATACCCCGGAAGATACGCACAGTTGAACATGTGGTCCCCAAGAAAAACATGTAATATAATTACAAGTACTTAAATACTCATTCTAAATCCATTCCTTATTTAAGTGCCGAGTTGCCTCAGCATGTGCAGGAGTGTGTGAACTGCTACACCCGTCCATGGAAAATAGTCGAGTACTCGCAACGCCATTACTCGAGCTCCTGCTGTGCACGCGAACGAATTGATCGTGGCACCATTAGCCCTTCTGCATATCAGCAAGAATTCGAAATAGACAAAGATTTTGCATCGTTTGATGAAACCCTTACGGATAAAAGCGACAGTTGCACTCCAAGCTCGCGACAGTCAATTGCAAGTCTATCTTCGGTGTCGTCATGTACCGATACTCTCACGCCCCGCGGATCATGGGCTAGTTTCGATTTGCGTCGCTCTGTAAACGATCCTTTAATTCCAAATTTATTGGACGATGTGCCAATCGAGCATATAGACCAAACCAACGAGTCACGTCGTCAGGATGATCGGCAAGAAGCTTTATTTTCTTTATATCCTGAAGCGGATCCAGAGGACCTTATTGAACGGCGTCTTCCAGCCGAAATACCAATGGAACATATGGGTCATCGAATATACGTGAAGTGTTTACAGTTGCGTTTGGAATTGGAGGTAGAACCCATTTTTGCTTCAATGGCCATCTACGATGCCAAGGAGAAGAAAAAAATCTCTGAAAATTTATATTTCGACATGAATTCAGATACATTGAAGCGAATGTTGAGCACCCATGTCCGTTTCTCTGACGCCAGCACACAGAGTCGTGCGGGAGTATTTGAAATAACTTATCCTAGTAATGATTTGTTTCTTGTCATACGACTGGAGAAGGTGTTGCAAGGTGATATTAAAGATTCTGTTGAGCCCTACTTAAAGGATGACAAAGACAAATGTCGCGAAAAGGCCAAATCGAATGCATCTGACTTCTGTGAACGTCTAGGAAAATATCGTATGCCGTTTGCTTGGACGGGCATTTATTTAACAAATGTGTTCAATGGTGATAACTTTGAAAGTAAAGATAATGCAACCGGCGAAAGAGAAGGGGGTTCGTTGGGATCAGCCGCAAGTTCCAATAGTCTGGGTAAGGAATATATAAGTTATTATTGTATATTATAATTCTAGATTTAAATCATTTACAGATCGGAAATGTTCAACAAGCAGCTTTGACCAACTACGTCGCAAAGCGAATGACATGAGCGGCACTCTGACCAGACGAGGTTCTCTGGAACGCAAGAACGAAAAACGGCGTTCATGGTCTCCTGATGATTTCGCAAACAGCATCGAAACTTTTCGACCGATTACAATAACTGTTACCAGTTTTTTTAAGCAGGTAATACAGATTATAGATATTTGTAATTTCATTCCATATATATTAGTTTTTCTATTAATCAGGAATCTGATAAAATGAAGGACGAAGACTTGTACAAATTTCTTCCTGAACTCAAGCGGCCTAGCGCAGTCATGAAAAAATACAAATGCATACCTGGTTCGATTAAATTGGAGATATCTCCATGCGCTGATGATGTGAAGAACGCACTAACTCCTGAATTGGTCAAAGTAGAACCATATCCTGGTAATTATATACATATTACAATTACAATTTTCATATATTACATTAGAATGTATGTGTTTTATAGAAGACAACACACGTCCAGTCAAGGAAATTCTGGAATTCCCTTCGTTGACTATTTACAATCCTCACTACACTTATCGCAATCTACTGTTCGTGTCTCCAAAGGAGCTGAATTTCTCGTCACGCGCAGGATCTGCACGTAATATTGCTGTGAGAATTCAATTAATGGGCGGTGAAACTCAATCGGATGCAATCAATGCTATTTTTGGAAAGTCATCCTGTCCTGAATACACATCGGAGGCATTTACCGCAGTTAACTACCACAATAAATGCCCTGCATTCTACGATGAAATCAAAATAGCTTTACCCGCTAACATCAAACAAAATCATCACCTATTCTTTACCTTATACCATGTTTCTTGTCAAAAAAAGCCACAAGAAATTCAGACCTCTGTGGAAACTCCTGTTGGCTACACATGGTTACCTCTTCTTGAGGATGGTAAATTGAAAGTGGGCGAATTTCAATTGCCCGTAATGGTGGAAACGCCGCCTGAAAATTATTCGTTTATACCGCCTAATGTACATCTACCTGGCACAAAGTGGTTGGATAACCATCGTCCTGTATTTACAATTGCTATTGACGCAGTCACCTCGATTCATTCATTGGATCCCCATCTTGATAGGTGAGTTGTAAAAATCCAATGTGATGAATTCAATGTGATCGTCAATATTATTTGCAGGTTTTTCTTAACTTGTGAGTATTTGGATTCACGAAAAATTCCTCCACGAATTGGTGAAGGAAACATGGAAAATGAAATGAAGAAATGTTTGCTGGATATTGCAAATGCGGATCGTGAACCCTTGGTTAAAAATCTTCACTTAGTTTTGGATAAACTTATCGAATTACTGGTTACAACTTACAAGATTGGCGGGCAAACGTTGTCGTTGGGTTCAACTATATTTGAAGTCTTATGCCTGGTCTCGGCAAATCTTTCAGTACGTCAGTTAACCTTTACCTCTATGTGTCGTTTATATATTCTTGTTTAATGATTAGATACTCTCTGATGAACTAATTGTTGATCAATATGGTCGTCAAGCTCTCCTTTCTACCTATGTGCAATTTCAAAGTAAAATTCCTCATCCATTCTGTGGGAAGAGACGTATTACTTGTAGTCGTAGCAATGCTGAAGAAATGCTCTCTTCCACGGTTAATTCGGGAGACACTTATAGTATTTATGACAACATCGCCGGAGGACGTAGTTTAGACCGTAAAGGTTGACATTAATTCTTTATATTTTACTTTAAAACTTATATTGAAAATTTCAGAAATTGCTATAGAAATGTCGCCTACTTTTGGTGGACGCGATGGCCTAATACGACTATTACACGAGGAGCTAGCTCTCCACTGGGTTGTTGCCAGTGGCAAAGCAGCCGAGTTAGCAATGAGTAACTCCTGGTTTCTGTTTGAATTAATTGTGAAGTCGATGATTGAACATTTGGACTATACCCGTACATTGAATACTCCACGGAAACAACGATTTCCGCATCAATTCACAGATGACATTTCCACATTGGTACATTTGGTAACAACAAAGGTTGTTGGTTATCACAGTAATGAACCAAAACTGGCGCAGTCTCTTAATGCTAGTCTGAGTTTCTTTATATTCGATTTGTTCAGTATTATGGATCGTGGTTTTGTTTTTGGACTGATTAAAACTTACTATAAAGTTTTGATATCCAAAAATGCATCGATTCCCGATTTAATGAATTACAAAATAGACTTCCTGCGAATTGTGTGCAGCCACGAACACTACGTGGCTTTGAATTTGCCGTTTGGAACGCCATACACAACAATCTCAGCTCCAGGAAGCCCTACTCCCAGCGTTACATCAAATAATAGTCAAACATCCTATGTATGTTCTTATATATTTTATATATAAAGCATTTTATGAATTGAAATTTGTTTTAGGGTTCGATTGAACGCGCACTGCATGCCGATCTCACCTCAGATTTCCGGCAACAACATTTCCTGGTTGGTTTAGTGTTGAGTGACTTGGCAACAGTCCTGGAAGTACCGTAAGTAAAAGCCTATATTAACACTAAAAAATTAAGTAAATAGTATCGTTCTATTAGAAATCCACCACTTCATGGCAAGGCAATCCGATGTATTCGTAATCTAATGACCTCGCACGATCTGGATCCACGCTATAGCGAAATGGACGCACGTGCTCGTGTCGCAGCTCTCTATCTGCCACTATTGGGAATCGTGATGGACTGTATTCCCCAGTTGCATCAATACTTAACTGATACACATGATCGGCTACAAAGCATTGGCCTATTAGAAGACTACCAGGGTCCACATCAGACTATTGCTACTACCACTATTAGCCCAGATGTTGCGTATGCTATTTCAGGCAGTCGAACTTATTCGTATGTCACTGAACAGGTTAAAAATAAGTCGCAGCTTAGTAGTGAAAATACTCGGCATCTTCTGGCTTGTTTCACATGGGTCCTAAAGAATTTAGAGCGCACAATACTCTATCGTTGGGTAATGGGACTTAGTCCGCACCGTGTCCATCAAATGCTGCAGGTCTTGAACGTTTGCATCCCTTGCTTCGAATACAAAGGTCAAAAGCGTTTGCCGGTTCTTAAACGAAATAACACGCAAAGTTTCCGCAAGACTCCGGACATGAAAGAGAAATTGGAGGAATATATTCGTGGCACCGGTTCTGCCCGCAATGATTTAATTAACAGGCGTAAAGATCGGAACTCCACGGAAAAGTTTCGCTGGCGTAAAGATCAAATGCCGTATCGTTCTCAGTTTTACGACACAAACATTAAAAGCGACCCAGAGTTGGAAATGAGTCATTACATTGAAGGATCTCTGGCCACTGAAATCGCCCTAGTAACACTAGATGCTCTCGAGATAATTGTGCAGGTTGCTACCAACTCCGAAATACATCACAATTTGATAGGCACAGTGTTGAAAGTACTCTTGCATGCCCTTTCCCGCAATCAGAGCACATTGGCATTGCAGAATTTGTTCGCATCACAACGGTCCTTGATTTTTAAATTTCCCAACCTGCTGTTTGATGAAGAAACTGATATCTGCGCCGACCTTTGCTTACTATTATTAAAGCACTGCGGATCACAACTCCCTGGCATTCGGTCGCAAGCAGCAGCATCTTTGTACTTGCTAATGAGACAAAACTTTGAAATTGGAAATGTAAGTTGATAAGGTAAACGCACGCTAAAAATATTCTAATCAATATACCTTTTCAGAATTTTGCAAGAGTTAAAATGCAAGTGACCATGTCTCTGAGTTCTCTAGTGGGTACGAGTTCATCGTTTAGTGAACAATCGTTGCGACGTGCCCTTAAAACGATTCTCGTATATGCCGAGTCTGATTTGGATTTACAGGACACCTCATTTCCAGAGCAAGTGCAAGACTTACTTTTTAACCTGCATATGATTCTTTCGGACACGGTCAAAATGAAGGAATATCAAGAGGATCCCGAAATGCTACTCGATTTAATGCATCGCATAGCCAAAGGTTATCAAAACAATCCAGACTTGCGTCTCACCTGGCTCGAAAATATGGCGAAAAAACATCGTGAACGTGCGAATCATACAGAAGCTGCCATGTGCTATGTGCACAGTGCTGCCTTAGTCGCCGAATATCTCAGTATGTTGGAGTCGCAAACACATTTGCCCGTTGGAGCTGTTAGTTTTCAACGTGTTACTCCGAATGCACTCATGGAATCCGCCGTGTCCGACGATGTTCTCAGTCCAGGCGAAGACGGCATTTGTTTGGGAAATCATTTTACAGAAATCGGTCTGAAGGCGTTGCTAGAAGAAGCAGCTAATTCATATCAAATTGCTGGCATGTATGAAGCTATGAATGAAGTATATAAAATACTTATTCCGATTTGTGAGGCCAATCGCGACTTCCAAAAGTTGGGAAAAATACATGGTAAACTTCAGGAGGCATTTAATCGCATTGCACAACTACAGGGTAAACGAGTTTTCGGTACATATTTCCGTGTGGGCTTCTACGGGGCCAAGTTCGGAGATTTAGACCAACAGGAGTTTATTTACAAGGAGCCGACATTGACAAAGTTACCAGAGATCTTTAGTCGTTTGCAGGTAAAATCAGTGTGTTTACTTTTCTAATATCGAACCTACTAAATTAAAACTTCTTCAGAACTTTTATGCCGATCGCTTTGGTCCAGATTCTGTTCACATAATAAAAGACTCCAACTCAGTTGATGTTAATTCATTGGATGCCGATAAAGCTTACATACAAATTACTTATGTCGAACCATATTTTGAGACCTACGAAATGCGTCATCGTGAAACATATTTCGAAAGAAATTTCAATATCAGTGAGTTGTAACTGCATGATTCTTAATTACGTATATTATTTTTTTTCCTATATAGAACGTTTCATCTTCGCCACGCCCTTCACAAAGTCGGGAAAAGCTCATGGGGACCTGCACGAGCAGTGCAAACGCAAAACTATTCTCACGACAGCAAATCACTTCCCATATGTTAAAACGCGTATCCAAGTTATTAGTCGGCAGCAGATTATACTTGAACCTATCGAGGTGGCTATAGAGGACATTCAGAAGAAGACTTTGGAATTGGCTGCAGCTACAAATCAGGAACCAGCCGATCCAAAAATATTGCAAATGGTTTTACAAGGCTGCATAGGCACAACAGTGAATCAAGGTCCAATGGAGATGGCAACTGTGTTCCTCTCCAACCTCTCCGACGGCGTCACAATACCAACAAAGCACCAGAATAAATTGCGACTCTGTTTCAAAGAATTCGCCAAGCGTTGTGCTGATGCTTTAAAGAAGAATCGAAATCTGATTCTCTCAGATCAAAAGGATTATCAGCGTGAATTAGAACGAAATAATGAGCGCTTTGCTGAACGTTTGTCGCCACTTATTACTTTGACTCCAACACAGGCACAAGGAGTTGTTAAGTATGTTGAGAAAGCTTTCTCCTAGAATTGTACTACTATTGATTTATTTCTGTTTTGCAGAGCCAACGGTTATAACAACAAGAGTACTCCGCTAAAATGGTAATTTTTACTTATTCGTAGTAAATTCGCACTAATATATTTAAGATTTCAATTCTCATTTCCTTTTTTAAAAAACGAATAATTCTCTCTTCCATGTCTTTCTCTGGATCATTTATATATGCATTTGAATTTTTAGTGTTTCAGATTACTTTAAATAAGCTTTTTTATTGCAACACAACTCATATACAATATCCATCACATTTTAATTTAGCTTATATTTATATCCAAAGTATTAGAAGTAAGTATTATTACAACATTTACATGTTTATTTGCGTCGTGCATTTAACGTAGTCAAAAAATACCAAAAATTAGTCCATCACATGTAATCATAAAAGCATTGAATTTCAATCGAATACTAGAGCTTAGAAAATTACTCATCTGCATTAGAGAAGGTGGTTTATTTCGAAATTTCATACACATCAACAACATGTACCAAATTACTAATAAAACACATATTTATATTTCGAACCATTTTATAACCTTTTAACATTTTTATATCCACATTTTTTATATACAATAAACTAAATTAAATGATAAATCTTATTATTTTTTACAAATTGAGATAAAAATGCATCTTCGTTATTTCGAAATGGTTTTAAGGATTGTTTTGACTATATTTACAATTATTTTTATCTGTATATCTTTTACTATCCAGTTGGTAGTTTATTACAAGAGCAGGTAAATTCGTTATTAAAACTTCAGTTCATTTTTATTCCATAATAATTTCCAATAATTAGGAAACAAACTATACTTTTATGCATTCACAATGACAACTTCAATTACATTTAATAAATAAATAAACGACATTCATCTATGATACACTAATAACATTTAGTGATGTGTAAAACTGCTACTGAAAATTAAATGCGTATCCCTTGAGGCCCTCGAAAAACATTTCCGGATTGACTGCATCATCTATTAGTTTCAAATCAGTGACAATACTTTCTTCGGATTCGGTTGTATTCTTGGAGTCGTCGCTTGTAATGCGATACCATTCCGATAAATCCGCTGTTATATTGGCCAAATTTTTCTCGTCACTCAGTTGTTTTGGCATTATGTGAGAAGTTTTAAGTTTTTGTAGGAAGTTAACTGAAAAACATTAAATCGTTATATAATACAAGCAATTATATTATTTGACAATATATTTACTTTGAATTTCATTAAATTTCAACAACTCGGAGCTTTCCGTCCACCACTTGCATATTAAATGTAAGTAATGCTTTGTTGTCTCTTCGGCATCACGGAACAAGCGAGTTATGTAATTATCGCAAAATATCGTATGCAATAACTTTACAGATATTTTCGATATGTGTTCAATTCTACAAGTTTCTGGAATTGAATATGTATATAATCATGCAGTTATTTTACATGGCTTACATGACTCACCCAAAGACTTTTCTGTAAGATTCCACTGTCGTAACAATTGGAAAAGTAGCGACACAACACTCAGGCATAACTTCGTGTAGCACTCACACCTGACAGCAGTGTCGTCCTGTTCCACCGTTTCCACGGTGGAAGACGTTTCTGCTCTGATTGTCGATGTTGTTGAACTGTTATTTGTTGTTGTTGAAAAATTATTTGTCGATGTTGAGATAATTGCTGAAGCCACGTCGCTGTCGACCTCATTTGGCTTGTTCCTGACATCCTCTTCCTCATCCTCGTCATCGTAGCTAGGCAGGTGCTTGTGTATAAACTTTGGTGGGTTTTGAAAGCAGTTATAAATGAAACGTACATGATTCTCACATATCACAGATAAGAGCTTAAAATACTTAGGACGCAGAGCAGTATGAAGTGGAAACGCTATTTCCAAAAGACCAGAATAAACCTAAAAGCATTATGAAATTTGTATTAAATATGTGCATATTCAACAGCAGTACAGACTCCAACCTGCAGTACACAGGAATCCATTGAGAAGCGATACATCGAATGAAACCGATCAGTGACAAAGGTATTCGCATCGCTATTTATGCAAAGCCATGGCAATGTCTGATCTACGCGTATGCATTGCAAAATACAAGTGGAAATTTCAGCAAACACCCATGGACTTGGTCGACAAAAGATTATACTCTTCATTAGCGCCACTAATAATTCCGCAGACTTCGATTCGTTATCGACATCAGTCATCATTAGACTGTGCAGGAGTAGAGCAAAAGCCTCTAATAAACCAAAATGTTCACAGACCTCTCGTGAAAATCCGAGTTTATTGATTGCGTCGATTGCTATTTGCATCAACATATACTCGCCATGTTGATAGGTCAATAATGAATGGTTCACTGATGGAAGCTCGGAACATACGACGCTCAAGCCAGCGATGTAGCGACGAAGACTTAAGGCACGTTCGTCATCGTGCAACTCTTGCGCTTGATGAATAGACTGACGTGTAATATCACTTTTATCCTTTAGTAAATCATATGAATGATAGGGGTGAATGCGACAGTTCTTCAAAAATTCTAAACTATGTACATATGTCCAAAATTCTTGAAACACTTTACAAACGGACGCCACCGTTTGATTGTTGAGGTCTTTTTCCTCTTCGGCGGACAAAAAAGATTTTTTAAGTTGTATTTTTGCAATGATTGCTTGAATATTCTCCAATTCTAAATGAAAAAGAGTTCGCTGTTTCTTGCTAGTCCCACGCTCATGGACTGGTTCAAATATTGCCCCAGACAAATGCTCTGAACATCGTGGGTCGGTTCTAGGTGCTTCGGCAAGGGATAAAACTCTAAGACTAATCAGAGACCATAACGAGCTATTATTGCTTTTTTTGCTAGACAATTTAACCGCTTCAGATATTTGTATTTGTGCAATAGAATCATTACGCATACTCATCTCAAAGCGTTTTGTTTCATCTGCGTGCCTCATTTTAAGCACAGAGCATTCCACTGATTTTAGCTGGAGTTCAGTTTGTTTGACTTCGACTTGCTTGGAAAGCTCTGCAATTTTCGTTTTACATTCACTTTTTGCTGCTTCTGTGCTGAATATTTTTTCCATCTTCAGACTCTGAATCTGTAGCTTCATGTGTCGCAGCTCATCCCGAAGTAAAGATGACTAAAATATTAACAAATATTTGAAATATGTCAGAGCTGGGTAATTTAAATGAGTTTACCTCTCCTTCCTTACTTTCCACCTTCGTCTTCGTGTCCGCCAGATCTTTTGATAACTTTGAGTTTTCTTTTTTTAACGCGTCTACACGTTCCATTAGAAACTTGATTTGGCGTTCAGAAGCCAGCTGACGGCGAGCAGAGCTTTGGCTACATGGAAGATCATTATTATTTACTACTCCAGGCCCTTGAGATAAGTTTATTGGTTTTTGCGATAGAGGGGTTTGCAATTTCGATTTGGATTGCAATATCCCGTTTGTGGGCGGCAAAGGTTTCTTGAAGGATTCCACTTTTTCCGGCATAGATTCCCCCTTTTGCTTTTGCTCAGCCTCATCTCCACACAATAACATGGCGAAATCATCATCATCATCGTCGTTGAACATTTGGGACAGAATATCTGGAGCAACTTCCGCCGGACGTTGTGTACTTGTGCTCGCATGTATGTTGGGGGCGAATTCACTGAAAGTAATTTCACTCTCCCTGATCTGGGACGCCTTGAAGGCCTCCGCAACCTGCGTTTCTGCAACCTGAGTGGCCATCAGTATGACATCATCATCGTCATCATCCCACAAATTGTTCGGACTACATTTCACTGGTGATCGTTGATTATTCTGTCCTGAGGGTTGAGCGTTGGAAGCGAATCCTGTGGACAACCCATTGCCAAATTTACTATTTGGCTGTGGTCGCCCTTTGTTGATGGATATGTCGAGTTTGGGCTTCTTTGTGGATCGGCCGAATTCCTTGAACGGTTCATACCTCTTGGACATCTTGAAATTCAGAAATTTCTCAATTACATAGCGATTTGAAATTAAGCTGCTGGACAACCCGTATTTAGCCCGGTAAATATACCTGCGCTAAGTTAGCAACGTTGCTGGCTGTCAAAATTGGTGACAGCTGTGCGGAGGGGAAATTTAACAGGGCAACTCAGAAATTCAGAAACTGACTATGAGAGTCCTTCGGGAAAGGGAGCCACTTGAGGTAGAGGATCCATCTTGGTGTCCAAAAATAGGAAAAAATATTCCCTAACAAATGTATAAATTTCATAAAGCTATATTACTCTGGAAAGCTGTAGTACGCCAGCAACGATTTGAATTAAAATCCCCAGTCTTATGAAAATATAATATAAAAAAATTAATTAAAATAGAACCAATTGGGATAGGGGGTCCAACCCGGTGTCCAAAAATAGGTAAAAATATCCTCTATCGATCGTATATAGTGTCATATCCGTTCAAAACGCAGGACACCTTTCCTGGGCCAGCAACGAATTTCATCATAACCTCTATACAGCACCAAAAAAAAAGGAAAAAAATTCATAAAAATAGAACCAATTGGGATAGGGGGTCCAACCCGGTGTCCAAAAATAGGTAAAAATATCCTCTATCGATCGTATATAGTGTCATATCCGTTCAAAACGCAGGACACCTGTCCTGGGCCAGCAACGAATTTCATCATAACCTCTATACAGCACCAAAAAAAAAGGAAAAAAAATTCATAAAAATAGAACCAATTGGGATAGGGGGTCCAACCCGGTGTCCAAAAATAGGTAAAAATATCCTCTATCGATCGTATATAGTGTCATATCGGTTCAAAACGCAGGACACCTGTCCTGGGCCAGCAACGAATTTCATCATAACCTCTATACAGCACCAAAAACAAAGGAAAAAAATTCATAAAAATAGAACCAATTGGGATAGGGGGTCCAACCCGGTGTCCAAAAATAGGTAAAAATATCCTCTATCGATCGTATATAGTGTCATATCCGTTCAAAACGCAGGACACCTGTCCTGGGCCAGCAACGAATTTCATCATAACCTCTATACAGCACCAAAAAAAAAGGAAAAAAATTCATAAAAATAGAACCAATTGGGATAGGGGGTCCAACCCGGTGTCCAAAAATAGGTAAAAATATCCTCTATCGATCGTATATAGTGTCATATCCGTTCAAAACGCAGGACACCTGTCCTGGGCCAGCAACGAATTTCATCATAACCTCTATACAGCACCAAAAAAAAGGAAAAAAAATTCATAAAAATAGAACCAATTGGGATAGGGGGTCCAACCCGGTGTCCAAAAATAGGTAAAAATATCCTCTATCGATCGTATATAGTGTCATATCGGTTCAAAACGCAGGACACCTGTCCTGGGCCAGCAACGAATTTCATCATAACCTCTATACAGCACCAAAAACAAAGGAAAAAAATTCATAAAAATAGAACCAATTGGGATAGGGGGTCCAACCCGGTGTCCAAAAATAGGTAAAAATATCCTCTATCGATCGTATATAGTGTCATATCCGTTCAAAACGCAGGACACCTGTCCTGGGCCAGCAACGAATTTCATCATAACCTCTATACAGCACCAAAAAAAAAGGAAAAAAATTCATAAAAATAGAACCAATTGGGATAGGGGGTCCAACCCGGTGTCCAAAAATAGGTAAAAATATCCTCTATCGATCGTATATAGTGTCATATCCGTTCAAAACGCAGGACACCTGTCCTGGGCCAGCAACGAATTTCATCATAACCTCTATACAGCACCAAAAAAAAAGGAAAAAAAATTCATAAAAATAGAACCAATTGGGATAGGGGGTCCAACCCGGTGTCCAAAAATAGGTAAAAATATCCTCTATCGATCGTATATAGTGTCATAACCTCTATACAGCACCAAAAAAAAAGGAAAAAAATTCATAAAAATAGAACCAATTGGGATAGGGGGTCCAACCCGGTGTCCAAAAATAGGTAAAAATATCCTCTATCGATCGTATATAGTGTCATATCCGTTCAAAACGCAGGACACCTGTCCTGGGCCAGCAACGAATTTCATCATAACCTCTATACAGCACCAAAAAAAAAGGAAAAAAATTCATAAAAATAGAACCAATTGGGATAGGGGGTCCAACCTGGTGTCCAAAAATAGGTAAAAATATCCTTTATCGATCGTATATAGTGTCATATCCGTTCAAAACGCAGGACACCTGTCCTGGGCCAGCAACGAATTTCATCATAACCTCTATACAGCACCAAAAAAAAAGGAAAAAAATTCATAAAAATAGAACCAATTGGGATAGGGGGTCCAACCCGGTGTCCAAAAATAGGTAAAAATATCCTCTATCGATCGTATATAGTGTCATATCCGTTCAAAACGCAGGACACCTGTCCTGGGCCAGCAACGAATTTCATCATAACCTCTATACAGCACCAAAAAAAAAGGAAAAAAATTCATAAAAATAGAACCAATTGGGATAGGGGGTCCAACCCGGTGTCCAAAAATAGGTAAAAATATCCTCTATCGATCGTATATAGTGTCATATCCGTTCAAAACGCAGGACACCTGTCCTGGGCCAGCAACGAATTTCATCATAACCTCTATACAGCACCAAAAAAAAGGAAAAAAATTCATAAAAATAGAACCAATTGCGATAGGGGGTCCAACCCGGTGTCCAAAAATAGGTAAAAATATCCTCTATCGATCGTATATAGTGTCATATCCGTTCAAAACGCAGGACACCTGTCCTGGGCCAGCAACGAATTTCATCATAACCTCTATACAGCACCAAAAAAAAAGGAAAAAAATTCATAAAAATAGAACCAATTGCGATAGGGGGTCCAACCCGGTGTCCAAAAATAGGTAAAAATATCCTCTATCGATCGTATATAGTGTCATATCCGTTCAAAACGCAGGACACCTGTCCTGGGCCAGCAACGAATTTCATCATAACCTCTATACAGCACCAAAAAAAAGGAAAAAAATTCATAAAAATAGAACCAATTGGGATAGGGGGTCCAACCCGGTGTCCAAAAATGTCCATTTTGCTTTGCCAAAGCTTTTCCCAGAAAGCTTTTTCCAAAAAGCTTTTTCCATAACGCTCTTTGCAGAACCAACCAACGATTTTTGTAAAACTCAGTGATCAGCGAACGGTTAAAAATGTCCAAATTTGTTGTTGGAATTTGCGAGGATTTTTTTTTTACTACATTCAAATTAAAACACAATCCTGGAAAAATGTCTCTTGGAATACAACACTTTTTTCCAAAGCAAACTATTCTGATTAACTTTAGAATAAAAAACAATGAAATTGAAACACAAACTTATTAATATAAAAGTATTAAAAGCCATTTTTAATAGAATTATTTTTTATTACTTAGTATTTTTAGATGCCAAGATGCACCCTGTGATTCCTGTTCTGTGGTTCTATTTATTATTTTTTTTCAGTTTTACATGAAAATCGTTGCTGTCCCAGGACAGGTGTCCTGCGTTTTGAACGGATATGACACTATATACGATCGATAGAGGATATTTTTACCTATTTTTGGACACCGGGTTGGACCCCCTATCCCAATTGGTTCTATTTTTATGAATTTTTTTCCTTTGTTTTTGGTGCTGTATAGAGGTTATGATGAAATTCGTTGCTGGCCCAGGACAGGTGTCCTGCGTTTTGAACGGATATGACACTATATACGATCGATAGAGGATATTTTTACCTATTTTTGGACACCGGGTTGGACCCCCTATCCCAATTGGTTCTATTTTTATGAATTTTTTTCCTTTTTTTTTGGTGCTGTATAGAGGTTATGATGAAATTCGTTGCTGGCCCAGGACAGGTGTCCTGCGTTTTGAACGGATATGACACTATATACGATCGATAAAGGATATTTTTACCTATTTTTGGACACCAAGTTGGACCGTGTATCTCCATTGGTTCTATTATAATTAATTTTTTTTTCTCTTTATTACGATTTGGGTTTTTTTATTGTTTGCTATATACGGTTTCCGAAGGCTTATTTCCTTTATGAAACTTATGCATTCGATTGGACATTTTTTTTCCTTATTTTTGAATACCAACATTGATCCTGTATCCCTCTTAATTCCTTTTTCCGAAAGACCTTTCTACGTTTTTTTAATAGTTTTTAAATTTCTGAATCGCCTGTAAAATTTCCCCTCCGTCTAGCTGTCAAAAATTTTGACAGCCAGCAACGTTGCTATCTTAACGCTCGTGGTAAATATTCCAAACTGACAGCAGCAGTTTTATATAAAAAAAACATACAAATTTAAAATGTCAGAGGTATTACCAGCTTAATGTTTTAACGAATCTCATATATAATTATATTTGTTGGATACAATTTATTTCTTTCAATTCTCTCTAAAATTACTTAGCGAAAAATAAATAAATTTACAAAAATTTGAGAGAGCATTTTTTTATTAATTTTCCTTGCAAGTGCATAACAATTTGAAGGGTGGCAACTCCGGCAGAATAACAACAAGAGCAATTGACAACTTTGACAACCACGTGTTGTGACTGATTTAAAAAAAATACTAAAATAACTAGCACTACTTAATTACTGCAACAGGATTTATAAACAATTTCCATACGATTTTATATAGCAAAATATCAAAAAAAAAAAAGGAATAGAGAATGTCTAGTGAAGACGAGAGACCAAGGCTCTATCTGGATGAACATAAGATAAAACAGGATCCTCATGACTATGGGTTAGCCGATGAGGTTTTTGACTTGGAAACCTACAAGAAGAAATTGAAAATTGTTATTGTTCGGTAATAGGGCGTTTTACTAAATTGCCTAGTAATACTGTGATATATAATTGCATGAATATTTTCAGACGAGAAGACAATGAGCTTGAATTCGATATGATCGGCGTACATCCTGCCATTGCGAACGCATTCAGGCGATTGATGTTGAGTGAAGTTCCCAGCATGGCCATTGAAAAAGTCTACATTTATAATAACACATCGATTATACAAGATGAAGTATTGGCCCATCGTATTGGCCTCATCCCCATTAAGGCCGATCCCCGTCTGTTCGAGTACAAAAGTGAAGAAAGCGATGATACTGGCACAGAGCATGACACCCTTGAATTCGAGTTGAAGGTGAAGTGCAGTCGCCGCAAAGATGTCAAAGACTCGTCCAATTTTGACACAATCTATAAGAATCATAAAGTTTATTCCGGACAAATAAAATGGATTCCCAAAGGCAAGCAGGCACAACTCTACACAGAAGCGGATGTCGGTTGCATTCACGACGATATCCTTATCACTCAAATGAGGCCGGGTCACGAATTAGATCTGAAAATGTATGCCGTGAAGGGTATTGGCAGAGACCATGCCAAATTCTCGCCCGTTGCGACGGCATTCTACCGACTGTTGCCCGAAATCAAACTGAACCGTACTGTATCCGGCAAGGAAGCCTTTCTGCTCCAAAAGTGTTTCTCTCCCGGTGTGATAGGAATCGATGAAAACGACTGTGCATACGTGAAGGATGCCCGCTACGATACTTGCAGTCGCAATGTCTATCGCTATCCACAATTGGCCGATGCCGTTACCATGTCCCGTGTGCGGGATCATTATATTTTCAACATCGAGTCTGTGGGCGCGATGAAACCAGATGTTATTTTTATTGAAGCTGTCAAAGAACTAAAGAAGAAATGTCGAAAATTCTTGGACGCAATTGAAAAGAAGTAATTAGATTTCTTATATGTATAATGTAGGTATTTTAAAAAATAAAAAATTCCAAAAAATATATCGTTTTGAATTATTGCGCTCTCTTCATTTGCCGTTCGTTCTCTTTGTGTTTTGATGAGATGAGAGTCGTCGACAAAACAAAGCAACTGTCAAAAAATCTTCATGGGATATCATTACAATCAATTTTTGTTTATAACACTTGTTTCATTTTTAATTGCGTGCTTTTCGAGAAATTAAAAAAATTCGTGCATTGGTAAAATTAGAATTTTATTGAATTTTTACCAATACGACATGTCGAAGCAAATGAACGGCAAGTATTTAATTGCAATTGATGAAATGCAATAGGAAATGATAATATTTAGATACGTCAACAGAAAAGCAAAACCTCGCCGCTGGCAGTGGGCCACCACCATTTGGAGCTTATGATGCTGGTGCAGATCGTTTCGCACAAGTAATTCGATAAAATATTGTTCAGATATTTAACACACTTTGACAATTGCAGCGAGGACCACCACCGTCCTATGAGGAAAGTCTGCGGATGACTGTACCAGCTCAATGTCCACCATACATGCAAGCGTATTCCACCTCACAATACCAAGCATCGATGGCAAACGGTGCGTACGGAGGGTCATATTCGATGCAAGCACAGTATCAATACGATCAGCCGATGACCGGAGTAATTTCTCCATCAGCGCCAATGGTGGCCACCCATAATTACCAAATGCAAGCCTATGGCTCAAGTTCAAGCCCTCAGGTAGGTGGAGTGTCCACGTCGCAATGAAAGAAAACACATCCTTATTTTCCAATTCCAACAGGTATTGGCATTAGCCAAAGGTGCCAAGTTACGTACGACAGCCACTGGAGCGGCCATTATACCTCCCCCACCTCCAGGAATCGCTCCGACACCAGCCCAATATGCTGCAATGCAAGGCCAGCCAGTATTTGTGAAAAAAACAAAGAAATCGTTCTTTTAGAAGACGAAAATACATTTGTTGACGTGTTGGCATTGACTAGACAATACAAAAATACACTCCACGATTTCAATGCTAATCAAATGTTTGATGTTTACAAAACAACTAAACAACCTCATCATAGGATGTTATTTTTCTGCTCCAATAATAAATGCATACTTTCAAATTCGGTAAATGTTTTCTTCTTGTTCTTGCATATATTTGAAAATTGTTTTTGCTTGCATACATGCCAGCAAAATCCGCATTAATACATTAATACAAAAGGAGATTTAATTTATCTTGCTTTTAAATTATTATATTCAAAACGTTCACACTAATGCAGATTACTCGAAAATATTTTCAAAATATGTACTATCAAATGTCTGGACGCGCACAAAACCATCTTCACCACCTGAAGCATAACTCTTGCCATCTGGATTAAATGCCAAACTGTTAATAGGACCGAAATGGCCTTTAAGGCGAGCAAATTCTTCTTCATAGACCAGGTGGAAGAAGCGAGAATCGAATTTGCCTGCTTTAGTAGATGTTGTTGTTACTTCCATCGCATCTTGACCACCACCAAGTACAACATGATCCAAAATAGGACTGATTGAGGCAGAATTGACAGGGCGCTCTGTTTTGTACGTTTTCAAGCACATCAATGACTCCGAATCAAACAGTTTGGCCGACGTGTCCTTTGAAGCAGTGACAAACATAGTGCCGTCTCTATTCATTTGCATGTCATTAATGCCCGCAGTATGATCGTTTACTGAGTTAATTTCACGACCCTTTCGAATGTCCCAGATTGAGATTTGACCATTGTCATGTCCTGCAATTGTTTATAAATTAATGTTAATATCTAGATATACGAATATGATTGCATACCTGTGATGATGGTTTCATCCAAGGGACCCCACAGCATTGAAGTTATCTTGGACTGTAGCATGGGAATGCGTAAAATAGGACTCTGTTCGGCGATGCTCGAGTCCGCAGTACGCACATCAATGATGAACAACTCCGAATTTTGTCCCATAGCCTTGTCAGTGGAATACGCAGCCTGGTTGCCAGAGTAGCTGAAGTTGCAGGTTCGCACCGAGGACTTTGTGGATATGGAGGCAATAATATTGCCGTACTCTACATCCCAGATCTTTGTTGTCATATCACCGGCACCAGAAATCAATTTCGAGGTAGTCCAATCCACATCCAAACACCAGACAGCACCCTGGTGGCCATCGTAAGTTCCCAAGCGCTCCCCGTTCAACGAATACCAAACATTTGGTTTCTGATCTTTGGAGCTGGAAAAAAGTAAATCTCCTTCACGATTATACTTGATTTGCGTTATGGAACGCTCGTGGCCTTGCAGCATAAGAGGTCTCTAAAAGTAGATATAAAATATTTGATTTAGTGCACTTATCTTGCAAAAACCAAAGCAAATCCAATAAATTTTAGGTTAGGAGACGGCGCAATCATTTCACAACTATTTTTCCTTTTAGATGATGTGTCGGGATGTTTTTCGAATTATATTATGTAAACAAAATCTATGATGCATATTAATACTAATATTAGAAAAATATTCACCATTTTGGATTATATTTTTGTGTATTTTTATTAAAAAACAATTTCTGCAAATTCCATATGCCAGCGATGCTGTCTGTCAAAAGGGAGCGTTTCGTGTACAGCAGCAGCAGGGCTGTCGTTGTCACCAGGGCTGCCGAATACACTTCAATCGAAGTGTTTCACTTCACTTTTGATCCGAACACTACGGCACTCCACTATTTTCAAAAACACTTCATTTTCGCATATTCCGAACAGACTCATAATTCTGCAAATTCCACATCTCTCGTCATCGGTTTGACACAATTTACAATACAAAACGTGTTTTGTAATTAAAATGTTATATTTTTTATTTGTTTTGGAACTTTTTGTGGAAAGAAATTTAGTGAAAATTTCACTGCACTTTTCGCCACTTTACCCAAAAACTTCGGAGCGAGATCCCTGCAGCAGTGTCGACAACAGCATAAACAATAAATTGTCAAACTGACGTTTTCAAAAAAAGATGTGTTTAATGCCCATCAATTTACATTGTACAAATACTTTTTCGTTTATCCAAATTTTACTTCTTAACAGCAAATTCAAATAAAATTTCGTATATAACAAATTATTTCTTTTTGATCTTGAAGTACAATATACATAAATACTACTGCCGCAATACAGTTAAATGCAACACGTTGTGCAGTGTTTAACAAAAGTATTAAAGAATTAGTGTTAGAATAATTAATTAAACAAAATAGGATCATGACTCATCAACGTTCTAACTGAACCACGATGGTTTGTTCATTTGACTCCACTTGGTCATGTTAACCATGATCGAGCTGACGCATTGATCCTTGTCACGATTTTGTCCATAGTAGTCAACGAATTCACCATCGGGATTAACCAAGTACATGATGATAGTGTGATCAACCTAAATAATAAAGATATATTAAATTGCACAAATACAATGACTTTTAGTTTGTTTACAATATAATCGTTGTCTTGATCTCGTGGACCGGCACTGAAGTACACACGGAATGCTTTGCATACGTTCCGGATTTGTTCAACAGTTCCGGTAAGACCTAGTAATTTGGGCGAGAACTCCTTCACATATTTCTCGACAACTTCTTTGGTGTCACGCTCTGGATCGACTGTTATGAAAATGGGTTGAATGTCTGATACTTCAGACGATTTGTCTAGAGCACACAATAGAGTAATTTCAATAAAAAACTTCGATTGGCAAGTAATAAATATGAAACTCACCAATTTCATCTACAACTGCTGCCATTTTCTCGAGTTCATCGGGGCAAATATCCGGGCAGTGTGTAAATCCAAAATAGATTAAGAGCCATTTCCCCAAAAAGTCCTCCGATTTCCTCACGTTGCCCTTTGAATCAATTAGCTCCCATTTACCACCAATTGCAGCCTTTCCCAGCTGCCGCTTGCGTTCTCGCATCAGCGCTTCTTCCTTCTCGTTCTTTACGTACAGCATGAAGCCCAATGCCGCCGCACCAGCAACACTAAGGAAACCCAAGCTTTTCCAGGTAATCGGCCCTTTTCCTTTGGTGGGATCGGTGGACGCATGTCGCATCCATTGGCACTGTGCCGGTGTCCTGATCGCAGTCGACCGCTGCAGTAATGAATACTTACTGAATGATGAAACCAGCCGCTGGAAATTTCGTGTCATTTCTAACTGTGCGGTGTATAAATAAGGATTTAATATAAAAAACGTTGAATCTTAAAGTATTAATAAAAATTCCTAACTTCACTTACAATTTACGTAAAACTATGAAAATATCCAATGTGATTGTGTTGAAATCAGCTGGTTAATGGTGAAATTGGTGAGCACAATATGACAGTTCAGGGTTGCCGAATGCACTTCAATCGAAGTGTTTCACTTCACTATTGACACTTTTTTCAGAAAACACTTCACTTTGACAAACACAGATTTTCGGGAAAATTGCTTTATTTGGTCATTAACTAAATTTCTGGGGACTTGGAGCAAAAATCATGGAATCACTTCACCACACTTCACTTTTTTGCACTTTTGTACTTAGCTCAAAAAATATGGAGCGGCAACCCTGTGACAGTTGTAGAAGAGTTGTCAAACTTTGGTGAGATTTGGTGAATTCACCACTTCAATAATAGTTACGCACCCATCAAATTCAAATTAGGTTACCAAAAGAAATAAATATATATATGGGGGATTGACGTTATCCCGAGTGCACTGTAGAATTGTAGGATAATTTAAAAATAATGTTCACTTACTCACTTTCATCATATCATTCCCACTATGAAGTCAAATCTTTCTTAAATGCACTTTTATTAAAAAAACAATACTACCATTATCGTTTTATTTGAATTCTTCAGTTTATAATTTATTTTAGGTTTCTTATTAATGTCAATTTTAATTTGTTGCAACATTTCATGTTTCATTATGCCAAGTTTAGTTTAAATGTAAAGTTGGTATTTATATATCTATGCAGCTAGTTTTGTGTTTATATATAATATAATGCTAATCTTTTTGTATAATATTTGGAATTATCATATTATATTCTTGATGGAGATGTGCAGAAACTATGGGTTAATTTTTCTTCTTTTTTTTTAAATGCTACATGAAGAGTTTGTTTGGTTAAATGTTGAAATGATTTATTTTTATTCTTGTATATAATTATTATTGGGTTTTGTTCTTCTTTCTTTATGTATTTAAATATTAACTACTACAGTTTCTTTATGACAACTTTGTTAGTTATTGGTTTTTTTTTTTTCAAACGATATTTGGCTTAACTCTATTTATTCGATTTTCATCGGATACTGAAACATCATTTTCTATTTCATAAGAAATTAAAGAAGTCATATGAAAAGAACTTATTAAAAAAGTATTAACATTTACATAAGTAAAATAAGGATAACATTGACTGGCAGTGGATTTTGATGTGAACGAAGCCCGTTGAATGAACTTCATATAAAACTCGACTTTTGAAAAATCTTGTAATGATTCTTAACGCTGAAAATTAAAACCATTTGCGATTGCAGTATTTAAGTAGATGTAGAAAAGTATTTGTGAACCGCCAGCGGCCTTTGGTGAAATGTATGCTTGTGTGTGTGTGTGTGGAATGAATATGTAGTTGTGTAGCAAGGACCAGCCCCAATTACTACACGTACCATTGAAGAAGAATATCAGCCGTTCGATATGAAAATAATTCAAATTACTTACCAGTTGGTAAATTAAAATACAAATTAGAACACAATGAAACATAGGAGAGAACGTTGAATTCGGAGAACTAAAACGATTTTCACACATATGGGAAATAGAATAAGTACTTAATTTGTTGCATTATTTTTCAATGTTCGTAAATATTTTAAACCCAGTCGTTTTATAGAAAAATTTCCTAAAATCAATTTTAATCCATTGATTTTCGTAGTAAATGTATGCGTCTTTTATTCGATTTACAGCATGTTGAAAAATGTGTTAAAAAGCAGGATGGATATTATTCAGCATATTATTCGTACATAAACTCAATAGGGTTTGAAGATAACTGTAAGTTATACGAGTAGTTGAATGGCAGATTTAATGTGAATACACCTAAGTCTGTTTTTACACGGTAGAAAAAAACCAGAAACCAGAAAAAACCTTGTAAAAATAGAATGTTTTTATTTGTGTTGTGTAATTTTGAATCGTGCTAAATAGAATAAAATCGTGTGAGAAAATTAAAATAAATTTTTGAATTTCAAACCGTGTACAACCAGAATTAGGTGAACTTGAACCATGACATATTTCGAGTTATATTCTTATAAAAACATTTTCCAAACACAGGTAGTGGGAAGTATGATACAGAAACAGTTTTGAGATATAAACCGTGAATAAAGGAGGAGGTAAATTAAATGAAAACATCATGTATATGTTTGTTTTTGAATATTTCGTTTATGAAGTATTTGGGTATATTATTTATACAATATTTGAAAATAATTTTACTCAAAGTGAAGAGAAGTATGTTTGAAATGAGACATTAAATTAAAAATAATTCATAACATAATCAAAATTTGTATAATTGGTTAAAATATAATTAATAATATATGCAAAGTCAATTAATCTTATTTCAACAAAATTATAACTTATAGTTATAGGTTTTTAAGCAAATAATATATCCTCAAGTTCTCTTGCGTTGTTATATATTGATGAGTGTTTAATTGATATATATAAATATTAGATGTTTATTTTTGTTATAATTTCTTAATTTTTATCATTTTTTTTTTTTAATGTTTATAATGCTAAAATTGGATATTCATGTTTGTATTTAAATGTTTTGTATCATTTTCATTTATTTTTTACAAAAACTGCGCAGGAATCAGAGAATCACGTCTTCGCCTGAATTCTTAGGATAATCAGTGTTTGTTGTGAATACTGGGATACTGATGATAACAATTTTAAACAAAGAAGGCATTACAAAGGTATTTTAATGCCAATTTCTCTTTCGATCTTTCGTAGGTTGTTGAGTTTTCACAGTTTTAGAAACGTATGTTTAAAAGTTAATTGGTGTTTATTGATGAATGGCAGAAAAACAGTCATATATTGTGATGAATGAAAGTTATTTATATAGTATTTGTTTAAATAAAGTATAATTTATGTAAATAAAATATACATGATTTCAGCTGGGGATTTATTGCTTTAAACTTCTTATCATCCTTCCTTAATATTTCAGTTTAATTTATTCAAAAGCTATGACTTATCCTAGTTTACTATTTGTATTCATTTTTGTTTTTCTTTTGAAATTGCAATGCAAGAGTTGTTACTCTTGTGAGTGAAATTTTTACTTTGTTTTGTTTTTTTTTTGTAACTCAAAAGCGTTGACACTTTTTTGCAACAAATTGTGCAAATTTAAATTTGTAATTGTTCGAATCTCTTCGGGGAAATGTTAACACATCAATTAATTGACTAAAAAATCTACAATGAAAAATATCAAATGTCAAAGACCGTTTTATTATAAATGTATCAAGCACTAAACGAATTTAGTTTTTAATTTCTTTACTACCTTACCTTCAAATGCATTGAAACGTAGAAAGATTGAATTAGTATAAGAGACTCGAACAATAGAAAACAAATAAAAAAATGTCGTTTTGATCGTTTTTGCTTTAAAAAGCTTTATTTCAAATATACAAATAAAATTTAAAATCAATATCTGGGCATCAAGTGTGAACAGCAATTAAAAATCTAAAAATATATAGTTAAAATATCAAACAAAAATTTATTTATAATTATTATTTGTTCTCGCATTATTTCATTAAACATCAATCGACTACTTTCTTTTTTTCACTTACTAAAAACTACGTGAATTTAATTATATTATTATTATTCTATTTATTTCTTTATATTTGTTGAGTTGATTTTTTATGTTATTTTATTTTTAAATTGAATTATACTTTGCTACAGGGCAGAGCAGAGGTTTTCTGAAAACTTGTATTCATTTTCGCATTTGTCATTTTCGATTTTCCATCATATTGTTAAATTAAGTATATTCAATAAATAAAAAGTAAGATTTACCTTTTTTTTAATAGCGCAAAGATTCTTTTATCAGTTTAATACTCGTCGTAGCCACGCCCCTCGCCCCTCGAGCATGTTTGTATCTTGCATGGTGTTAAACAAAAGTAATAAAAACCTGCATTATTACCTTATTCTATATTTCATCATCGTCATTATTATATGCATAGCATTAACAACTTATCAGCGATAAATATGAAAAAGTTTGTCAGGAGTTTTTTTCTTTAGTAAAAATGTTGAATTAATAGAAATTATCATTTTTGAAACAAAGGATTGATGAGTTTGGATTTCCCAAGATTCGAAAAAAAAAACAATTGACAAACTTTGATATCTGTAAGAAATTTGCTGCAGTTCTAAATGCTATACATAGAAAAATTCTTGAGTTTCTAATTTATAAATATTATTTTCATGGTTATACTTTCCTCACTTCCTCACAATTTTGTATTTTTGTTAGATCATTTATATATATATAAGTATGTATAATAATAATGTATGCATGTGTGTGTATGTATATGTATATATATATATATTACTTTCCACATTTTGTATCAATGTATTTGTAACTTATAATTTTTTATATCATCAATAATTTCATTTAATATTTTTATGCATCGTAAAATAAGACAATAATCATAATAATATATAATAATTTATAGTAATAACTAACCGAATATATCAAAAGAAAATGATCAAATCTTGAATTATTCAAACTTCCTCTTTATAATTAGGGTTGGGAAGGGTTAATTTCTCTTAACGGCTCTCTATCTTCTTTCACTTCCAGTAGAAATTACAATTAGCATATTTTAGATGAGTTTCATTTTCTTTTAAATATTTATATTTATTTTAATATTTATAAATGTAGTTATAATTTGAATTTAACCATGCAGGGTTTTGTTTCTTTTGTGTGTTGGTTGGTTGTTTGTTTTTATTGAAATGCTTGCTTCATCCATGATGATAATCAATTAAGAAAATTCTGCTTCTATTGCTCTTACTGTTTATTTTCCGTGTTAGCAATGGTTTATGTTATATTTTCGGTTATATATGTGTTAGTTTTACGGATCCTACACGATTTATACGAATACCTTCGCCAGGCCATCTGCCCCGGCGCTGGCGATGTACGGCTTCGTGGCATGGAACGCCACGTCGAATATGCTTTCGTCGAACTTCTTGCGATGGGCTGTGATCTCTTGTACGCACGTCTTATTGTCCAGATTCCACAAGCGTATCGAGCAGTCATGTGAACCCGACAACAAGTACAGCCCGTGCGCATCGACGGCCAAACTGGTGACCGGCTCCAAGTGTGCCACCATAGAATGCACTAGCGTCCCCGAAGTATTGTCCCAGAACCGTATGTGCCGATCCTCGTGTGCGGTGATCGTTATCGGCAGCGTCGGATGCGAGACGACCTTGTTTATGAATTTCCCCGTGTTTCCAGACATTTCCTGTGCAGCTTCCAGCTTGATTATTTGCTTACCAGTTTCCGTGTCGTAGATAATGCAGTGGGCACTGTTGTAGGCCACCACTATGTGATTCACCTCGTTGCGCACAAAGTCCACAGAGGATGGCACGCCTTCTGCCTCAGCCGTGTAGGTCTTTAGCAGTGGTTCCTTGGCATACGGTGACCACAGTTTCACCGTGCCATCAGCCGAGCACGATACTATGTTACTGTGCATGGTGGTGAGACCCCATACGGCGTCGCTGTGTCCTTCCAGAGTGCCCGAGTGTACGTTGCGATCGTAGCAGTCGTATGGGTCAATGTTGGGCGATGGCAGACGCCAGCACTCGATATTGCCATCAAGACCGCCAGAGTAGCATGTGTCGCCAGTGGTGGACATGCCGAGGCACAGCACTGGGCCGGTGTGTGCGCGAAACGTGTAGAGCGGTTCGACATCAAGACTAGCTGACTTTTTGGCTTGCACGGTTTTCTGCAGATTCCACAGCTTGAGTGTATGATCTTCGGAGGCTGTTATAAGCACCGGCTCCTCGGGGTGGAAAATCAACGAGCGCACACCGTCGAAGTGTGAACGAAGCGTATATTTGGCATTCCATGTCTTGCGGTAGCCAGCTCCAGTACCACTGCCAGTGCCATCCTTGGCGTTGGCATCGTAATTTCCTTCGGCTTCATTGTTGACCGTTAGTTGAGCGAGTTCGCCGAGCCCCAGCGAACCGTCGACCTCCTCGTCGGTGGTGATTAGGTTGCGGCGAGCAGCAACACTGGCAGCTGAATTGTTTGCGTTCACATTGTTGGTTTGATCGGTGTTCGATGAGTATCCTTGGATAAGGAGGTCACGAGATGGGTGGTGGGTGGACAGAGAAGTGGATCATGGTTGATTGGATGGTAATTTGGGCAGTTGGCAGGAATGATACCATGGTGTAGTAGTAGGGAAAGAGAAAAGGAAGAAAAAACCAATAATTATTGAAATTCCAAATTAGAATTGATAGCAATAATAATAAAAAGTAACAAAATACTTAAATTAATAAACGCATTCGGGAAAATTCAAGTTAGTGCTACGGAGACAATCAACGTTTAATTGGGTAGGGAACAATAAAAAGTACTAGTACAGCCAATAAAAGCACACAAAGTTCAAATTTCACTACATTTTGTTCGTTTTATATAAATTTTAAATATCAAGAACAAAATTTGTGTGCTTCATAACATTCATAACAATTAACTTTAAAACACAATTATTGATGTGAATAATAAGCACCTTCTGTGATTAGGTTTATATCATTCAGAAGCTGGTCCTCAACCTCAGCGACGAGATCTTTAGAGAAAGAAAAACAAAAACGATTTACGAAAACAATACACACAAGAGAAAAAGAAACACGAAAACCTTACTGTTATAATAAGTATTATTGCAAAAGTGTTTTGTTCATCTGTACTCCTAAATTTCTATTTCGCAAATGGGTTTATTGAAATTATTTTTATCTAATGTCTGATTTACGGTGATTAATTAAACATCTATGGATGAATATGTATAATTTTCCAAATACTGATTTTAATGTTTTAAGGGGTCGAGTTTAGAATAAAATTATAAGTATAATTTTCAAATGCACAGCACCAAAGCAAATAAAGCCAAACTAAAGTTAGGTGTACAGTATGCAAATAGTGAATAAGCTTAGATTCGATTTAAGCAATTTAGATGTGTATGGCGAAGTAAAATTTGTACGTCCTTTTAGCATTTGATAGTTTAGATTAAGTTCTTTGTAAGCACTATATATAATTATATTATATTTTTGGATTCAAATATGTTTTCTTTTTAGAAAAAAAACAAGAGATTTATTTAGATGGGTTACCTTCGCTAATTATATCCTTGCTGCTTTTATTACGTTTAGCTGTTTTCACATCGGAGTCTTCATTGTCGCCAGCAACCATGTCTAGATCATCCGATATTTCATCGTCATCAGACATTTCAGTGGTTCCGAGAAATTCAAAATTTGCCATAACGGCCGCCTCGGTATCCAAAATGATGGCATCGTTTTGTTGTTGCGACTTCTTAGCAGGTGTGCGACGACCTACATCGACAAATCAAAAACATTAGTAAAAGTAAGTCGCCACTTTATTTCATTGCTTACCTTCTGATTCTGAAGCGCGTTTATTATTCTCGTTGCCATTCACATTAGGATTGACATTTTCCTCCTGCTCCGAATTGTTATTGAGTCCGAGAATCGAACGCACGCGATTCGAGCGCACATCAATAATGTTGTCTGTGTAGCCAATTTCTTGTAGATATTGTCGCAGCATCTGGCGCCCTTGACGCCAGGTTGTATTTGAAACAGAACTATAGGGCACCTCCGAATCGGGTGCAACCTCACCACCGATGCCGGCCTCGTCGGCTGGTGGCTTCCACTCGGTCAGTTGAGGTGGGTCGGTGCCATACTTTAACCTATAGAATTTGGCGCGTTCCTGTCGCAATGCATACTCGAGCATTTTAATGCGCCGTGTTAAATCGGATTTGAGACTTTCAAGGCATTTCCTTTCGCCAAGGAGCATAGCAATGCGTGCCTAAAATAAATATAAAACAAAAAATTAAATATTAATTTCATCTTGCGGAAAATTATTGTTAAATTAAAATCTGTTTGTTCGTAATTTCATACACTCCTGAAGGACCAACGAGAAAAGAGGTAAAATTAATTAAATTAAAAATTTTAGAGTGAAAAACAATGAATGGATTTTTGGAATGCAGTCCAACATTTCGATAAAAACAAATTGATATACAAAATAGTAGAGATGATAACACTCCGAAAGATTGCAAAAGGCAATTTTGATTACGATATTGATTGCGTATATTGAAGAACATATTGATTATTACTAGTATGAACTTTAGTTGAAGGTACTTCTATTTATTTCAGATTCAAAATTGATTACATCTATAAATTGCAACAGAAAGATTGCAGATGGATGGTAAACAGAGAAGGATCCCTATTTGAATTACAATTTATTGATGCATGAATCAACAAATTATCCACAACAGCTACGTCCGTTAAAAAAACGCAGAGGTTCAATTTATGGATAGTGAAATACTGATGGAATACATTTCAGTTGATAGAGAGCGATGTGTAGAAGGTGGCGAGCAAGAGGATGGGTGGAAGGAAGAGGAGGGGAATTTCATTAGACAAAGAGAACACGTTTTTGAGACTGCAATTTTTAATTGATACATATGTATGCATGTAGCTCCAAAGCGCAGCGTAATTGGGAACAATAACTACGGTTACAACGCCTTGTGTGTGTTATTGTTGTTGAGCGCATGCAATGTTATGGCAACATTAATTGAGACAATTAAAAACTAAGCAAATACACAGCCCCATTCGTTTGATATGTTTTAAAATGTTATTGAGGTTCTTTGATAGTTATATATTTTAAGAATTTCATGGAAATCTCTTGGTATTGTTTGGAAAGGAAGAAATGTTTTATTGTGTTGGTTTTATATATTTTGTCAAGGGTTAAGATCATATTTAAAATATAATTGATTTCGTGTTCTGTAAACCGATACGGCACATCATCATCAATTATATTTTTGACACTTTCGCCAGGCTCCTCCCCGCAAGTCGAAACCTTTTTAATTCAAAAGTGTTTACTCCACTCCTACTTGTTTCCATGATACAACGGATAACCCTCTTGCGATTCGCGCTCACTTTATTCCTCAGTTCGCAACCGCCACCCGAACAATCAGCTCTTCCTAAACAACAACCTCCGCCACAACCCACTCGCCCACTTCCCTTCTTGTTCATTCTCACGAAGTCTACGCAGAGAGTTCTGCTCTCAAAAGCACAAGGAGGAGAGGTAGCAGGCTGTTATGAAGAGGAAAATATTGTATTTTTCTTCTTCTTCGTTGACAAACAACAAAACTCTAACAGCGCACCAAAGGAATAGCCAACCAGATGGAAAAATGTCGCAAAATTTTGTACGAGGGTGGTGGAGTATTTTTGCTACTTTTCATCTTCACGTCGAGTTAAAAGGAATTTAATAGCTGAAGAAGTACACAATCACATATACACATATGTATAAGTAGATTAAATTTCAGAGATTCTTTGTGAGATTTTTAACAATGTTTTCAAAAACCAATTTCTGCACTTCTGGAGGGAGAAGAAAAACCCAATAAATCAAATGATAAACTTAGAATATAACTAACATCGTATCGTATAGAAAGAAAACCCCATGTTTCTTGAAGAATAATAAATACTTGTAGAACTTCCTGAAACCAGAAATTCGCCCAAACAAACGCGATGCAATTCATTTGATATTAGAAGGCGAAGCCCATTTGAATGGAGCAATAATTTTATTACCACAATAGTAAAAATAAATTTCGCATGTTATGGTTTATCGCAATTGTAATTGTAATAATTATTATTGTTGTTGCTATTTCACACTTCTATTCCATTGTGCGCCTCGAAGCGAAGGAAACGTGACAAAGCGCACACTTTGCAGACGAAGCGGGCGTTCCGATGCTGATGATGTCGGAAAAAAAACGAGCCACAATTGTTTATATTAACATTTTAAATTGTTAAGCACATGCAATGCAAGCTACGAAGAAAACTCACTAGTGAATGAGTAGTTGTGGAGATATGTAGAGAATACGAAGGTGGATAAAAGAGCAGAAAAAACAAGGGAAACAACAGACATGAAGGAAGACGAAGACAAAGTCACAAACATTTAAGAAAAATTACCGATGCAATGGGTTGCAATGTTTCTGATGCTGTGAACAAACACAGTTCGCCGTCGTTCGTTTGACGCCCATAATTTTATGCAGTGATAAATAATTTAACAAATTGAGTGAGTGAGTGAGTGAGAGAGTGAATGAGTGAGTGAGAGAGTGAATAAATGGGTGAATGAAAAACGAACAAGCGAATGAGCTAGCGCAGAAAGAAATGGCATCGTTATGGCATTAACATCAACGGCAAGCGCGATAGGCACGTCATGCGATAGAATGTACAAAAGCTTAGAATCCGAAGAAGAACAGTGCAAATATTTATGTAAGAAATAGCTAAAGAGCAATTATGTCTTTTGCAACTAGTGGTAGGAAGCATGTCGACAACTAAAAGAGACAAAGGAGGAATAATCTTTACGAAAGTGGCGGATTTGAGTAGTCTCTTAATTTCACTTAAAGTAATGGTTACAAAAGTTGCTTGAAGAACAAAATATACATTATAATAGTTGGCATAGAATAGTAGTCTTTAACCAGCTTTTAGTTTAATAAAAACTATTAAATTGATTAATCGTTAGGAATGAAGAATTAAATTGTTAAAATATGAGAATATGGTTTAATAAGAATTAATAACTAGTTTTAATAGGAAAAAATTATAATGCCAAATACTTGTCTCCGCCTTAGAATATTCTTTAAACGAAATAGTTAAACTGAAACGATGACTGTTGCCAAGTAACTGGTAACAACTCACACAGAGAACGCGAGTATAATCGCATCCTTTGGGAGGACAACTCGATAATGTAATTAACAGGTTGGTTCATTGTACATAGAAGAACGACGCACGACGACAGTGATTGCATCTTCCCAAATATTCGACCAATAAACGTGAAATGTGTTAACAACGACGCTGAAACAGCTGTTCATCGGATTGTAGCTTAGCGTTGATAACCAGATTAAATATACAGACTGAAACATAAACTGGGGTGGGGAAATGACGAAGAATATACATTCAATCGCGTAAACTACAATAAATTACTGTATAGTAGCTTGTTTAGTTGATATCATTTTTGAATTTTCGTGCTGTGTTGTTGTAGAGTTGGCAACGAAGTCTATAACGGGTTTTGCTGATGACAAAGCAGCAAGTTTAGCCGTCAATTTATGCGACCAAATATGCAAATAGGTTAATGACAACACTCGCATGAAACAACACACACAGAAAGAATGAAAGGTAAGAGAAAGAGGGCGAGGGGTAAAGGGGCGAGACTATTCCAAATCAATACGTAAATATGTGTAGTTTGATGAATTGACGTCGGTCACTTCGAGCTATTCGCAGAATAGTCCATAGCCATGGGGATACATTAAATCATAAGTCATTCTGTATTTTCAATCTACTGTAATCTTAGTACTCGAATGTAACTCTTCACCTGCGAAGAAAACCTTCACCTAGTTAAACATTCATTACTCCGCCTGTGTGCCTGGTTAGAAAGCCAATCTCTGATCTGGTTTGAAAGCACATGCACACCATAAATAAGGACGCCTAATAGCACGATCAATAGCGATATATCTGGACGTTGCTATCTTCAAAGCTAGTTTGCTTTCCTTTAAATTGGAAAATCTGGTTCGAAATAAAACATCGTCAGCTACAAGCGACTCGCAAGGTGAAGAGCAAGAGCAAGTGTGCCGTCAACAAGCGATCTTGCAAAAAAGTTGTCAGCTTGTTTCAGTTCTTTTATTTCTCTCTCTCTTCAGGCTTTAGAGCAGAGGCAAATGAAGCGTCAAGAGCACGATGCTAAAAATGAGCATTTTATTTACCATAAAATGGAAAAGATTATGATGGGGTATTTTTCAAACAGTAGGCAATATATAGTATCATAGTATCAACACCGCCGCCACCTCGAAGTACTGATAAGTGAAGAATTTACCTGCCCTTGCCACAGTATGGCGTCAACACAGAATTGCTTATTTCGGAAAACCCTGTTGATTTTGTGTGAGTTTTTGCTCGGTTGTTGTTTATATTACGGATTGGGCGTGTGGCGTGCTCATGTTCTGAGCGATTACATCATATATTAGGTTTACCAAAGAGATTTCCCCATCAAAGGAAATCTTAGTAGTCTTTTCGGAAAATCAATCAATCACTTCGAAGCTTATGAGGCATTTATTCCGCAACATCTTCTACATTTATTATAAAAATAAAAATATTTTTAATAGTACTCTAATAAGTCGCAATGTATACAACAAAATCAAACTCATCATAAATACAGTTAGTTATTTTTGTATCTACTAACACGCATGAAAAAGTGTCTGCGGTTCTATAGCCAACATTAGCTCGAAAATATCTGAAATGCCGGCCGGCAAACTTTTTATTCTCTACACTTCTAAGTTTTCAATAGGAGTTTATAAAAGGTATCATGAGAGTGCGCACCAGCAATGAAAGCGATTCAATCTACAATAAAGGCACTAAGGACTTTATTCATTTCATGCGTCACAAAGATTAGCGTGTGCTAAAATATCATGAGTGAAAACAAAGCCAGCGAGGAAAACTAAACACAAACCCAGGCAATAACAAAAAAGAAAAAAGATCAATATCTTCAAATATAAAAGGTTAAATGGCAAATGAATACAAAATTGCCGTTGCCTTCATACATCAACAAATAAATGGATCAGGATCATGACAACGATATTTTAACTAATTTCAAATAAATAGTTTTTTAAGAATTATCTTAATTTTCAAAATTAACAAACCAATTGAATCTTTCATAAAAACAAATGAAAAAATCTTATTTCTTATTGAATTAAAAGTTATTAAGCACATAACGAAAATAGAGCTTATTGAGACAAATTATTTAAGTCAATATTAGAATTTGATAATAAAAAATACCGATACAAAGTTTATAAAAAAAAACAACTAGCAAGAAATCTCAAGAAGTTTTCGCACTAGTTCATACAACCATCGTTTTATGTACATTTCAAATAGAGCATGAAAGGCTCAACAATGCGATGCTTCGGTGGAGCAGAGCAGAGCAGATTCTTTAAACAAACAAATGGATTACTTTCAGGGGTTCCTAGGTTATATACGTATGTGCTCTGTTCGCGATGGTTAACAGATTGAGACAACTATAAGTGGAGAACAAAGGTGATACCTTTGACTACCAACATTTAAAAATAAATGCCAAAGGAGACTGAAGTGAAAACATATACTCGATGACAACAGCAACACAAGCTCATACATCGAACCAATATTAAAGGGTATAGAAACTGCTGGCTTGGAAAAACTCGGAAGACACGAGCACATCCAACGTTTTGCTGCTGCTGAGGAAGGGGTCAGAGCTGAGGAAAATACCTAATTTTGTGTTTTTTGTAGAACGAGTTGAAATGAAAAATATGTATATAGAAGATGATAAATAAACACCATTTACCTGTAGTTCTGCTCTATCGACATCCCACTGCGAGCGCTCCAGTTCGAAGCGCGACCATTCATGTTGTATAAAATGTAAAATACCAGGTATTGTATATTGTGCTGTGGTTTGTTGGTTGTTTGGTCCACCAGGTCCGCCGTTACCATCGTCCGCACCATTGTTGCCGGTGGTCCCGACACTGCTGCCACCGCCACCAAGGCCGCCGACGCCACTGCCAATGGCAACACCGGCACCGCCGCCGACTACACCGCCTCCACCGCCAACTGGCTTGTTATTGATACCAGTGGTGGCTCCTGAATTCGTGCCCATTTGTGTTGATATTTTACTAGCACTTGAGGATCGTCGTTGTTATGGTTGTGGTTGAAATTGGGGGAATTATTGCAACTAACAGCAAGTTGGATGGTTATTTGTGTTTGTTTGTTTGTTTGTTTTTTTATGAAAATTTCTTTTCTTGTATTAATTGCTAATTCGTTTTGTTTCGTGGTATTTCTACTTGATTTTCTTTTCTTGTCTGATTTTAGTATTCTGAATTATTGATTATTTTCAGTTTTTTTTCACTATCATCAAGTAATGTTTGTCCTTTAGGGAGAAGAGAAAGTTAATTTTAAATTGTACAAGTACAAATGGCTATGATATTAATGTGTTGGCCGGTTGTGAGAAGACGTGGACAAGAACGCCAACACACGGTCGTCGCTACTAAATCTTTAGCCAAAACGACTAGTAGTTAAAGTAGTGATCCAGCAGGATTTCGAAACTTTTCCTTGCTCGTTCGTGCAAAGCAAGTCCCACCAGCCGTCCACCGTCACTCACCCAACAGCCGGAATGCCATTCACAAGGCTTCAACCCCAACCCAGCGCCCAGAACCCGTCGTCGGCCGAAGCACCTCGGATCAACAACATACAACTAAACGTACGAACGAAACTCGATTGGAGCTCTTCTTGTCCAATGACCAAAGAAGACAAAAGTCAATTTTCGTGATGTGACAAAAAAGTGCTTTCACTTCAAGTTTTAAGAATTTTCACATTTTCCGTATCTTCCTGCAATAATTTAACTCTGTTTCATGGCGTTTATAAAAAAATAGATTTTTTTGTGACAACTGCTGCAAATTTTTATGAAAAACGAGAGAAAAATTTTAACCACAAAAATCGCCACAGAATTTAACGAAGAAAACCGAGAAAACTACCTACAAAGAGAAGTATAAAAAAACACAAATGTCAATGTTTGTGTTGCCACCGTTTCTCAAAAAATTACTATTCATTTCAAAAATTTGCTGGCTAGTTCCAACAACTGGGAATTGAGATTTATTGAAATTTACATTTTGCAACAAATAAAATAGATATGGATAATTTTTCCATAAAGCACTAATTTCAAAAATATGTCCACTTAAGGAATGTGAGTCACGACTATTCCAGGTGGCAACACATACTCGCAGTCGTGCTGTCTCTTTTCAACTTGTGTTTTCTGAGACAATAGCGCTTGATATAGGTATCTCTCTTTTCCTTAACACCGAATTCTATCGATGAGAGAGTTGCCATCAATGAGTGCAGAGCGAGCATTGCCAGTCATGCCGTGAACAAAAAATCGGGTATAGTATATAAAATCGAAATAAATCAATTTTCACTTCGTTGTGAAAAAAAAAACGTTCGTTGGGTTTGCTATTTACACACAATTGTTGTCGGGGCGTTGAATGGGAGGGCAATGCACAATCCATAAGGAGTCATTGGATGTTTCCCCGAAATCGCGATGTATAAAAGCGGTCAATTGGAATTATATATTATTTTAATTTATCCTCTTTAAATTGTTTGATTTGCAGTTGTTTTTTGGCTTGTTTTGTTTTACTGGCATGGCTGTTTAATTACACAATATCAATGGGATTATATTTGTCTGAATGTTGACTTTGCATTTAATTTAATTGCCGAACTTGAAGTTTTTTTCGATAGAATTTCCAATGTTCAATCACTCCAATTGTTACTCACACTAACATCGCGAAATTTACGAACAATTAAATAATTCTTTCTTCTTCAACTTCCTACATTTGCTTGCGTATTCGACTTTTGGTATATAGAGGAAAAATACTTTTTTGTTTTGTCAAAAATTGTTCGTTGTTTTTTGGGGTGAATGTTTTGTAATTAAATAGCGACAACAACAAAACTATTGAAGTTAAAAGAATATTTTCTCATTACACTTCATTCTTTTTTTCGACACTTATTTGTATTATAATTATTTTTCGATTTCAATTTGGAATAATAATTTTATAAAACCTCGAGAGCGTAAAAATTTACTTTCTATTCTCGCCCGTGTATCACAAAAAACTCGCCTTTGTCACTGTTCACCGTCTTCGCTCAGTCAATTGAGAGGGATGCTCTCTTCACTCTCAAAACGAACGACTACATTCAAAGGCGTACTTACAGCAAGAGAAAAGAAGGCAGCTATATATTTTCATTCTCGTCAACTTTTTCGGGTGTGTGTGAAGGAGATTGCCATCGAGATGCTCCGTTTCATTTGAAAATGGCGTAAACTCGACGAAACAACACAGGGCTGCTAAAACCTCTTGGTACATTTTCCCCCGCCCACAGAATTAGATGACAAAAAAAAAAAACGAGCATTTGGCCTACTGCAACTTTGATTTATTTTTTTTACTGTACCCACATAACAACGTATATACATTAAATCAACATTTATTTAAATTTAAACTTGCAGCACACAAAGTATATAACATTATTCATTCACATGAGTTAAAAAGTGTTACAGATAAATTTCGTTGAAATGTTACAGAAATAAAATTGTGGAAAGTCATCTTATTTACTAATATTAGAATATTGAAATATTTATTTCTAGACAAGAGTAGAAAAAATGGTGCAAAAGCCACCGAAAAATGAAATGTTTCTACAAGAACTCTTCACACCAATCGTTTAAGCAGTTGTAACAATCGGCGGCTTGTTTGGAGCTAGCATTGCACACGTCCTTCATCCAGTCCTTGAAGAGTTCCTCATCCTTTTTTAAAATCAAATACTGACCAAGTACGGTATATGCCTGTGGGAGAAAGATATATATTAGTTTTGAGCAGATTATCTTATTTATTTATTAAAAGAAATAAAGGGATGAATCACAATATTATTAATTTATAGGGGTACTAGTTACAAGATCTTCGCCCACTAGCTTACTTATCGTTCAAAATAACGGAAAAATCAACCAACAGTTTGTGAGTCACTGACACGTGTATATTTGTTATTTTTGTGAAATACTTGGCAACGCATGAACTTTGTAAACGAATTGCGATGAGCGTCCTGAGCGCGGGACTCCATTGATGCTACTTGGACTCTCCACAGAGTCCACCTCAATTGCAGAAGCTACTATGATTTCTATGAAATATTTACCTTATCGAATCCGGCTTCTGTAAGCCGACCACCGAGGGTTTCTCCCACACCAGCCAATTCCATGACGGACTTCTCTCCCATCGGCTCAGCAACAAAGTTGCGATATTTCTGAGTTGTTCCGGACATTACTTTACACAGATATGATTGATAACTATTTAAAAACACTTAATTCTGGGTACAATAAATGCCTTATTATTAGTTATTGAGCAAAGAAAAATCGAGAAATCGACTAGCAAGCAGCAACAATCACAATGTTCTCAAATAAAATAAGGAATGACGCACGCACACACGAGTTGTTGACCGTTTGTTTGTTTGTGTAAATTTCACAATTGGCTTGGGGCCGCAACGAGTAAAATGGTTGTCAAAACTAGCGAGTGATTATTCAAACCATACACTCGTTACATTAATAAACGTTTGCACAAATACAGAGTTGCCGTTGTGGTAATATTTTTTATATTATTTTAATTAAATATTATTGAAATGTTAATCATATATATGCATATGTTAAGCGTGTAAATTTCACAATTTGCTCCACTCTTCTTCAAAACACTCCACTTTTTTGAAAAACACTTAACAGCAGACTGCTAGTGTAGTATTATTAGAAATGTACTAAACTTCCATAGTAGTAATGTTAATTCAGTTTATTATGAAAAAATTTGTATATCAGTTTATTATGAAAAAATATCAAGCAACCAAAATTAATTATTAATAATTAATAACAATATTAAATAAATCAATCAAATACTAACCATTCTATTTTAAAATTCAGGGGAGGCAAATCAATCATTCAGGAAAGGTAAAGAAAAATGTAAAAAACCGAAAAATCTCTGTTTTTTTTCCTAGAAAAAAAATTTGGAAAACGAAATTCGACTACTATTTAACGAAAGCAGGGCTGCCGAACGCAAAACCAGTAAAAAAGTTTACATCAGAAGTAGCGAAACAGTGAGTGGTATCAGATTATTTCACATACACATTTTGTTCCATTTCATGTTGTTCCTATGTCATGAAAAACTATTGTGAATGGTCGCTGCTAATCTGTTCGTTTGCGTTCGTAAAATTTCGCAAAATTTTTATTTGACAGAATTTGCGCAATTGCGCACGAAAAAATCGCAAACGGACAAAAAAAAATGGTTGTTTACATTTTTTTCCACCTTCCCTGGTTGATGAAAAAACAGGGACATTTTTTATTTTTATATTTTCTTTTTTTATTTAATTTTTAATTTAAATTGTTTACCGAATACAGTACAATTTAAGATAATAATATTAATGCTACTCTAGTTTAAATCGTTAAAGTGTAAAATAAATAAAAAAAATAAACCAAAACAAGTTTCATTGAATGGAGTCAATATTTGTATAAACTTTATTCTGGAACTACTGAAGCTATCGAGGTTTGGCTTTTTGAAAATTTAAGGGAATTGTATCTAGTTTAATTATATAGTAAATAAATAAAATTAAACATTATTTCTATTTAATTAATAATAATTTAATTATTTAAAAAATTAATAAACATAATTTTTTTCAAGAACCAGTGAGGGTTAAAGGTGTTCATGGGAGAATCACGTTCGATGATTCAGTAATTAAACATTAATTCCAATTATTTAACCTATTTAACAGCGGGTGGTTAAGTTAAAGTTATCAGCACTGCTTCTCTTGGCTGCAATAAATCGGTGGCGGCCCTTCATGGGCTACCGGGCGATAAGGAATCGTCAAGGCAACATTGCTTTTGAATGGAATGTTTTTTTTTCGGGGGTTTAAACTATTTAACTATGCAGAACCCTGCTATATGTCTTCACATTCTAACAGCGTTGATTGGCGGGCACTGTGTCTGTCGCTTAGCCAAGGAGATCTAGTGCAACTAGTCGGATTTAGGTTCTATATATAAGCCAGACTTTCGGTAGTGGCATTAAAGTTGTTGTTGAGTTAATGGTGCGGTTGTCGAATTCCACATTGGTTCAGTAGTGAAAGTAAAAGTTCAAACTATGAATTTGATCGCAAATGTTTTATTTGTATTGCAAATACTGAACGGTATGAAGTTTAGAATCCTGAATTATTTAACCATTTCCTTTGGTGTATAAAAACCGTTTATTTCGCAATTATTACATTTCCTCAATTTAATTTCTAAATAATTAAATAAAATATTAAAGAAGTCTATTAAAGGACTCTTTTGTTTAGTTTATAGTTGTGTTGTTTTCAAATTATAACGTTGTGATTATACATATACACCTAATTCTGTTTTTACACGGTAGATTGATTCCATAAAAACCCGTGTAAAAGAGAAGCAGAATTAGGTGTATTTTCAATTGCCCCAGTTACGGATAATTTGATTCATAACAGAAGCTTTTAACTTTAACATTTAATTTAACATCTTTTCCCACTTAATTGTCACATTTGTATATGTTTTTATATCGCTCATGGGGAATGTATTAATTGCTCCTCGGGGTTGGGGGTAAAAAGGTGGAACTCGTAATAACTTGTTGCCTACTGGTTCTGGCCAATGTAATTATGTCTGGAGGATTATTATGTCGAATCGAAAAATACTTTAAAAGGCTAACAAAGCGATCGCCAGTAATAACTGTTCGACACGTCTGCTCTCTACTCATTATCGAATATTCTTGTTCATTTTGCTCTTAACGACGGCGAAAGCTTGGATCCTCGCGATTCCGAAACTCAGTTCGTTCTGAGCCTTTAGACGACGCTGCTGTCCGGAGTTCCTCCAATGTCCAATTCATTGGCTTGCATTTGCAATATCATCAGCCCTTGCCGCAATGAGATATCCACAAGTTTTTTGTTCATCCAGTGGGTCATCACGGGCATCGCGTCCCTTGTGCAAATCGTGCGACCGGTTCTGATATTCTGTAAATGAATAATGTCTCTCACTTGTCCTCATATAACCCCAGCAAATCGGTAGTATGGCATCTTAACTACATATATTCCAATTCGCAGTCGGCATACGCGCTCAGGTCGAGCTCAATGACGAGGACTACAACAACACCTGGATGTATATGCCTGATGGAGATGGAAACCCGCAGATCGCCTACTTGGTGGAACCACCGCCGGAGAGCAATCGGGAAACTATTCCGCCAATAATTCAATTCGAATACTACAACAGGTAAGGCCCTCGATCTCGATGATCCCTCGGCATTGACCCGCTTTGACGGCCCCCGACATCTTCCAGTGAAAGCGCTCAACCCACTCTGACCAACTTCTGGATCGACGGCGACAACGAAATCGGAACTCGGACACGCCACAAGCGCGACACCTGGGAGGAAATGGCTGAGAAGTTCCACCCCGAGTTGGATACGAAGATCCTGGTCCACGGCTGGAAGTCGAGCACCCAGAGCAACTCGATTCAATCGATCCGAGGAGCCTACACACAGCGAGGACAGGTCAACGTGTTCGGTGAGTGTTTCCGACGTCCCCCTCCCATAGTTGTTGCCTGACTGTGTTGACGTGAACTTTACTTCGCAGCCATCAACTGGAAGGACCAGGCCGACAACATCTACTACTTGCGTCCGGCGCGATACACGGTTCAAGTGGGCCGAGCGGTGGCGAAACTGATCGACCTGCTGGTCGAGGAGAAGTCGGCCGACCCCAAGCGCATCCACCTCATTGGCCACAGTCTGGGCGCCCACATAATGGGCTACGCCGGCTCCTACACCAAGTACCGAGTGGGCCGCATCACAGGTAAGTCGAGCAGGAACCAAAGATTCGTCCCTTCGTCGTCCCTCACAGCTTGACTTTTGCAGGCTTGGACCCGGCCCGGCCAGCGTTCGAGGATTGCATTGGGCCCGAGAACCACTTGGACGTCACCGACGCGGACTTCGTTGATGTGATCCACAGCTGCGCCGGGGTTTTGGGCTTCAAGAGCCCCATAGGCGTGGTCGATTTCTACCCGAACGGAGGTTCGCCACCGCAGCCGGGCTGCACCGAGCTCAGCCAGATCTTCAGTGAGTTCACAAGTCGCATGGCGCAAGAACAGGATAACAAATCGTGTGCTTTCTTGCAGCTGGATGTAGTCACGGCCGCTCCTACGAGTACTACGCCGAGTCCATCAACAGCGAGAAGGGTTTCTTTGCCACGCAGTGCAGCTCCCTGGACGAAATAAAGGGCAAGAACTGCACCGGCTCCAAGGTGCTGATGGGCGATCCCGTCCCTCGGGACGCACGTGGCATCTATTACCTGAAGACCTCAAATCGGCCCAGCTTCGCCCTGGGAATGGAGTGGTAATGCAAGTGGGCCAACAGCATCCTTTGGGTCACAAATATGGTTTTATTGATTTGTTTCGTTCTTGTTTTTGCTTAATAAATAAAGTTCTTATGCTTCTATAACAAAAAAGAGGTGAGATTGCAATGCCTATAAAACAGTTAGCTTACAATACAAAACAGTTAGCTTACAATACATAAAATACAATACAAAAATACATGTTGGTACATTTGCTGTACACAATAACTATTCGAGTCCTGTTAATACTCTACTCGAGCTCCTAGGGGATGACATCGTTGCGCCGAATGATGTTGGCGGTGGTCCTGCTGTGGCCGTTGCTGATGACGTCCTCCGGCCGGGGATCGACCTCGTAGTGCAAGTAGCCGTCCACGTCGCCCAGCTCCTTCGACGCGAACTTGGCCAGAAGCGTGGCCCGGCCGGCGTACGGAGGCACGTACCTGAAGGTGGAGGCGGCGGTGCCTCCGACGGGAATTTCGGCGATCTAAAGAGGGAGAAAGTTTCACCTTGAGCACATTATGAGGCGAATAGTTTCGGTATGGCGTACCTTAAATCTCAAGGGCTTCTCAATGCCCGGGCCCTCGACGTAGAAGATGCCCTTCTTCACGGGGATGGGGAGGGGGTTGGTCAGGCGCACGATCACGTCCACTGGCTGCTGGGACACCACGTCGCCCTGGAAGCTGATTTTGATGTCGGGCTTGCGCAGCCGGAAGTCGTCCCGGCCATAGTACTCGTAATCGGTGTCCTTCACAGTGGCCGAGCAGGAGATGTTGAAGGTGGCCTGAAAGAGGAACCGGTCAGCTTGGGCTATGAATGAATGGATGGTGGATGGCACCGACCTGCGAGGACAACTTCGAGTGGTAGTCGTCGAAGCCGACCTCCATGCGGACGTACTCCGTCGCCTCCGGCTGCAGCTCCACATCGAAGCCGACCGACTTCACCTCCTCGGCGTTGATGCCCATGTAGAGGATGGAGTCGCAGCTGATCTGGCCCGAGGCGTGGTGGACCTTCTCCTTCGACTTGTTCGTCACCTTCACCACCACCGAGAAGCTCTCGCCCACCTTGATGTCGTCCATGAGCTGCACCTCGAACTCGACCTCGTTGAAGTTGTCGTTCAAGTAGTAGCGGCTGAAGGCGTGCCGCGACTGCTTCAGCGCCTTCAGCATCGTGTTGCGCTCCTCCTCGGTCCGCTCCTCGAACTTGTACGAGGACGTGATGTCCTCGCGCTCCCACTTCATCACCGCCTTGGTGCTGATCAGCAGCCCGATGGCCATCGTGTCCTTGCGGATCATCTTCAGGGGCTTGAAGATGCCCCGGTGCCGCCAGTAGACCTTGTCCGCGTTCACCTCCGAGAAGACGAAGCCGCAGTCGAAGGACCGCAGGACCTCGCCGTTCTTCACGGCCGCCACGGAAGCGGGCCCGCAGCGGTAGAGGCTGTCCGAGGACTCCTGGGGCGTGGCGTCCACCGCCTGCCAGCCGCCGTAGGAGCCGTGGGAGCCGACGCCCAGGTCGGGCCGGTCCATCCACAGCTCGTTCCACACGTGGTAGTTCCACACGGAGTCCGAGAGGCCCGTCTCGACCTTCTTGTTGTTCTCGTCGATGAAGATGTCGACGGTGAGCGAGCCCTCGGTGTCGTGGGCGGCCGAGTAGCAGGTCACGATGCGCGTCGGGATGCCGAGCGAGCGGGCGATCGTGGCCAGCACGCCGGAGAAGTTCCAGCACTGGCCGAACTTGACCGGCTTCTGCGTCTTGTAGAACTGCTGGAGGATCTCGGTCGAGCCGGTCCACTTGGTGGGCGCGGTGCCGCCGGAGAAATCCTCCGACCAGTTGCCCAGAATGACGCCGTCGTCGTCCACCGAGTTGACGGCGGCCGAGAGGGCGCGAGCCACGCGGACCGGGTCGCCGCGGTGCGAGGCCGGGATGCCGCCCACGGTGCCGATCAGCTTGATCGAGCACTCGAGCACGAAGCGCTCGAACTGGCCGAGCTTCCAGACCGAGGGCCGCATGCGGTTGTAGGAGCCGCGCCAGATCAGCGTGGTGTCGTTCATGATGTACTCCTTGCGCTGCAGCCGGTCCTCCATGTAGACCTGGTCGTCGCGGCACCAGGGGTTGAACAGCACGTAGATGGGCACCGGTATCGAGAAGGTCTTCGAGCCGTCGGCCAGCAGCTTCGTGTCGATGTCGAGCTTCCACTCGGTGACGGGGCAGGTGGCGGCCGGCTTGATCAGGACGGTGAGGGTGTCGCCCTCGTGGCTCTCGATGCCGGCGGCCCACTCGTAGGGGTCGCCCAGGAAGTCGATGCCGTCGCGCGGCACGATTCCGACGAGGGTCCCGTGGCCGGGGGTGGGCTTCTGCTCATCGGCCACGGTGAAGATGAAGCTGACGGCGTCCTTGGTGGGCATGAAGGAGCGGTTGAAGTGGATGCGCAGCCGGAAGGGTTCGCCACGCCTCACGACCAGCGACTCCTTGGAGGCGTCGAAGTACGCCGTGTGGTGCTCCACGTGGTTCTCCTTCAGACACAGGTCGACGTGACGCACGCCCAGCACATCCTCGGAGGCGGCATCTGCAAGTGAAAAGCGAATGATTGATTGATTGATTGATTGGCATCGCAAAGCAGGTCGATCTGATGATTGACTATGTATTAATGGGATTGCAGCAATGACAACATTATGATTTTAATGCGATCGTGATGGATCATTAGCGTCGTGTGTTTCGCGAGCGTTGGCCTCAGCGTAATCCACGAACTCAGTCTCGACGTCTGACGAACCAATTTGCATTGGTTGCAGTTCCACACTTTGACTTGGCATTCGCAAAGAGGGCGTTCGATCGTCGGGTTGGTCGGCCAACGATGATCTCATGGGCTCTGGAAACGTGTGCTCCGTGTTTCTAATTCACTCGATTTTAGCAATTGCAAATTTTTTGTGTTTTGCTTTTAAATAGCAGCTGCTTGTTCCTCCCCGCTTGAGACGGAAGTAAACGCCTTAGGCGAGAGGCTTGAGTTGTTATCGATTATGGATGGTTTTGATTTTATCAGAGAGAATTGCAAATCCCACGACATAGGACCAAAGACTACCTGTTCATAGGTATGTATTTATAAATTCTGGTTGGGAATCATACTGTTTTTTATAACATTCAAATCGTCGACAGTTGATATCAGAAGATTTTTATATGGTTCAAAGACAATCACCAGTATTTCATCTAATCAGGGAAAATTATCATTCTTATTACTACTAGCTATTGTAGCAAAAAGTGAGCGTTTAATTCATTTTTATTATATTTTTTTTCTCTCTAAAGAGATTAGATATTTATTTCATATATGGTAAGATTTGGAAGAATTTGCCTGGAGTAAGAGTAATCTAAGAAATTCGATTCAAATATGCATCGGGGGATTTTTCGAATGAGAATATTCATTTAATTACAAGAAGCTTTTACAAAACAACCATTAGATAAAGTCGCTCAATTTCCGATAAGTGTTTCTTATCAAAGAACAAAATCGGCACATTTTAATTCGAATACAATGATTGATTTGACCCATGGGCCATACAATAATATCATGAGACGGCAATAAAAATCACGCATTTCCTTCGCTTCTGAAGAATGTGGCTTCCAATTGGCCCTGCTCCAGCCCGAAACTAATCATCAACAATAATAACTTGTTCTTGGTCATGTTCGATGAATCAGAAGCAAAACAACAACAACTTTCGATATTTTCAGTATAAAAAGACCACTTATGTATTATTGGCCATATCCTAAGGATTAGTTCATTTTTATAAAAATCACAATTTTCTATTACGATTCTAGACGATTCTAACAAGTGATTGATATATGGACATGTGTTGAGGATATCACGGAATAGGTGTCAAGTTGTTAAATTTATTTATTTATCATTGAACTCTTGTCGGCGATGTCATCTGATTGTTTATCCAATGGAGGTGGAGAGCTACACCCGGTCTACACATCAATGTAGTACACCGACGTCGACTATTGAAGAATTAGCTTCGACGTAATTTAATTAATTTCGTTTGTTCTCTCTCTACACCGAAGCAACAACATTCAGGTCTTATGAAGATACTCTTTTTAAATATTTGACAATTCAGGTTCTAATCATAAACAACTCTTCCAAAAAAAAAGATGACTGATGATAAGATGCAGAAATAGAGGAGGTAAACAACAAAACAACAAAAGAATTCGCAAATAAAGGTATGAAGTCATTCTTCAGTGAATGCAATGATTTGAATGGCCAAGAGGTCTGAGATTTATTGGCTTAGATCGGCCCATTACCTGTGGCAGGACGAATGCTGCGGTAAGGATTCAGATTCCGAGGTGGCGACCACCAATTGTTCACCCAACTGGGAACGTAGCTCGTGTACCAAGAACTCATGTTTCACTAAATATTTGTATGTTTTAACCGAATGTTTCACTAATCGAAAGTGTGGGAATGAAACCACTTAGATCTGTTGTGTGATCTGAACGCAATAAACAATAATTTTTCAACGTCAAGAGTCGTTTTTTGTTTTCTTGATCTTCTTCCGATCTCACTTCACAGACTTCCGTATTTCGATTCTATCGAATATCGTATTCTAGCGATCGTGTTCGTGCTCTCGCTGCCACCACCGACGACTGACTGACGCTGACTGACTGACTGACTGCGAGCCTTCCACCTACTGCTGCCGACTAGAGAACAGAATAGAGCATCCAACGCGAACCGATCTCGATTAGCCCAGCGACGAGGCGAACCATGGCAAAGCGAAAAAAAAAAGAAAGAAGAAACAAAGCACAATATTATTTAATTATTGTTGCGAGAGGCTGAGTACGGCAGCTTATGGTGATGGTGATTAGGCGGGGGCCCGTCGTCATCGGGCTCGCACATGTCGTCATCGATACTGTTCCACTGGACAAGCGCCAGTCGTTGCTCTGGTTGCGAAGTCAACAGATTCATGCGTGTGGATGACGGGGAGGCGGGCGATGGGGCGAAGCGGGGATCTGGGGGATCCGCATTGAAAGCGAAAGCTCGGGCAGATCCCGATGAGTGTGCACTGGTGCCAATCGATGACGGGCTCCGGGTGCTGTTCGTGGTGGCAAGTCGGGATCTGATGAATGAATTGCGGGATTCCGAATGCAACATTATTCATAATTTCCTCGAATCATCACTAACTCACGGATCCATCCGAACGTGGTTAAAATTGGGTATATTTTTAGAAATTCTAATCTTGTAAAAGAATTACTTGACTTGACGAAAGTGACTATGTAAGGGCATTGGGTTCTGTTTCAAGAACTCTTAAATGAACTATTAATATTTCATGTACCTATGTCAATAAATTAATGTAACGATAAAGTATTAAATAAATTGATTAATTCATTACAATCTGCTCGAAAACCCTGTTAGTAAAGTTTCCATATTTGTACAATTAAAAGGCATTTAATGGAAATGTCGATAATTGCATCGTTTAAACTAATACAAAAATTGTTTATTTACAATCCGTTGTGAATGTTTACCTCAAAACATTTCAAGCAATCGAATCATTATTCAGAATTTGCAGATTTTGCACGATCTCCTAACCGCGCAAATTAGAGAAAAACTCTCCGATCGTGGTTTGGGATATTATTTGAAGAAATAACAATTGTGTGGAATCATTTGAATATTTGAATATTAGAAAGTAATTACTTCGGAAATCGGAATCATGGAGAATTTCTCGGAAAACACGCTGATCGTGTGCAAAGTGTTTGAAAACAGCTGCCAAAACAATTGAACGTTTATTTGGCTAATTAATGTTGACAACATTTAATAGCTAATTGAATTACTCTGTCGTCTATTTGTTGCGAACATGGAAAATATTTCCAACATGGGACTGGGAGTTGTTGTTGTTGTTTCGAACGGAATTTCGGAAACCGATGATGATTCAGTCTTCAATAACTACAGAAACAATACGTGCGTAAAATTGAACAACCTGTTGACATGCCTTGCCCTTGACAACAATTTGTATTGCAATTTGCATTCGAAGCCCTCCACCGAGCATTTGAATACTTAATATCGAACTCGTATTTGGCGAGACCACTCTCCGGTAGCTTTCAGTGTAGGTTGATTCATGAAATAGTTCTCCACCTCTCCACATTCATATATAATTGACCAATTCAAACAGAGTTAAGCTTGATGTTTTGCCAAATGTAGGTTTTGTTTTTCATGTCAGAAGTAGGTTTTATTTTTCATATTATAAGTGGAATAAAAAGTTTCAAAATCTCTGATCCCCGCTCGGTGTACGAATCAGTCAATAACTTGTTGAATTTGTTTGGATGTAGTATGTTTATTCATTCGTGTATGAAAGAAACTCCAAATGTGTTTCTAAATAAGTTCTAAGTTTATTTATCATCACCATTAGTATTTACACAGAGAGTTGGTTGTGAGTCAATGTCCATTGATGGATGGGTTACGTTGATGGCTATTTGATGAATCGACACATTCCCAAATCATTGTCATACAAATCGGAGAATATATCTTAAGCACTTTAACCCTTTAACGCAACATTAACTCAATTGGTTGCATATGATTATACAACATATAGAAAACGAAAATATTTTTAAAACAAGTGGAATGGGCAAACAAGTGTTTTTCTCAAAGGTGAAGGCAAACACTCCTGAACACCGATAAATCTAATATTCACATTGAGAAGTTACTGGTCAATGGCACAAAATAAAAACGTTTAACAACACGTTTGAAAGGCGAATTTTCTTGCAACACCTTTATTTATTGATTGCTGATTGTGAAACCAACAATTGCATTATACACAAATGCATGAAATTGTCACGTTTCGCTCATAAATAAACACTTTAGATAAATAGAGATTTCAAAGAATTCGACATTCACCTGTTACGTCGATCGTTCTGGTGGAAACGATGCCCGAACTCACGTCGAAGTTCATCAGGCGGGCGGAATCCGTCTTCTGATGGGGGCTCCAGGAGCCGTGTTGGCAGCAGCGGCCGAAGCAGCAATTGGAGCAGATCGATGATTTGTTGCCCATTGCGTTGTCTCTTTTTATTTTTCACCTTGAAAACACTTGAATATTAAATTCATAACACGAAAGGAATTTGCACACAATTCGCGAATCTTTCACACGTGTTATTTGTTGTTTTGTTAGAGCACGAAATAACAAAATCAAAGTCTCATCCTATTTTAATCTCTGTTGATAGACGAAATTCTTTCAATTGATATCGTAAGATAACTGACGACGAGTAACCGGTTCTGAAACGAAAACCGCCTTGAATGTAAATTTTGTTGTCGTTTGTCGTTGGGCAAAATGACGTCACGCTGCCGAGCTAATTCTTTCAAATCTAACGAACATCAACTGTCGTTTTCAATAATGAAATCCAAAATGACACCAAGTATTCTGAACGATTTTTGAGCCGCCTCCGCTTGAGCCACTTGTGATCAGTCAAGAGAGACAAATTCAATTAACTACCCGCGAAGAAATAAATAAAATATGTTCTTTATGAGTTTTCCATTTCGCTATTAAATCCAGACGCCAGTTATTAGAAACACTTGTTGTTTACACTTCGAAGTTGAGACTTCAATTAAAGCACGTCTCCGATGCGCCAGCTTGGAAACCGATTCCTTAGTTAGAGTTTGCTCCCATTTTAATAGAGAGACGAATACGGGAGCCTCTCAATGAACATCGTGAAAATCAATACTACTTGGGATGGAGCAGATGATGCGTTAATGCCAAGACATTTGAATTCCTCTGGGCGACCTTGCTGGACCATAACAAACAACGTCATCGTTTCGTTTAGTTTCCAACGGCAAACGTTGGACAACTATTGAGAAAATGGCTGGCGTTGTGAACGACTTCAAGAGGCATATTTGTTGAGGGTCTGAGAAACTTGTTTAAGGTGTGTTTTTGACGATTATTATTTATAAATATGCTGGCGTCCGGCCGGTAGGGCATATTAATGCCTATAAGTCCGAAGATACTTTTTCAATACCACAAATATTTGTTATGAGCAATGTTTTTTTGTGTTTTTCGAAAAGTCGCCAGGCAGATTCTTTCCGGATTGACTCATTAAATCGTAAAATTGTGATGGATTTTTTAAGCACAAGATAACTTTAGTGGGGTGTGTATGGGCGTATGTGTATGAGTATGCTAATCCCTAGAAATATGTACAAATGCCTTCTTTATATTTTCTTGGCGAAAAGTTCCTCCCTCAGTTTATGAAGCCATTTCATATTTTGATTCGGCAAATGTTGAAATCTCATGATCAATGTTTTTGTGTTTGTACAACTCACAAAAAAATAAACAAAATAATTAAAAAATTAACACTAGATTGCCCAAGCAAGTCATTTTGACAGCTTTTTAATTTCAATTAGAAAAAAAATTACGTATATAATGTCACACTTTCTAAAAACTTTTTGACTTTTTTTACGACATATAAATGCATTTATTAAATTAGTATTTAACTTCCCCCTCCTTCATTTCTGGTATATACGTATGTGCTATACCTAGATTGCCCGAAAGCAGTCATTTTGACTGCTTGAGACATTTCAAGTAATAAAATGACTCTTATTATTAAATTTAGTACATTTTTTATATTATTAGTTCGTCTCGATATTGAAACAATCGTTTTCATTACTTTTTTTCGATTGTCGTCACATAATAACTCGTAAAACTGATAAATTGGCGATACTTGATGAGTTGCAGTTGCTCAATAAGTGAAACTTTTACTTGTTATTCGAATCTTTAGGTAGTGATACATGTTCTAATAAGGTGATTATTGTATTTATTTTTCGCTCAAAATTTATGAAAAAAATGCCGAATGAAGTGTTAATAATGTGAAAAATATAAAAAACAATATTTAACCAATTTCTTTATACATTAGTTATTCTTTTACAAGGCAGTCATTTTGACTGCTTCCGGGCTATCTAGGTATATACAATGTGTCGGTCTTTCTAGTGTTAATAATAATTTTTTGGGTACTTTTGGTACAAAATGTGAATATTATAACGAAAATTAAATTTTATTTATGAATCATCCTATGTTTTCATTTACTCATCTAACCCATTAGTTAAGTGAACTGACAGCAATCAGCTGTTGATTTTTGTTTGTAAAAAAATTATGTTGACGAGACATAAAAGTAGTTAATTTATTATTTTAAATTAAATTAAATCGTTGTTATTAAACATATAACAGTATAATTATAGGCAATAGGCAGCAGAATGTCCGAACAGTTGGAGCTACAAACCGAGGAGCGCGAAGCGTTGCAATCGATCTACGAGGGCGACGAGGCATTTAAGGAAATCAACCCAACCACATTTCAATATAAAGTACGAACGAATATTCTAATTAAAATATTTCATATGTATTAAAAGTCTTTACGCTATATTTTAGTACGGCGAGGAGGACAACTTCAAGTCGTTTTTGGTCGAAATAAAATGGGGCGAAAACTATCCAACGGAGATTCCGAGCATCAACATGGACACGTTTTACAACAGGAACTTGTAAGTAATGTGTTTTTAGTATCATTCAATGTTTCATTTACATTTCTCTTGTAGAATCCCACCTGTAAAGCAGAAAATACAAGCGGCTCTAACAGAAGAGGCAGAGCAGTGGGTCGGATGTGGCATGACATACACTCTTTTCGAGTGCCTCAAGGATCGCATTGACGAACTTGTCGCCGACCAACCAGAATCCGCCGCCGTGCCATACGTCGACCTGGACAGCGTAGGTGTTAGTGCAATTAAAATCTCGGACAATAGTGATCCAAAGAAAAAAGAGCCGAAGAAGGAACATCTCACGAAGTCTCAGAAGCGACGTCAGTGGGAGCGCACCGACCACAAGGGCGATCATCCTCGTGGCTGGGATTGGGTGGACATTGTGAAGCATTTGTCGCAGACCGGTAGCAAGGATGATCAAGTCGCTTCAATGCCAGCAGCTCCTATACTGCAGCCAATGAATATTTAGTGCTTGTGTTTTCCATATTCATCCGAGTGAGTCTGCTCGACGATCAGACTGCCGTTTATAGTTACTTCATAGTTAGTTGCAATTTATAAATAATTTGTTGCACAAACAAATCGAGGAGAAATGAGAGAGTATTTTGTATGGGAAATAAAAACCAAGATCTTTTAATATAAACGGTCGCATTATTTTGGGCTGGCAATGCTGTGTAGCAATCAAAACAAATGCACGTGTAACGACTAACAGTGTTATCATTTTATGAAAATAAACGATTTGGGGAAGTAAATTATATAAAAGTTAATTTCACATTTAACTTTGTTCAATTGATGAAAAATGGTTCGAATATTTGTTTAATTTAATTTCAATTTTATAGTTTAGTATAAAATTGTTAAAACAGTATCTTAAGATTATTTAGACGTAGGCAACACTTTTCGCAGCCAATTGACAATTGTGGTAAACACGCGTTTTGCACTTCCTCCCATATTTTTCGTTTGTTTTACTGAATTTTTAATATTTGAACGATGGACAGTGATAAAAATAATGATCCGAGTCATACCGAAAAGTCGTTCATGGAGGAAGTGGATAAAAAGGGTTCAGATGAATCTTTGAAAGCGGAAGCATGTGAACCAATGGAAACAGTTGAAGGTATAATTTCAATGGTAATGTACAAGTTCTATTAATATAGGTTTATTTCACTCGATAGCTACTGTGCCAGCAGATGAAGGATCTGTTTCACAAACAGCATCAACTGACGAGGATGGAACCAGAGTTCCAGTGGTCGAAACTTCCGTCACCATAGAAAGTTCTGTAGAGGAGTCAAGTAACGTCGTTGAAAGGGAGGCATCTAAGAATGTGGAAGGAGATCCAAAGTCTCCTACTGAAAATCAAGAGGAGACAACTCAGACTAACAATGAGGAAACAATGATGTCGTCTAGCAATGAAACTCCGTTGGACACATCAGATTCTGCTAATGTTGTCTCAAGTGAAGCAAATTCCCTTGAAGAGCAATCTACTAAAGACACTTCTATGGAAGAACAATCGGCTAAAGATACTGTTCTAAAAGAACAAACACCTAAAGATACTTCTCTGGACTCCTCTGACAAACAACCTGAGGTAGAAGTCGCATCCAAGGCATCAGAAATGCCAGCAAATCTCATTCAGACTGAAATGGAAGTTCACACCGAAGCCCGTAAGCTAATTATTAAATAAAAACTCTACAGTAACTATAAAACAATGTCACTTACAGCTGCACAATCTGGACTATCCCTTCTTGCTCAATACGATTCCGACAATGACGAGAACGCGGATGATGAGGAAGAGAAAATCTCAGATACGGATTCAGTGGTTGAAGTGCCCGTGAATAGCATAAACGATTACCGCAATCAAACGGTGGAAATCAATTCGGATTCTGACTCTGACTCGTCGTCTGATTCTAGTTCGGATGTGGAGTATTTAAGTGAAATTCGTAAGGCGATTGACAAATCCATTGACGTCGATGTTGACGACGACGATGACGATGAAAATGGCGGCAAAGGCAAGCGTCAACCTCCGCGAGTAAAGGGCGAATTCCTAATTGATGACTTGCCTCCCATACAAGACCTCCACATAACCGTACCTGAAGAAGAGTGCGTTGAACTGGGCAAAGTCCATTCGATTGTGGACCAATTGGTGCTGGTCAATGCCTTGCCTGATTCAGTGCTGCTCGACTTGGACACCGTTCTCTTTCTGGACAAGGGCAAACGCGTTCTGGGAGAGGTGTTCGATGTGCTTGGACAAGTGGCGGATCCGTTGTACTGTGTGCGATTCAATTCGAACAAGCAAATTCAGGAGAAAAATATAAATGTGGGCGACGTGGTCTTCGTAGCGCCCAAAACTCAATACACACAATTTGTCATACTCTCGAATCTGATGAAAATGCGTGGTTCCGACGCATCTTGGGAGAATGACATTGAGCCGCCTCCACGATACCTCGACTACTCCGACGATGAGCAAGAAAAGGAGGCCCGTGCAAGACTGCGCAACAAAGATCGGCCCAGCGATCATAATGATCCCACAAAACGGCCGCGTTCTGATTCGGATCGCCCACCAACTACGTCTTCAGCCTCTCCCGCACCGTCTCAACGCCAACCATTCAATAATCCCCACCGCGGCCGGGGTGGTTTTCGACCACAACAACGATATAATCAACGGCCGCATTCTCAGGGCTATCAAAATCAGAACTACAACGCAGGCAGTTGGCATTCGAACTATCCGCAGCGGTTCCAGGGACCACCCGCGCATTATGGACCTCCCCCGCAGGCCTATCCGAATATGATGCATCCACCACCGAATTTCGCCACGTACCCCCCACACGGGGTACCCATGCAAGCATATCCTCAACCGCCGCAACCGCAACAACATCCGCCGATGTACGTGTTGAATCCGTATGCGATTCGACCATCCGTGCTACCGCCAAGTGGCCAGCCGTACTCTTCAAACCAGCCTCCACCTCCGCCAGGCTCACAATAGGCTGACCTGCCTACTAGAACTGAAGAGTTCGTCTATGTTTTATACGTATTACACATGTCTTAGGATTAACATTTAGTATAATTTAAGAAACCCATCAAGATAATAAAGAATGACATTTTGAACAAATTGTTTTGGTATTATTAAAAAACTTTATTCAGTATTGAACTTCAATTAAAAATTTATTTACAGGTTTGTAAATAAGTTGTTAAAAACTGGTATGTGATTTCTTAGTAAAATATATAATTGTAAGTGTATATATAGGTGTATATATCGTTGACATAACAAACCAAACCGAAATGATCCACTATATATTTATAATACAGCAAGGTTTCTAAACAACTATAACAAATGCCACCTAATGTTGCGCTTTGCAGGTTAAAAATGTATCTTAATTATCTCAACTAAATACTATGAGCAAACAATTTCTATGTAGGCACAAATGTACAATGTATGTATATAAATACATATCCGCTTTAAGCTTAGATTTCTGTTAACAATGTGTGAATTAATGGAAGCGAAAGCCACGTTATTTCTTCATTTCAAAATGTACACTATATTCGCTGATTTCTATATTCCCTAAACCTTCATAAGATTATGTTACTTCCAGCGGTTTCTCACTCATGTGTTCTTCGGCAATTTTGGCAGCCTCTCGAAGCAATACAATAACAACCGTAATATTGTCCTGCGAGTCCCCGCGCTTCGCCAAGTCGATCAGCATTTTGGGAACTTCGTCCAGATTCGTATTTTTTGTCGACAGTCCTTCGTAGACAGTCCTGGCGATATCTTTCTCGCTGGCATGATCCCAGAGACCATCGGTACCAAGCACCAAGAAATCTTCGTCTTGCAGGTCCACACTAACCACGTCGGGATCAGCTATAACAGAGCTAACGGAGTAGTCGCCAATGGATCGCGACACGTTCAGGATGCCATTTACGCGCCACTGACCCTGAATGTGCATGACCGTTCCCAAGCCGTTCGACTCAATGCGTTTGCGTTCGTCTGGACAGTCGGGCACGTGGGGTTTCACAAGTTGTTTACGCGACGTCTTGCTGACCAGCATGGCTTTGGAGTCTCCTACCCAGGCAACGTGCAGTTGAGCAGCTGCCGAGTTGGTTCCTCGGCAATAAAGTGCACAAACGGCCGTTGTGCCGCTGGTGATGTGCTTATTTGTGAACATTTTATCCACATCCAGGAAGGCCGACTTCAGTGCCTCCATCCTTTCGACTGGACCGGAGTCCGATTGTTTCAAGCGCTCCGCACAAAGGTATGGCAACTGTGAAGCTGCAAATATCGCAGCCAACGGACCCGAATGTCCGTCGAATACTCCATAAAAGCTGTATTGGAATGAGGAGCTTTTAATTTGGAACACGTCGCCGAAGTGATCCCAGCAACAGTGGCGATCTTCCATTTTGCGAGGTTTGTTCTTCACACCAGCCGCTAGATACGAGGTAATCGAGGATGATTGCATGGGGTTTTCACACAAGCACTTGGTCGTGCACAGCGAGCCTTCTGTGGCATAATTTTGCAAATTGTTAGCCTCCGCGTTGTCCGTTAGACGAGTGAGCAACTTTTCGAGATTGTTCAAAGCGAACTTTTGTAACTTGATCAAGTCGTAGAGTGTTTTCTGGTCGCCGGTGCCTTCATCGGCATCGGAGCAACCACCTGTGCCGCCGACACTGGCGAAATCACACTTTTGCATATTTGTACGTTCGAGCTCCACTTCGTCCACGGCTGCTCGGAGCAGCGAAAGCTGGAAGTCACGTGGACACCGCTTCGTCGTCAGGTGGTTCCAAATGGACATGACCACTTCGGGCCGCAGCTCTTCTGTGGTCACCGGATATGTTTCGTTGCTGCTCCGCGTCACCGCTCGCATTTCCACGCCCCCGCTGTTCACGACCGCAGAGTCCGCGGAGAGGGAACGCAAGAATTCCTTGAATTCCTGCAGTTTGCGGCACTCCCACTCGGCGGTTGGGTGCTTGGAAGTCATTGTGTGTGTGTTGTTATCTGTCGGCTTCTGGTTTGTTTTCGTTTACGTTTTCACCTGGTTTTCGCTGGCATTGTTTATACACTTAATTAATTATCAATAAAAAATAATTATTAATTAAAAAAACTAAAAAAATTCTCAAGGAATGCGGAAGAAAATTCCGTCAAACGATCAGCTGTTTTTGACGTTCTGCGATTGAATCATCGCAACCCAGCAAACGAAACTTTCGCAACTTACAGTCAGATAAGAAAATATTCGTACGTGGAATATTTCAACATAAAACGGGATAAAAATGTTTGTACACACAACTAAACACTAACAAACATAAATTCAACGATTTATATATTTTCTACTCAGAGATTAAACACAGTATTCTATTGTTAAAATTTATTTTGCCTTTATTTCAATACATATTTTAAAAATACTATATATAATGTTTTACTATAACTAAATGCAATTCATTCATGTTTTGTTGTAGATTGATACGAAAATTGAATGATGAAGAAATAATGAATGATTACGAACGAAATCCAAAAATTGCTTCAAAACGTTTTTTGTATACGTTTTTACGTCGTAGATCAATAACTTCCAAAAATTGTCCATGAAAGAACATGGAGAGGTACAGAATAGGCGCCATCGCTAGCATTTATTCTACGGAAGCTCTAAGGTTATAATATATAAGTAAAAATAAACACAGTATAATTGAGATAGATATCAATAATAAACAACAACTAATTCAAGAAAATTCGCTAATTCAAAAGTAAACAACAGGAGTCCAAAAGGATCTTTAAACAGAATGATAGGTGCATACATTAATTACATACTAATAATATTCATTAAAACAATTTCTTTTTTAAAACAATTGAAGTTAGCCAATTGCTAGAACACTTTTGATTTGATTGTTTCGTATTTCTTTATAAAAACATAATAATTTTGTTAAATTATCCTAAAGCTTTGATTTCAATTTAATTTTAAATTTCGTAACTAAGAACTTAAAGTTTCTAAATTACACAATTTCGTTGCATAGAATTGAATGGAATGCGTTTTTGTTTGGTATAATCAAGGACCATGTTATTTAAAATCAAATAGGTCAGTATTTAGTCCAAAAGTTACTCGTCGTTAGTTAGTGCTAATATTTATGTTGTTCATTTATTGGAGTTCTGGTGTTGTATAATGTGTTAGCAAGGTTTTAAGTGAATTTGGTTTTTGCATACAGATGTATATTATATATATGCTATATATGTAGTTTAATTTCTAAAAATGCTTCTCAAAGTTAATATTAAAATATGTCTTGCCTATATTCTTACTATGATATAGATTAAAATACACTGTGTTAAAAACCTCGCACACTCATTGAAAGCATGGAGCAGAGCAGCCCTTTTATATTTTTGAACACAAATTTCAAATCCCAAAAGTCTAACTTCTTAAGCTCTCTCTATTGCTTTTTCGCGAAAGTTAGTTTAATCTTAGTTTAATTAATATCAAATTCATGAATGCTTCATTTTGCAAAAAATGCAACATCTAAACGCTTATATTAGCAAAAGGTTTAAAGCGACGTAATTGATTGAGTTTTGAATTTTTATCCCAAATTTTAAATGCTAAGCGGACTTTAAAATGCCAATTCATAATAAAAACGGCCTAAATATACTAATATCATGGAAATCTATCATCTGTGCTAAGGCAGCAGGGTTGTTTACAATGGAAGATAGAGAGTTGATTCGGTAGGCTTCCTTGCAGTTTGAGAGATACTTTTTTTTCGAGAAAATGCAAACCCAATAATGAAACATACTTAACAAATAAAAGACAAACTAATAGAACTTGCTACTTCAAATGATAGATAATTGAGTATTTGAACTATATTTACTGTTGGCTACGATTTCTACTTATTTGCTATTGCTATTTGTTTAATTGTTGAAGGATATGTTAACAATAATATTTCCTGTTTAATATATTTTTCTACTTATGATTCTTAACTGAGTGGAATCAACTAAAAGTCTAATATCTGTGTTCACCTGTATGGGGTACAATATAGTATTGAGATTCTCTAGTTTCTTTCAAATATTCAAACTAAATCTAATTTAAGTAAGTCAAATAAAACTACACTTAACAACGAAAATTTAACACTTACAGTTCTAATAAAACGTAATCGATAAAAGTACTTATCCAGTGGTCTTTCCATTCCGTAGTAAGTCAATGACGTTGAGCGACATATTTTGGTCCTATGGGTTTTCAGTGAAGAGGTCCATTTAAGCCTTCCAGTCTAGTCTATACTCGTCCACCATTAACAGATGATGCATCGTTATCCAGCCTACAAAAAAGTAGAATTATGCATGCGATTGGCTCGAGTTAAATGTAAAATCTGTCGTACCTTCTTTTTGCGCCATATTCAGAAAGTCTTGCCATTTCGATTGCACTTCCCAATACTTCTCCTTAATCTGATTGCGGTCTTGCAGATAAGATACGGCAAAGAAGTAGGCCTTCAACACATCCTGCGGACGAGTGTCGAAGTGTAAATACACTCCAAGATATCTTTTGCTCTCAGCTATGATGAAGTGCTCGTGGGGATCGAACGAAGAGACTATATTCTCTATCACATGGCTACTGTGAAATTCGTCAATGAGATTTTTAATAGACAGACCCAGGCGTATTTTGAGCGAAACCGAAACCGTCTGGCCAATGGTTACGCGTTCCAATCTGTTAACCTAAATAAAAATAATTTGATATATCGGTGTGTGTCATGTGTGTGAAGACTTCTACCAACCTGTTCGGGTGTCAGCAAACGGCCAGAGCGAAAGAATTCTTCGAGGGTGATTAAATAGCGAGACTCGTTAAAGGTCCGCAGGCAAACGGCTTTCACCGCCTTCAAGTTTGCATACAGGTGTATCAAGATGACAACAACGAAAACTGAGTACAGAACTCTGAAAACCAAAAATTATTATAATAAGAAGAGAAAGTACAGAATATAAACTCACATTTGGTTTTTAATGAGGGTCAAGAGGTACAGTCCGAGGAAGGAAGCAATGAGATTAACGCACGTCTCCTGCGAGCTGTCTTTCGAGGCGACATCGGCCAAGTTTCCACGCACAGCATGGTGCTGCGTTAGAGCAGCTCGTGTGGCGCCGCCTAAAGCAGACAAAGGGTTAGTATAAATTAGAAACGAGTGGTGTTTAGAATTATGCACCAGCAACGCCAACAATCGCCTTCAGCACCGTCGAACCACATAGGATGTACGTTCCGTAGATCGGATACTTGGGAAGCACATAGATTTCCACGCCCATAGCCAAGTCATTGAGTAAATCGGCACGCAAGCGCCATTTCTTCGAGTCCACATCGAGCTGCGAGCCCTTCCACCATGAAAACAGGATGCGTCCCAGGTGGCCACTGCCCTCCTTGAAAATCCACGTCACCGTCGCCGAGTAAGCATTCACATTGTCGTTGCCCACCCCAATGCCCTTGAGTATAGCGTGTGTGCAGAGAGTGCCTGAAAATGGAAGCCACGGTTTTAGGGTTTTGCACAGTAACTTTTCAGTTAATACCTACCGCAAATCGTACTGCAGAAGGCTTGAACAGTATCCCACACTTGGTATGCCGCATAATCGTCGCTCACACTGTCCGGATATCCTCTGGGCAGGAAGATTTTCTGCAGCAAACGAAAGAGGAAGAACTTCTCGTGCATGACCAACTTGTCGTTGCCCCTCAGGGGAACGCGCACAATGCTGTTTTGATCTGAAATCGAACATAAATTATAAGTACTTCCATTAGGCGCAGGCCGTCGCAATGTCCACGGCTTCATTACTTACCGGCCGGAGTCACATAGAGAATCTCCTCCCCCCTGGTGCCGTACTGTTCGCGAAAGTGTACCTTCATCGTGGCCGCTGCTGTCTGTCCCCACCCCCAGGTCCCTATCCAATAAAAAACCCAAGTTTATCGCCTGCCAGCTTCGCAAAGAAAAGAAAAAACCAAAACGATCCAAAACTGGCCCGCGTCGCAATGTTTGCTCTCGGTGTTTATTCGACTTGTTTGTGCCAACTACTCCGACGACCCCTCCTTCGTTGCCTCCTCTCTCGAGACACCTGAATTTGTTGCTTACTCGCTCGGCTGGCTGGCTATCAGCGCGTTCCACGGCGACTCTTATCAACTACTTCCTTCCCGTGTTCTTCCTATGGCTAGCCTTAGGAGGCCACAATTGCAGGGGTTTGTTTCCTTAAACTTGAATTCACTTATTCATCACAAGGTTTTCACTTAACTTTATTTCTAAATTTGTATTATTTTAAATTTATTTTTTTTAAGCGAAAATTTCTGCAATAATCTCATAAAAGTTGTTTTGACGTTTCCATAACAAAAACACACACAACTTGAGGAAACCAGCGCATAGGGTGACTCGCAGAAATAAAGTAAGAAAGAAAATACGTTTTTTCCGCGACATCTGCGCGAAATCTGTCAACAATTTTGACAAGAAGTTCTGTTTTTGCGTAAAGGTAGAACGATTTTTGTTGAAATACTACAGGGTTGTTAAATTAGCAAAAATCAATTTGTTCAAATTTTCTGTCAAAAAACCATAGCGACAAAATTGGTTTGCTGCAACAAAAAAATAAATAAATAATAATGTCCGTTCTATGAACAAATTTCGGCGAAAATGTGTGCACAATTTCTAATCAAAATTTTATCACATAAGTTTGAATAGAAAAATTAACAATTTGTTTACATATACATACATAGATATTTATAAACATTTTTGTATATTTCTGATTGTTTGCCAATCGCAATCACCCTGTCCCCTTTCGTTCGAGGTTTGTGTCTTCGATTAGGAGGAGAAGGAAAGTAAAGTGAAGTCTCAATAATGATGGCCAGGATATTCTCTTCGATGCAGAATGAGAATGAGCGGGAATATATTCGCGGATACGAAAATAGCCAATCGCGCCCATCGCGAACACGTGCGCTCTTATCGCGGCCGGGCTCCCTCTAATGGCCTACAAATCGCATCGGCAGACAGAACCCAACATTTAATCATAATCGTCGACGGCGATGATGACGACCAGGACGAGGACGATGGAGACCGATGCAACCGAAATGATGCAGGCAGCCGGGAAGCCGAGGAGGAGAACAAATAAAGAATGCAGATTATCAGCCCGATCAGGGATTGATTTAAAGCAGCTCCGTGCGGCGAGCCAAATCGAGCTCCTGCGCCGTCGTCCTCGGCCCATGCCCATGCGGGGCTGCGGTAGATGAGCAGTCGATGATAAGATGCGCCTGATCGCAGTGGTCGAGGGCAGCGACAGTGGCCGTGGCGGCGGTCGAGGGCAGCGCAACAACCACAGGAGGCCCACTGCGGCCGGCCGGCGATCGCGATATTCAATTTTCTGCGAGGACCAGTGTGCGCCCGGCCGGTCCGATGCCAATTGGACTTGGTTTACGACCTTCGAGGGGTCCGACGAACGGGAGGCCGCCGTTGTTGGGGCAACACTTCATTTATTTTATATCCATAAGATTGTTTTTAAATTGCGGTTGCAGTTCGGTATCAAGATTGCATTTGTTACAATTGCGATCCGTGTGCGATCGGCCGGATCGGCGGATCGATCGACGGGATCAGGGATCACGCACTCGTCATTGCGATTCGAGACGCAGGTGAGAGGGGCGAGGGGAGGGAGGGAAGGATGGTAGAGCGATCGGGATTCTGCAATTGGCGCAGCGGTCGGATCAATTAACGCAATCGCTGGTACGCACGGCCGATCCGCGCGCCGATCGCGCTGTGCGGCTGCCGGCGGAACGGAACGGATCGTCCCCAGGACCCGCGATCAGGAGATGCCCAGGGCCATCGACGTGCGTTCGTTTGTAATTCGAGGAAAGGCGCGTGCAACGGCAGCGATCTTCGGTTTCCTCGGCTCCTGGATCTGCCACGGACTCGCGCGATCTGATCTGATCCCTGCCTCCGTCCGTCCGCCTGTTCGTCCGTCTGTCCGTCCATCTGTCTGTCTGTCTGCCTCTGCGAGGAAATGTGATTTCATGCTGCAACGCCTGCTGCATCAAGATTAATGTTCGTCCGTTGGAATTTGTAACCATGTTGGGGGCTCTCCTCCTGATCGTCTTGTTGTTCTCGTTGTTCTCGTTTGTTGTTGTTCTGGCTGGTGGAGGAGTTGGCCCGGTCACACCTAGCTCTCGAAGCAATTCACCTAATTCGGTACTCCTTATTTATTTCAATTCCGTTGTTCGTCCACTCCGAAGACCCCGGCGGTTCGTTCTCTTTCGCACCCACTTTAGGCCAGCATCGTCGTTTGTGGACCAGGCCATCAGAACTCCGATGTTTAATCCCCCATCAGTAGAATCGGCGTGAAGATATTCATGTTCAATGAAAGTTGCGAATGCTATTTGTTCGCTCCTTTCTTCCCGGCGCAGGAGTTATCTCTCAATCGGGAGAACTTAATTAAGCACTAAACCTCGCCGTCGACTGCTAATGATGGGAACCTCGTGTCGCTCCATATAGTGGAAGCAGTTGGCAACTCCGACTCCGTGGAAGAGCTTCGTCATCGTCGTCGTTGGCTCTCATAATGTTCTCATGTAGTTGTGGCTTTTATTGATGTTGTTGCAGTAATTAATTGAGTGATTACGCGGATAAAGAGAAAGAGAGAGGGCGATGGGGAGTGAAAGGGAGAGAGAGAGGCGAGAGAAACAGAGATTACGAGATAGACGCCTAAAAGAGAGAGGAAGAGAGCGCGAGCGGATGAAAGAAGTGCAGTGGGATGCGATAAAATCATAACTCGCGTTGCATTTCCTTTGCACCCTCTCGTTCTGAGGCCGCCCTCCCTCCCCGCTCTGGCTGCCCCGAACGTGTGGAGCTCCGCGGGAAACAGTTAGCGCGGAAGAAGCGGTTGCATGTTGCAGTTGTTGTTGTTGGAGCGCCAATTGGCGCAATTAAATTGTAAGTGGCGTTTAATTAACCCGCGGGCGGCGGCGGGCAGGCGCCGCAGCGATTTTACAGCTGCTGCTGTTGCTGCTGCTCGTAGAACCGGAGCTCATCGAGCAGGAGCAGCGAACAGGGCGAGAATTGCAACTGCGGCTCTCGGGGGAACGCCCGAAGAGTCTACGAACAAGTTTACGATTGTCCAGAAGCCAAACCACAGTCATGGCCAAAAGGACATCAGGACATTCTGCAATACTGATGCCAATTGGAATTTATTTTTGAAGTGAAATTGTATGAATTTTCGACACATCTTCGTTGTCGACAGATTCAGCGAACTGAGGACGACAGGTGCATGTGGACGGAAATACCGTTGGAGCTTGCTGTTTCAACCTCTTCACTTTCATTCACGCTCCGGTGTTCTTCCCTTCCTCCACACACCACTGCATCCTCCACCCCATCCCATCCATCGTTGGCAATGAGAAAGAAACCGACACCGCTAACGTGAGTCAGACGCATGCGATCATCGCCACTTGCAGACGCCTTGAATTTCCTTTCTGGGAACACACACGGAGACAGGAGAAGGGGGGAAATATAATTAAATGAAATAAAATAAATCCCATAAAAAAGCAATGCAAATTTTTAAAACAAACAACAGCAAATCGTTGTCGACCACCGACACCAAGCTATTATAATAAACACTTCATCATCGCCGTCCATCCATCGCTCGTCATCCATCCGTCCACCGGTCGCCTTGGCTCCAATGGTTGTTGTTGTTGTTGCTGTTCTGTCTGTCGCTGCTGCCACTGCGTCTATTGTTTAACAGCAATTAAAGGCTGGAATTATGCAACCAAGCAATTGGCGGTTGTTCGTAGGAACATCTCCGAAACCACTCAGTCGCACTTGCAGCCATTTGGTTAGGAACAAACGATGTTTTGCACTTTTATGTCTGTTTTATTCCATTTCATAGCGATATTTATTTCTTTAATGGGTCGCTAAGGACGTTGTTTCGTTGCTGTTTTTATTTATGTGACTGTTGTTAATGGCTATTTTTAAGAATAAAAATTTAACTTTTTGCATGCGATTTTTATTTATTTTTCGTGGAATGTCTTCGCATAAATTTTTTACCTTTTTTTAAACATTTATGGAAAAAACCCTCCTCATTGAATTTGTCTCTTTTCATCAATTTTTCTATTTGTTTTCAATTATTTTTGGCATTCGCATGTTTTTATGGAATATTTGCTCTTCTCGTTCGCATCGATTGACATCGATTTGAGATTCTTATTTGTTTATATCACGTACTTTCAATGTTTGGATTTAACTGGTATTTACCATTCTTTCAATCTTCATCGATAATGAGCTCTTCAATCCGGAACCGAGAACCTTGAATCAGCTCCTTCGTTACATGATCAGCCAGTCGTTACAAATGAACGTCCTTTTCTCGAAATAACACGTATTTAATCAGATATGGACCATTAATGACTTTCCTCAAAATTTGCCAGAATAGTGGAAAATCCAAAAATTTGAGGTCGTCACAAATTAAAAAATTGTTTCTACAAATTTAAAGATTTTCCTCAAATTTGCATAAATAGTGAAAAAAACAGTAAAATTTGGAGGTCGTCACGAATTAACGTCCGTTTCTCGAAATTTTTACGGAGATATGGAAGATTTTCTTCAATTTTATCTGAGTTTCACATATTTGTATTCTTCTTTATTTTGATTCTTCATTATTTGTATTATTCTTTATTTTAATTTGTTCTCCATTTTCAATTACTTTCCCATTATTTTCTAATTGTATCTTTATTTAATTTTTATTTTTATTTTAAAGGAGTGAATTTTTTCAGATGTGTTTTTTCTATTTACTTTCTTTTTTTCTCCCAAAGGTCGTGTAGGGCCCAATAGCAAGAACAGCAAGAAGAAGAATAAATCACTGGCACACGTGAGATCGCAGAGGGAGGCGTCCGATGAAAGCTCGCCACCTAAAGCTGTGAATTCTGCCCACAGCAACAAAAGAAATATTGAGAAGCTGTCCATAAAAGGCGGCAATATCTGTTATTGTTATTGTTGTTGGAGAGGTTGTTGTCGCGGTGTCAGCAGCAGTTGTTGTTGCTGTTGTTTGGCAACAAAAGAAAGCATCGAATCGTGTGGCACGTTTGAACTTTAGTTTTATTGCTGTCGTCGTTCGTTGTTGTTGTCGCCATCGTTGTCGAATGTCGCAAAAGGAGACGCAGCAGCACGTCACGTGAGAAGGAGGAGGCGGGGGGCGAAGGAGCCGAAACTGAGGCCACCGAGGCTGCCATAAATCGCCGAGGGACGCGAGTGACGAACGGTCGGGATCTCGAGTCGAGGTGGCGGAATTTCCACCAAAGGCCAAGGAAAAGCCGAGTCGAGAAAACCGGCAACACAAATAAACAGATGCAACCGAAGCAGCAACAAATGCTATGTGAGAAAAAGAAGAAGCAGATGCTGCAGGGGAAGATGGAGAGAAGGGGTAGAAGGAGAAGAAGTAGACGAAGATGAGAAAGGGAAAAAGAAGGCGAAGAAGACTACGAAGAATGAGAGGAAAAAGGCGCTAATGCGAATTCGTGTCGCGCTGCGCTTGATGATTTGTAATTTGGCAGCAAAGCAGCCGTCTTTGTTTTTGTTATACCCACAGTACTCCTCTTCTTGTCTTTCTTCTCGTGGATAAATAGAGGAAAAGTCAATTTCCTTCTCTCTCTTTCCACCGACTCTTGACTTCAGAGCGACGAGGAAACTCCGAAAAATGACAATTGCACGACTTTGGCGCGCATTCGGAGTCAGCCCTGGTGTCGGTGTATGTGTGTGTGTGTCTGTGTCAATGGCGTGTGATTGTGTGTATCAATGGCGTATGTGTGTGTGTGAGTTGTCGAGGCTTTAAGTGCATTTTTATTGCGATCGTCGAGCGACACATGGGATGCCGACGGACAGACAGAAGGCAGGCGGAAGGACGATCGCGGGCTTCCAGGAGGAACGACTCGTTGTCGAGGCACGACTGTCGATTCGTCAGACTAGGCAAGGAGGAGGCAGAGGTCGAGGTCCCCCCCTTCGCGTCGACCACCCTCCCGCTGACGCAACAGCTGCGCGAGGTCATCGCGTCCTCGTCTGTGTCTGAGTCTCAGTCTCTGGCTGAGCATCACGTGTCATCGTCGTCGCTGTAGGTTACTGTGCAGGGCTGGTTTGTGTATATGTCTGTCTGTGGCTGTGTGTGATGTGGAAAATGCCTTCAGATTAACGGCGCTTTCAGCAACAGTTATAGTTACAATTCCTGGGAAATCGCGAGGCGGAAAATGTTACACTTAATAGAATTAAAAGAGACCCCGACAAAGGTTGAGGTCGGCGAAGGGTTTCGTCGGCGCTCGACGTGAGATTCAGTATTAGAAGAGCTTGTTGTTGTTGTTGGTTTTCGTATTGTTCTTGTTGTTATCACAGTCTTCACTGGTGTTTTTGCGGAGTCTGCGCGAGTGGCACGATTTCTGCCTCGGCCATGATTTGTTATGGTTTTAGTTTGAGCTCTTGTTGTTGTTGCGGTTGCCTTTAGCGTTCGTTGTTAACATTGTTGTTGGTATTGTTAAGCTATGTTATTCTCTCGTTGTTATGGGTCTTTAGTTGGTTTTCTGTGTCCTGATGACCCTCGCGTTAAGTTCGCCCCAAAGTGATTTCAATTGAAACACGTTGTTTGGATAAACTTTGGAATTTTTGTATCATAGTTCTTTAGCCCTTCAACGATGGAGACTTCAGACCATAAGGAAAGTATGAAATCAATCGCTCGAATTCTCTCTTTCGAGGTTTAACCGAAAACAAGGACTCGATATTCATAATCGTTTCCCTGTGATCGAAGTCTCTTCTACGTTGTCGCCCTGGGCCAAATGCCCATCGCTGACAGGGTCTGCGAATTCCTGTCTAATTGCCATCTGTGCCCATCGTCCCCAGTGCCATAAACGAACGACTCCAACGACGCGAGTCTGGCAACGCGTCCTCCTCGCTTCGCCTTGGGTTGCCATCACTGTGGGCTCGTTAGGACCGCGGAACGATGCACCGCGAATTTGGCCACGAAACCAAATCCGAGCTCAATTTCGCCGAAACCATAGACGAGACTCGCTGACAACGGCCACAGCAAAAACAACAAATTTGCAGCCATCAGTTGAAGGGGGAATGAAGGGAGGGAGAGAGAGACAGAAGGTAGGAAGAGGGAGGCAGAAGGTAGGAAGAGGGAGACAAAAGGGAGAAAAAGGAAGAACAGAACACGCTCCTCCGGTGGTCAGCGATGTCCTCGGCTGTCCTGAGCGAGCGGCGTATCTGAAGCTCATGTTGTTGTGTTTGTTCTTCCAGAGCTATTGTGATTATTGTTGTTGTCATGGTAATGGTGTTGTTGTCGTGCTATTGGTGTTCTTGCAGTGGAGAATCACAACGAGAGGAAGAGCAAAGCAAATCAAAGTCGACAAACAAAGAACCAAAGCACTAAACAAATAAAAGAACCAAACCACTAAACAAACAAAACGATAAAAAAAGACAGACAGCTCCATTCAAAGTGCACGGAGTTGTTGTTCGGGAGGCTGCCTAGAGCCCAGGTGAGTCTGGCATCGCTGGCCGGCGATAACATCACGGAAGTGCGCCAAAAAATGCATTCAAACACCACCCCCAACCTCCGCACCTCCCATCGTTCATCGCCCATGGCTAGTGTTCGTCCGAGTACGAGTAAAAATACTCGTATACTCGAGTAAATGGCACATTAACGATTATTTTTTGAATCGACTAATTGTTACAAATATTTTGACGGTACCGACTAAATTGGCAATATCTTGAAATATTTTATTTATTTATAATTTTGATACAAAAATGCATTACAAAAATTCTAGGATGATTTCCTCGACTTTTGAATGGATCAAGCAAAAGAAATAAATTAAATTATATACATAATATTTGATTGAATATAATATTTTACTGTTAACTGTTAGTTAAAAACACATTAGGTCAGCTTTTAGTTTCTAAAAGTGTAGGTTTTCGTGTATACGTGCACGTATATGTGAAGTGAGTACGAGTATACCGACTTTTAAATCCGATTACTTCTTTTCGCACCGATTTTTAGTTGAAATTTTGTTTTTGACTACTCGCATCGACTACATACCGGTATTGGAACGTCACTAGCCATGTGACAAGAGACATTCATCAGAACGTCGGAAAGAAATCGGTGCACTCTCGGAATCAATCACACTTTCTAGTCTGGTCGGTACTAGCGCTATGAGCGCCGGCCTCTCGAATCCAAGCACGAACTAGCCTTGGATCCACCGTCGACGGCCCGTCGCCGCTGCCACAGGAAAGATAAATTACAAGCTGCTCGAATGAAACGATGGAAACTTGATGTTGATGTTCCATTGCAGCACTGCGGTACTTCAAGAAGCGGTTCAAGGAACCGAGCAACAGAGGGGTCCATGGCTTACTTCGTCCTAGGTTGGCCTTGCCGATAAGGACTTTGAATTTTGATATCCAATACTCCATGTAGGGTGTCTTCCAATCGACCTTGACTGGAGGCGAATTCCTTACTTGCTTTGAAAAGTGTCGAGAAATCCACTTATGACACGAAACTTGTTGATGACATTTTAAATGCTCGCGTAAACCTTCGCGAAAGTATGGGAACAACTCATACATCAGTTGAATCTGGCTCGAATCATGGGATCACATTCAGACGTGTTGTCGTCAGCGTGTACCTAGTGTTCGTCCGAGTACGAGTAAAAATACTCGTATACTCGAGTAAATGGCACATTAACGATTATTTTTTGAATCGACTAATTGTTACAAATATTTTGACGGTACCGACTAAATTGGCAATATCTTGAAATATTTTATTTATTTATAATTTTGATACAAAAATGCATTACAAAAATTCTAGGATGATTTCCTCGACTTTTGAATGGATCAAGCAAAAGAAATAAATTAAATTATATACATAATATTTGATTGAATATAATATTTTACTGTTAACTGTTAGTTAAAAACACATTAGGTCAGCTTTTAGTTTCTAAAAGTGTAGGTTTTCGTGTATACGTGCACGTATATGTGAAGTGAGTACGAGTATACCGACTTTTAAATCCGATTACTTCTTTTCGCACCGATTTTTAGTTGAAATTTTGTTTTTGACTACTCGCATCGACTACATACCGGTATTGGAACGTCACTACCCATGGCCATCGTCATTGTCGTCTCTGGTTGTTGTTTTTTGGTTTTCGCCTGAAACAGTTGCAAATTGAATGGGGCCGTGGGGCGGCGAGGAGGGCGGAGGGACGGGGGCGGGGCGATCGTGCGCAATTCGAGGGGCGTTCGTGTTCTTTGCTTACGCCCATTGTGCCTCATTGTTGAAAATTGCGTGTGGCGGGGCCAAGTTCGTCGCTTGAGTCTTTGGTTTTGGCTCACACAAATCTCACACCTCCATTGTCTTGGACGCCTACCCCGGCAGCTGGTTGCGATTTGCAGTCAGCGACCTTTCGAGTTCCACATTTGCCTTCGTCTTCTTCTACTTCTTCTTCTTCCTCCCTTCTTCTTCTTTCCAACATTCCGCCTCCTTCCGTTAATTCTTTCCTTCGGCGCTGATGATTGGAGCTTTTCTTTTCATTGCATGCCTTGTCTGTGTTTTGCTCCGCTCCATTTCATTTCATTTCCAGCTGCAATGAAACTGCTCATCCTTTTGCTTCTTCTTCTTCAAGTTGTTCATTCCATGCCCTTCCGTCCTTCCGTGTTTTCTTCTTGTTAACCTCAGTAAAAAGTGCAATGGCCTTAAAGTTTGTACAATACAACAAAACAAATACAAATGAAAAACAACAAATAAATACAAATGGACAACAACAAATAAATACAAATCAGCAACAACAACAACAGTATAAAAAGTCAACAACTATACAACAACAACAATTGCGCTCACAAAACCAAAGCATGCGAAGTCGAAAATCACATCAAGCCAGGGAAGCAGGACGTGAGGCGACGACAACGGCTGGAGGACGGGCGACCTCGGGTCCGTCATTACAAGTGGTGCTCAATGGCATCCCTGGAAAAAAAGGGGGGAGGGGCGCCGGAGCAGAAGCATCGCTAGACTACGTGCTCCGAGCCCAGTTGGACAATTTTTTCCATAATTTTGTGCACTTCCCACTTCTCCTCGCATTCGTCCTCATCGTCGTCTTTATTCTCAACTTCTACTTCTTCTTTTCATCCTTCTTCTTCTTCGTTTTTTTTCTTCTTTTTCTCCTTTGTCTTCTTCTTCTTCTCATCGCCCTTCCATCACCCTCAAGACCTCTTCCTTCACCCAACCTCCCTTCCTTCGATATGTTTTCCATGTTTTCCCAGATGCCCATCATTATGAAAATCAGGAAGATGTGCAGAGTTGCCAGACTTCGCAGGGCCGGCAACATGCGATGCGACGGACTCGCCTCGGCTGCTAGTTGTTAGAAGCGTTTGAAACCACGCAATCATCGTCGGAGCAGGAGCAGCAACAGCAACGGCCACAACAGCCTCCGATAGTCGAGGCCGAGGCCGACGATGGAGGAAATCAAAGAATTTCTTTCTGACAACAAACATTGTTGTTGTTTGGGATTGTTGTTTTGGTTATAGGTGCTGTTGTTGTTGGTGATTGTTGTTGTTGTGGAAATTGTGCGTTTTATTGTTGGTAGCTGGGGACTAGTTTGCAGACCTCATCGCATGCGCATCGTGTCCGTCGCCTCCCGAGTGGACAGATTTAATGAAATTGCATCTCTCAATGACACCCTGATGGACGACGGACGTCCCCGGTCGGTCGTCTCCAGACGTACCGAGGCCTCGGAAGGTTTGAAATTTATGTTTCCCACAATGCTCGGCAGGGATTAACATGAGATTTGCGACGGAGAGCATTTGAATTGTTTTGACCACTCGACTTGTGCGCATCCTAACGAAAGTCTCTTGGCTCGAGATCGTCATCCTCTACTTCTGGAACCATTCCTGCTTTCTGTTCATTTCGACTTGTCTTTCGTGCCCATTTGACGTTCAACGAAGCCTCCTTCCGCCCGCTCCCGTTAGCCCGGCCCACCTCAAACGCTAGTTCAAATTCCTAATTTTCCGTTTCTCTCTCTCGTCCTCCCATTCGCAGCCTGCGCTCGAAGCACAAAGTTGCATCTCCCAGCGCCCTGCCCTTGGCCTCGCCCTGCTCTTCACCGAACCTCGTCCCGACCCCGCCCCCCTCTCGCCGGGACGGGACCAATGCACAATCGAGCAAAGCGAATCCACGCGAAATCACCGTCATTACCATTTGCGGTCAATTGGAATGGGTCGGATCGCATTGGACGCGATGGGATTGCTTTTCGGGCTGCACTCGAAAAATCGGCTGGGCATCTTCTTCCTTGTTTGGGCTCACTCTTTCGGTCCCTCCACCTCCGGGTTCGTTGCGAGTGCTTTATTTGGTTTTTATTTCGCTCGCTTCGCTGCTGCTTCTATCGCTATTGTTGCCCTGCTTTGTGTTGTTGTTGTTGTGGTTGTTTTGTCTGGTTGTTTGTTGCTGTTGCTGAAAGTCGACGAGGGCTTCATTCGCGTGCTTGTGGATCCCGAGTCGAGCGAGGCGCGGGCTTCACCAATTGACGTAATGAATGCGCACTCAAGTTCATTCCTCCAGTTTTGCTCGACGTTGATGTCGAAGATTCTCGGCCGATCACTCGACTCCACACCTTGGTCCGCCGCAGCTTGCAGCGTTGCCACCTTCACCCAGAGGTCGTCGTTGTTTGGTTGCTCGTTGTTGGTTATTGGCGGCCCTTGCGAGAGAGAGAGCCCTGTTACTTAAGTGGGCGGTCAGGAAGAGACTTTCAGCAACAATTGGAACTACGGTGTAACAGCAACAAGCCAACAATAATGGTAACATACAAAATAAAAACGATGTTAATAGGAACATCAACCACAATAACAAAAAGAACAAACAAAACTAGTTACACTATGGTAAATGAGTTCAATCGTTGGTTCTAGAACTTAAGCTAAGCCAAATGCCCCCAAGGTTAGCGAAATCATTGAAAACCTAAAAGAGGAAAATGGGGGAACAGGTAAAAGGAAGAGCAATTGAAGGAAGAAAAGGAAGACGAGGAAGGGATTCGTGTTCCTTGGAACCTGCTGCGCTGATGAAAGCCCATTTGCACGCCTCGATTGGTATGTCTATTGTCAATAAAACGAGGCAAAAGCCAAGTTCGTCGCTTGAGTCTTTCGTTTCAAAGTGCATTTCGGCTGATGATCGTTGGTCGTTGCTGTTGTTGCAGCTTATTTTTCACTAGCATGCAAATTTAACGATGTCTTAATGTTATTATTTTCTTCAGAAAATTAAACACAACAACGTCTTTAGAATAATACCTCATTCTATGGTAATTAATATTTAGCATAGCATTCCAAATGAGCTCCGTTCGCGAAGCGCATGCAAGCGGTTTATTCTGTTGAGCTGTTGTAGGTTTTTGTTGTTGCACTTGGCTCATATGCAACCCAGAGCGACCCTCTTCACCCCACTGCACCGCTCACAAGGTCGTTCGTTGCTATTCTGCGGTTGCCGCAGCCGCTGCTGCTGTTGATGAGTGATGAACTCATGTCTCGCTCATTACACATTTGCAACAACACCAACATGTGGTAATCACTGTTGTTGTTGTGGGTTTTTCTTTTGTTGTATTTACATTACATTAGCCGCATTAATTAATAACGTCTAAAAATAGCGGCGCATGCGCGGCGGCCGACGTTCAATAGCTCCCGATATGCACAGCGAGAAAACTCATGAAACTGCGAACGAAACCCACTTCATGTGGATTCTACTCTCGGGTTCGCAAACGAAACCCACTTCGTGTCCATCCCGCTCTCGGTGTAGACCTCTGCCCACTTAGCCATCGATGACACTCGCGCCAGCCGGGGCCCCACAGTCGGCCACCGCTCGCCGCCGACACCTCGCATTCCAGCCACGTCCGCCGATGCCTCGGCCCACCGGACGCCCATGTGTACGACCGACTCCGCCCCACCCCATCCTGGTGCTTCGCCTGGCGAGCCGCATCGTTGGCGACCTGCCCTCTGACGGCGATCGCCGGCCGAGGCCGCCCTACTCCGCCGTGTCAGGGAGCACAGGCGAGCGTCCCTGGTGATGGCGTCACCGTGACGTGACGTCGCATCGCATCGCATCGAATCGTGAGTCGGACCCGATCGTTCGATCATGTTGGGCCGATGATCGATGATGGAGCCCTGCGGTGGAGGTGGGGACGGCGTTGACGACACATGTTTCTGGTTCTAATGCACGTAATCTGTTGTATTGTGCCATTATTATTGGTGTTGTTGCTTTCCCTACAACTAATTGAAGCGAATCGTCGAGTGGAGATAAAATAACGTCCGCAATTAGATGGGTTTTTTCCCGTCGTCGATCGTCTGGGATGCTCGCTGGGCTCTCGAATGGGTCTGGCGATCGAATCCATTAGAGATTCTTACTTGATCCGGTGGCGAGGGCTGGAAAAAAAGAAGAAAACAACCACAGTCGAGAGTCTGGAAAAGATTTATGGGGAAACATCATTGGTTATTCAATACACCAAGAGAAATCAACGATCGACTTGAAATTGCGAGACATAGGGACAGACAGATGGATCCAACCGAATCGTCCACAGGTCACTTAAAAAAATAAGTGGAATTCGTTAGATGTGTTGATTGATCTGGCACATTGGAATATTTACAGTCAATCAGACGATGTTTTGCATCGAACAATTTATAGTTGACGATGCGCTATCAACAATCGACAGCTGGCGCCACATTCGTAACAAGCAGCAAAGTGTTTTTTTATTATTTTTTCTAAACTGTAATTTTTTCTCTATTGCAATTTTTTCGCAATTGATATTTTTTTCTGTTATTTTAATTGCATAAACATTTATTTTCACATTAAACTTTGTTCAACACTTTGGCGAATTTTTTATTGTTGTGGAAATTCTGTGTCCCCATTTTCTGTTTGCATTGACGAGCGAGTACTGAAGCTATGTCCGGGTGTGCGATTATGTGCGTGTGTGTGTGACGCCTCCCTCGATAGAAAGCGAAATCGAACAACTGAACAAACGGAAGATCCACACAATGTTGTAGAGACCTGGTTTCGATAGATGACAAGGAGAAGACGGTTCATGAAGGAGCGAGAGAGGGATGGAGAGGGCCTCCTAGAAACAGAGTCGTTTTGTTGTGTCCAAACCAAACGTGGTTTTCATTGAAAGAAAGCCCGGTTCAACCCGTCGATGGCTGCAAATTACAGTCTGGCTCTGCTCCATCTTCGTCTTCTTGTTCTTCTTCGTGTCTGGATGTTGTCCTGGTCGCAGCTTAGAATCTCGCCGACTGAAAATCATCGCTCCAAGTATTGTAATTGAGCCCTTGGGTGGTTCGGATGGGGGCTCTGGCGAAGGGGGGAGAGGAAGTAGCCCTCAGTCGGTTGGTCGTTTGGCTGGTCGTCGCGTTGCCAATTAAAGTTGCACGTAATAAGTTAACATCACGTTGGTGAGACAAAAACAACAGCAACAAGAACAATATCAACAACATTATAACAACCACAATAACAACAAGAACAACAACTAAGCAACAATAACAACAACAACAAACAGAATGTCTCTTCAACTGTCCGCCATGTTTGTCTTGCAGCTATGTTGTTGTTGTTTTGGTTTTATTCTTGTTGTCTTTTGTTTTGGTTTTCTGGTGTCTTCTGTTGCTGTTGCTGTTCCTTCTGTTGCTGCTGCTCCTATTGTCTTTTGTCGGCAACATAATTTGTGAGCGCGACGCAGGCGCGGTAACAACAATAACAACAATTATCAGAAGAAGAACAAAAACAACAACAAGAACAACAACATTTATCACAGAACAACACGACACGTGCGTGCCGACAACGCAGCTGTTGCTTCTTTAAGTTATGTTGTTGGCCTTATTGTTGCTGTTGTTATTATTGATTTTGTTTTTGTTGTTGTCTTTTATATATCCTTCGACTATTGTTGTTGTTTAAGCATATAATGTTGCCCCGAATACGCGTCATGTTGCATGAGAATTAAAAATTTAGACAAGTTCATTTGTTGCTGAGAGCAACGACGACGATGACGATGACCATGTGTGTGTGATTGAGTTACGTGTATAGGTGTATGGGTGTATGGGTTGTTGTTGTTTTTGTCTTCTGCCTCCGGTTCTAGTTGTCGCCCTCTTCTGTTTGAATAGACAAGCCGACCGATCCAGGCCTCATCCACCTAACCTTCCTCAACTCGCCGCCCTCTTCGTCAACCGCCTCCTTCATCCACCTCCACCCGACCCACTGTCTTCGTCGACTCTGGATCTCGTCCCTCAGTCGCCCGGTGCGGCCACATTTGGTGCCTCCTTTGACTACATTGTGTGCCTCCTGCTCAGCGTCGTCTGAGGGCCGCGATGGGCTGCGGGTCGGCGCGAGGAGGTTGGCGACTGCCCAGGGCGCTTAATTAAATGCGTTTATATAAATATTAAGTTGTCCGCTTAATCTGCGTGTAACGAATGGAAGGTGGGAGGCAGGATGAAAGTTGGGGAGCAATGATGAAGATTCGCCTCGTAGTGGGCTGTGGGAGAGACGAAGGGAGACTCCTGGAAGGGATTCGGGACCGACAGAACGACAAAGAGCATCCGGTCCGATCCGCTGCGAATCGTGCGCCGTCCCACCGTCCGTCGGCAGCCTTCATGCTTCGTCGGGCTTCTTCGAGTCGGCGATGACGTCGTTCGGCGGCGGCTGACGACGGTCACGAGGCGTCCCATAAATCTTCCTTTCTTCCTTCCTTCTCGCTCGTTCGTCGCTGATTCCGCCGAGTGGTTTCGACTCATTGGAGTTGAGCAAATGCGCGGCTTTTCAGCAATTCAATCCAACAACAGTTCAGCAACAATGGGGCAACATCGCGAGGATGCCACAACTACAAGACCATCAACAACAACAATAACAAGTTGTTGCTACAATCAGCATTCGGTGCTGTCGAACTTCCGGACACGTCCACCTCATGTTGTCGGCAATTAGCACAGCAATTAAAGGCGGCGAACACCGGCGACGACATCCACGACCACGACCACGGCGACATCGACTGTTGTTGACTGTTGTCCCTGCGGAGGCGTGGCGGGGAGGGCGTCTGTCGTCGGCGACTCCTGCCTGCAACAGCCCCAAGATCGCCTCAGCACACGGCGATTGCGATCGGTGGGAGAGTTTTTCATGTCCAGCAATCGTCGGTGGTGACCACGATGACGACGACGCAAAGTCGCAACGGAATGTGGGTGGAAAAGCCTTAAAAATGTAGTAAAATAATCTTGAAATGATGAATAAATGGGTTTTGCGGATGAAAATCAATTGTTGTCATATTATCATTAAAAAATTATAATATAAAAAATATAAAAAAAATGTAAAAGAAATGAATTGAACGTCCGTAAGGGAAAATAATTTAAAATTAATCAAATACACAGGTGTGTGCTAGAATTATTGGAATAACTTTGGAACAAGAAATACAATGTAATTTAATTAATTTTTAATTGGAAAAGATGATTTGTGTGATGCGAATATAAACAAGACTAAAAATGTCGGTGATTCTATTTTTTTAATAAAACGTTTTAAAAGCACTTACAACTCCATTGGTGGAAAAATCACTCTCCCTCCTCTCGATGGTCGTCGCCATCGCGGCAGGGTCGACTGAAAGTCCGTTTCATTGAAGATGTTTTATGTCAAAGTCGATGAGATCGAGCCGAGCCGTCCGGAGGACAGGTGTCGAAAGCCGTAAAAGCCGAGTCGGATGCGAAATGCAAATTTGTCTGGAAAAAATGCTAATTGCCCCCAGATGGCGAAGTGAATGTTTTATTGTTGTGGCTAGTTTTTAGTATTTAATGCTGTCGATTTCAGCTAAAATTCTAACGAATGGCAATTAAGCTGCTCCAAGCGGCACGGCGCAGTCCTTCAGAGGCTTTTAAGGAATCTCTCCGTGACATTTTTCTAAGGAATTTGTTCGCCGCAATAAAATACAATAACTTATCTTTATTTTTTTCTTAATTTCTATAATTACAATCAGTTTTTCTCTGCCAAATGAATTCATTTACAATCATTAATTGATGAGAATTAATTTATTTGCAATCGCCTCTCGAGCGATGCTCAAAGTCAGCTCCATAAAAAAGAGAGTCGGCTGAGCAAAATCGAATTTGAATAAAGTTTTGGATGCGAACCAAGAAGATTTTTCTGATTTTGGAAATACACCCGAGTGGTTGTGGCTATTGCTAATAATGGAATATTCGAAAAAATAATAAATAAACTTCGTTCTCACACGGTTAATTAAATAACATTTGTATTAAGACTTCAACTAACTTAGCTTACTAACTGAGGTAGACGAATAATATAAATTCTACCGAAGGAGGAGAAAAAGCAACTTTTGATATTATTTTCATTTATTGATATATTGCACTGTCATCATGATAGGAATTTCAAGATATTTCCACATGTGAGAGAAATAATCTCTCATTTATTCTAATAATCTCTGTATTTATTAAAAAGATAGCAAGATTATTTATTAAAAAATTGACAACGAAATTCCAGTCATACTCTTCCTTCTCTCTTCATCGGCGACCCTTGATTGAGTTCTTGCTGGATTGTCGTGATGCTCTGGGATTTAATAAAGTTATTAGAAGACCAGATCGTAATCAGGAGGACATCAGGAATGCATCTCGTGGCTGAGCTTAACCAATGGTTCATACGAATGCCGATGTTGCTGGGGTTTTTGTTGTGAGCCTTGTTAGAATTGCAAATTTAATTCACTCATCATCAGCAACAAACATCATCAAAAACAAATACAACAAAAGTAACAAAAATAACAAATACAACAAAAACTAGCGCACCGGGGTCGCTTCGCTCCCCCGGTTTGCCTGGTCCACCCAGGCAAAATCTGTTAACTTCGGCCAGGCCGAAGTTTACATACCCTACACCCTGCATACAACGTTTATTAAAGGAAAAAGAGTGAATTTCTATCAATAATTAGTGAAAATGCATCATTACACTTCAATGCTATTAACTCCATTGTGCGATTTTCACAACTGTGGCCTCTTTCAAAGAGAAATTATATATTTGAAGCTATTTTCGTATTCCAAACACGATTATACCCTTTTTGTGTCGATTGTCTAATCTATGAATAAGAGTGAAGTTAGGAATCTTATAGGGGCCCATGTTTCTACAAAACGAAGTAGTTCTGGTGTTTGCAGCATTGTGCCATTGCTAATATCTTGAAAGTGCGAATAAAAGCTCAGCAATTTATGGAAGAATAATTGAATCGATGATTTTTTGTGTGCCATAAAATCATAATGTGCCTTTGGTTGCTTTTCCTATTTTAGATGTTCATTTCAATGCAGACAAAATCTGATTCAACAACAGACTTGGGAGGGTAGAAATTTTCAACAATATAAAGTCCAGAAGTACTTGCTGCGCTACTATAAGCAACATATAGTGCCGCGTGATTGATTCCACTTTGAAGATGAACAGCCATTTGGAAATATGTAGCTCCCTGACTTTTGTGGATTGTGATCCCATCAGCAGGGATTGTATTCTCTCAATCGTCACCTGCTCATTACGTTTATATTGAAAAGATATAATCAATTTTTATGGGCGTCCATTGAGGTTCAGTTGGATGTGGTCTCTTTCTTCTTGGATTCACTCCCACCTTTCATCAGCTAATAACATCCATAAAGTAGTTGGATTTCTTGTAGATCTACGATTTTGTATGGAAGGTGCTCGTGTCCTATAAGAGATATTTTCCATTTGATTCTTGGGAACTCTTAGTAGCAATATTTAATCTAATAACTGTCTATATGGTTTACCATATCCAACATTGAGCTGTAGCTTTTGAGCTGTAGCTTGTCAATTTTTAGTATGTAAACTGGTATCGGTGGTACATGATCAGACGCAAAAATTCATCTCTATATATACCATAGTTTATCATATATACCATATTCAACTTTTGCGTTATATGGGAGGGCGATGTTATCCATTTTTGACTTGTAAACTCGTATGAGTGGAACATGACCACACACAAAACTTTATCTCGATATATACCATAGTTCACCAGATATCCCATATAAACCTTTTGCTTTATATGGGAGGTGGGCGTGTCCGATGGGCGATGTTTTCCATTTTTGCCTTTTAAACTCGTATCAGTGGAACATGATTACACACAAAATTTCATCTCGATATATACCATAGTTCACCAGATATCCCATATAAACCTTTTGCTTTATATGGGAGGTGGGCGTGTCCGATGGGCGATGTTTTCCATTTTTGTCTTTTAAACTCGTATCAGTGGAACATGATCACACACAAAATTTCATCTCGATATATACCATAGTTCACCAGATATCCCATATAAACCTTTTGCTTTATATGGGAGGTGGGCGTGTCCGTTGACCGATTACGTCCATTTTTACATACAAGTAGCTTATTAATATAGAAATACTAAATCCAAAATTTCAAGTCAGTATCTCTTACCGTTTCTTCACAAAATCTATTTCCACAGACAGACACACAGACACACAGACAGACAGACAGACGGACAGACAGACAGACAGACAGACGGACATAGCTAAATCGATTCAGGAGGTGACGCTGATCAAGAATATATATACTTTTCCATACCTACGACCTCTCCTTTAATGCGTTACAAACGGAAGGACAAAATGAATATACCCTTACCCACAGGGTGTAGGGTATAAAAACAACGACATGAGGAGACAACAATCGCCGACACGACAAGCGACAAGGAAGGAACAGCTTTTAACGCCCGCAAATTGCTGTGAAAGCTGCTGTGACGAGGCTAGATGAATAGAAGACAAAAACAACAACAAAACAGGTAGCAACAACAACACATGGTGCCACAAACCACGCTGAAGACGAAAAGCGTTGGCAACGCGAGACGAGGCGGCGATTCATTATCACTAGCGATGTTGATGGCGGTGTCTTCGACAACAACAACAACAACAAGAATGGGAATACCATCATCACCAAACAACAACAACAACAATATAAGAAACTGCAGATTTGGCAAAAATCGAAAGAAAAAGAAAACAATGACGATGAGGAAGAGGTGGAGAAGGTGGAAGAAGAATAAGAACTGAATGGAAAAGCGTGCGAATTTCTCACGAACGACGAGCCGCCAAGTTCAAGTCATGCCGACGGTGATGTTGTTGTTGTTGTAGTAGTTGTTGTTATCGTTTTCCAAAAAAGTTTATTCTGTTTTTTTTTCTTGCAAGAAAAAGAGAGGGTGAAAAACATTGCATGTGGTAGCGTGTAGGAGTTGTTGTTGTTGCTGTAATTCTTGTTTTTGGTCTCTTTTTGTGAAGAAGATGCAGTAGCAACAACAACAACAACAACACCAACAAACACTAATATTCTTGGAGCAAAAATAACAACAACAATTGTTATATGAGAAAACATAACAACAACAATACGAAGAATTCGATTGATTGATTGATTGAAGGTTGCGGAAAAAAAACAGCAATCAAACGCTTTGATTGTCCATGATTTTCATGCATCGATTGTCAGAGTTGTTGATGCTGTTGTTGTTGTTGCTGTTACTGTTGTTGTCGTTGTCATCATCATTGCTGTGGCTGTCATTGTTCTTGTTGTTGCTTGTGTTGTTATGTGATTTTTTGTTATTGTTGTAGTTGTCATGCTAATGATGCGCTCAGCGGTCACTCGGCCGCTCGGTGGACGTTTGCGTGTCGAGTCTTCTTTGGCGAAGTTCGGGCGCGGAGTTCGTTCGCCCCTCGCTGCGTCCGAGTTCCATGCGGATCCCGAGGGTCATGGCACGACACGATACGACACGACACATCGCGAAACGACGCAGCACGACGGACGCAAATGAGCCGAATCTCGGGGGCGATCGCGAGCGGGCGGCGGACGGTGGCGTGACGCGTTGATGAAAGGAGGTCGAGATGTGCGGACGACGATCACGATCGGCAGTTACGATGACTTTTATATCGCCTTTACGATATCGGATAGATTGTAAAACTATTCACCGGGCTTTTCTCTCCAACGGGCTTTTCTCTCCACCCATGAGTGATATCGTAAACGAATTCACCGTCATTCGCTACATCGTAAATCCTCATAAAATCATCCATTGCGATCAATTGGAAATTCTTGTCAATTCCCGGAGGTTCCATCGCTTGGATTACGATTCAGTCGATGAAACTCAATATAAATCGCTTGATATCGCTCTATTGCGACCATCTGGGATCCTCATTTCCGTTCGTCGTCGCCCCGACTTCTTCTAATCCGGTTGGATGGGGGCGTGGCGGGGGCGCCGTCGACCGTTCCATCATCCCGCCGATCGCAATCGAGTGCAATTAGAGCAGCGATTGCCGAACACGCCACCGACGGCAGCTGCCGATGCTCCATCGCTGCGATCTCAAATGGATCGTGGACTGCATCCGATGACCGAGTTCCTCGGTCCACTCCCTGGTTCGATGAGGAGGCGTCCTCTGCAGGGCGTGCGTGTGCGCAACTAATGCATCAAATTGCTTGCCCGCTGGCGGACAGACGTAGCGACAGATAGAAAGACGGACGGACGGACGGACAGACGGTTGGACAGGAAGTTGGATGCCACACTTTGTTGCCGCTGCATCATCTAAAGAGAGGGCAAACCTAAGATTCCTTTTGTGTTGCTTGTTGTTGTCATTGTTGTTGTTGTGTTTATCATTGTTATTGCTGTTGTTGCCATTGCTATTGTTGTTGTAGTTGTTGTTATCTTACCTGTTGATAAGCATGGAATTGCTTTTTCTCGGCTTCAAATGAGATTCCACTCCACGCGTCCACACAATTGTTGGCAATGAAATTCTTCTATTCACTTCATGTTGTTGGCATTCAAGCTAGTAGTTGTAGTTGTTGTTATTCTTGATAGATGTTACTGATTTCTTCTAGTTGTTATTGTTGTTGTTGCTATTATTGTTATTGCTATTCCTTGTGTTGTTACAACGTCACGGCTCTGAAGGGCCTCGCAGTTTTGATTCCAAAGGCTTCGTTTGTCAGGTGGCTTTTGTCGTTCTTGTTCTTGATTTGTTGTTCGCTTTGTTGATTTGTTCTTCCCTTTGTTGACTTGTTGCTCTTGTTGATTTGTTGTTTCTCTTCGGCTGATTTGTTGTTTTTCATTTGCTGATTTGTTGTTTTTCTTTTGCTGATTTGTTGTTTTTCTTTTGCTGATTTTTTTTGCTTTTATTTTAAAACTGATTTCTTGTTATTTTCCTGGTTTGTTGTTATTTTCTTGATTTGTTGTTATATTCTCTGTTTGTTGTTATTTTCCTGGTTTGTTGTTGGTATTGCGGTCGTTCCTGCCGCTGAGAAAATTAGATTTAGTTGTTGCCATTGCAGATCACATGCTGTGTCTGCCCCGTCTTCTCGAAGCAGGCGCTGAAGTGGACGCAAGTGAAGTTGTTACTCTGAGGTGCATCCGGGCTCTGCCTGCCTCGTCAAATCCGAGTCGGAGCCCGAGCCCTTCGATGCTCCCTGTACTCTCTTCTAATTCTGTTCTCACATTTTGCCCACGAGGTGGGTCGGATTCTTCGCACACCCCGCACCCTACAGGACCAACAGTTGTGGCGGTATCGAGCGTTCTCTGACTTCTGACTGACGGACAGTTGGATAGACGGACAGACAGGTGGACAGTCCGTCCAACAGATGGACAGACTTCCAACAATTGGACGGACTTCCAACAGATGGACGGACGACGAATTCGTTGACTATCAACTGCAGCATCTGCCGTGGTCGGTTCCCATCTCCCACCCTCCACCTTCTCCTGCCCATCTTGTCCTTCACCGATGCCAAGAGAAGCCCTCGTTGTCCATCGTCTTGGTCGTTGTTCTCTTGGCCAGCGCTTGTTACGAGATGATGTTTACTTTATGTTAAATTAAGTCGAAAATCGTGCCATGCAAATCAGTTCACAAGCCCTCGTCGCCCGCCCCCCGCGGCGCCCCACCTTGTACTCGGAGTAGTTCTTCTAGCTCATTTCTAAGTTGTGCCTGATTGTTGTTGTTATTGTTCTGGTGCCAGTGTTGCATGCGGGATGAATTAATGATGGGCCAACTCGAAGAGCCAACGTCCAAAAAGAAGGCTGTTGAAACCTCTGAAGATCCGAAGCTCTGAAGCTCTGACGATGGCTGCTTCCTGGAGTTGTTGTTGTTTGTTGTTGTTGCGCGTTCTTGTTGCAGATTGTTGTGTTCCTGTTACTGATTGTTGTTGCTGTTGTTATTGTGCTGATCCGACCATCGGATCGGAGAAGAAGACACTCGGCTAATTTGAATTATTTTGATTTTTTCGCTTTTTCATTAGATTCCCGTCGTCTCGACTTCGATCGAAACCCATGCGGAGATAACTAGGCGTTGTTTTTTTGTTGTTGTGGTTGTTGACCATGTCGCCGCATTGTTGTTGCCTGTTTATCTAATGTAGCAGATCAACATTAAATTACCAGAACACAGCCATCGCCTGCAACATCATCTTCGCTTTATGTGGTTTCATTAGTTTTTGTTGTCGGTTTCATGGGTTTCTGTTGCTGGCCTCGCTCGCTGTCGGCTCCACATGCAACATGTCGCTGGCGCATCCCCAGCAACGTTTTCATTTTTCATGTCCAGCTCACGAGGCCTCATTTCGAATGCTTAATGCAAATTTTATGTTTGTTTCTAAATTGAATTTAATTATTTGTGGCAACAGCTGCTGTTTGTTGTTCGTTGTTCGTTTAGTTGCTCTTGATTTTTGCTACGATTGCTGTTGTTGAGTGAAGATAACATGTTGCCGCCGCAGGCTGTGAAACTTTCTGTCCATTCCAATTGCACTCTCCACTAGTTTTCATTTTGTTGCAACCGGAAATCGAGTTTGAATTCGCTTGAGGCTTTCATTCTGAAGACGAAGCTCCGAGCATTTTGTCTGGGTTTTGATTAACTTCAACTTCTTTCGAAAATAATTTGCAATTAAGTTTCTAAATTAAGCGCTCACTTTCCTCGATGACTCAAAGCCTTCTGCTTCGTTCCGCTGTCCGCCGCTTGATTTTCCACGCCTTTTTAATACTTCGCGCAATTTCACAGCTTCAAATGAGATTCTCCGGACCTTCGGCCGTGGCCAGTGGTCTGTGGCAAGTGGTTGTTGATCGCTTGACCTTGGAGTTTGTCTGCACGGAACAGACGTTGGCTAATTAGCTGCTTCGCCACTCGCCTTCGTGTGGTTCGGGACGAGGGCTGCACACAAAAATAAAACCTTCTTCCTAATGGTGGTGGACCCAGACAAAGGAGCGGACACATACACAAAAGCTGACACACACACAGACCTGGGCACTCACATATACACCCGCAGACTTCGTGGGTTGCGTCGCAATAAAGTGGCAAAGAGATCCCAAGAGTTTGATTCCGAGGTTTGAAACGACCGTTCCAGGTTTATGTGGTGATTATTGTTGTCTGGGATTTTTTTATTGAGGTGGAACTCCTGGTGTTTTCCTCGAAATTCGAATACACAATAAGGGCAAGAGGATGATTTTATGATTGGCATTGGAACTATAAAATTATAAATAAACAATAAAAAATAGAAATGCAATTCCATATGAGATAAATAGAAGAATCCAATGTTGTAAAATGTGAAAGTGAAAACTGTTGATTGGAAAATGATTTGCAGAGAGAGAGAGAAGACTCCGTTGTACACGCATTCAAATGAACTAATTAACATGTTTCATAAACATTTCGAAGTGATTTCGAATGCACGCACTTCGGCTCGATGTGATTTCGATTTTCTTTGCCTTCGAATGAAACGAAAGACTCAGGCGAGAAGCGAGTTTTCTCCCACTCTTCGTGGATTTTCATGCGATTTTCAATTTCGGCCTCAGGAATCAGTGCGGGGAAAATCTGCAATGCAAAATCCCTGCTTCGGCCGCCGCCTCTTCTTCCTATTTTAAAGTTGTTGTTGCTGATTTTGTTATTGTTTCTTTTGCTGGTGCTGTTGTTGCTGATGCTGCACACGTAGCCTCGGGCTGCACTTGACTCATCTTGTGACAAAGCGCAAGATGCGCGAAACAAACGAGATTCGCGCTGATGCACAGCAACAACAACTACAACTACAACATCCCCCAACCCATTACTAACAGAAGCAACAAAAACAACAACAACAATATCACTGCTAAGGAGCTGTTGTCATGCGTAAAAAATTTTTACAGTTAACGCAACACGCTCTCACGTTACGCTGCGGCGGTCGCCGTCGAAGCTCGCGTTGCCTTTCTTCGCCTTCATGGTAGCAATTACATTAATACTAACAACTCTAACAACAACAACAACGTTGTCGATACCAACTACTTTGAGTATTTTCCCAGCGTAACCGGCAGGTGCCGGGCCTTCCTTTGAAATCGAAAATCGAATGAAGGAGCGGTAAACAAATCGGCCTCGGAGAGGGAGAGAGGATGCGGCGTTGCCACCTTTTCGCAGCTCTTTACGCGCACATTTGCCATCCAAATTAACGATGCGATGCACTCAGCGGACCACGAGAACTCAACGGCTGCAGCTGACGATGAGGAAGAGGACCAACCGTTGGCTTCTCGCGGCAATATCTTTGCGGATTCCCCCCAGCAGCAACGGCAACATTCCGGGAGTGGTTGGAGCAACAGGTGCTGCCCTTCATACGATAGGAACGCGTTGCTGAAAGTTCTCTGTTGCCGGAAACGAAAGACTCAAGCAGCGAACGCGCCAAGTGAACCAGGAAAACGGAGAAAACGTATTTTTATTTCTATTTATTTTAAAAATCCTTCCTTAAAAAGCTTGAATTTGCCTCCAAGGGCTAGCGATAAAAATAAATCCCGATTCTCCCAGGCGCATTTTTCAATATTACAACAAACACCCTAATCTCCGTAAGCATGTTGAAAATCCAAGAATAAAAATTACGGCGTTCACATGGCGTCCGCAGGAGGCGAATTTAAATATTTATGGCGGGAAAACATGAAGATCTATCCGCTAGCGAGAGCGGCAACAGAGGCAACAACAACAGTTACTAGATAATGAAAACGATTTTGGTGCGCTTTAGATGACAACAACAAAAACAACAACAACAACTACTACGATTGCACCAACATCATCAGATCCATCGTCTGCAGATGTTGAACGCATGCTTTATGAGTTTCATTGTCGTTTATGCAAATTTCGCCGTTGTGGTTGTTGTTATTGTTGCTGTTGTAGTAGCTATTGTCGGACTGGTAGCAGGGCAACTGCGACCCCACCCCCATCTACGCCCTGCCACCGGGCGTCATCGGCGCTGGACACGCGCTCGAGCCACCAGTGGTTCCCACCAGCATCTCCGGGGAGACGACCTGCGTTCGTCTGGGAGTCAACGTCGTCAACAGGGCGACGGCGACATCGGCAGCAGCAGCAGCAACAACAGGGCGTTCTTAGGGCTCCACGGCGCACTTGCGTCAAAGTTGCGACGTCGCCGGACTAAGAGGAATAAAACTTTGTCAAAGTCCTCCTCGGGATCTCCACAGCTGCTGCTGCTGTTGCTTCTTCTTCTTCGTTGGTTAATGTGGTTGTTGTCGGCTCATGATCTTGTTATTGTTGGTTTATGGGGTCGTGTTGTTCTTGGTATATGTGATTTTGTTGTTGTTGTTATATGTGCTATTCTTGTTGTTGTTGTTGGTGTTGGTGTTCTTCTTCGTCCTGATTATGATGGTTGACTGGCTTCGAGTCGAGGTTCATGTTTTATGCTATCTGGCGGTGATTTATTATCATTTGATTTTAAGGAGGCAGCAGCGAGACAGCTTCACAGCTACAACAACAACTGAAATAACTATTACAAAAACAATTCGCTCAACAGCAACACGAACACGATGTCCAACAATAACATCGAGTATTTATAGCGACAACAAAGCCGAGGACGAGGACCCTGAGACCAGGATGTGGACGACCAAACGATGGACGACGGAGATGAGACGATGATGGTGACGGTGATGAAGGAGATGGGCGGCGGTTAAATGTTCGGAGGAATTCTTAATACTACGATTGCACGCCTATTTGGCCGAATGCCAGGCCGGTTGAGTGGCCGGCCGAGTGACACGCCGCATAGATGGGCCGGCTCTTGTTCTCAGGCGGAACGGGGTGCCGAGTGCCGCGCTGAATCGGAGTCGATAATATATGTGAACTCCTTCTGCTGAATGACTGCTGAATAGCGACGGAGTTCATTCCCGGTGATGGAATTATGTCTGTGATGCGAAGTGGAGTTCAAGAAAACAGCGTCCGGCCACAGAAGGAGTTGCTGAATAACGTAATGGGCCGTGGAACGAGCCGAATTAATAGCTGACTGGGTCGAAAACACATCGCAGGCGAAGTGACGGCGGACTCCTCAGAATTTCCACCTCACCTTCGAATCGCTCTTTAATTTCCACTCCAGCAGGCGATTTCGCTCCTTGGCACCCAGCGCAAGCAGCGACCGCGAGAGAAAAATAGGAATCATTTGCCAGAACGACAGGCAATCAGCGAAAATAACGACGATCAAAGGTGGAGGAGCACGTCAAGCACATCACGCCAGCCGTCGACGTCGTCGTCGCCAGGGCCCCAATAAGTCATCGCCTCCGTCCGTCCGTCCGTCCGGCGCGACGTCGTGCAGCGCCATCTAGGGACGGATGCCCGAAAATGCTCGTTACAAGCATCCGTGTGACGTGCGCGCTGACAACGATGCGGTGCTGCCTTCACCATCATCCGTCCGTCCGTCCATCTGTCCGTCCGTCTGTCCTTCCATCTGTCCGTCGTCGTCTATTGCCATAACTCATCGCGTGAGTCAGGCAGGTTGCGGCGGGAAATTTAAATTTTCCGAAAACGAAAACGCGCCGGGGAACGGAACGAAACGAATAGAATCCGGCAACAAGTGCCGCTGAAATAAATTGCGGAGTCGGGCCATGAAAATGCTAAGCAGAAACCTTCGGGCGTTGCAAGTGCTCGTCGGTGTTTGTGTGAGCGTGTGTGTGTGTGCGAGCGCTTTTTAAGGGCCGGGATTCTCATGGCGGACACGTTCGCGGCCGATGCTGGTGCAGCGCGAGTTGAACCCGAGGCCACGCTCTTGGCCCTTGGCAGTGAGACACGGCCGCGGTGGGTGCTTAGTGGGAGTGGGCTGGAAGTGGAACGGGGCAATCGTGGGGCGATCGAGAGGCGCTGACGACGTCTTGGGACTTGGAGAGATTCGTTGAAGTTGCTCGAGGAGCGGGCGAGTTCGTGCCTTGAGTCTTTTGTTTGGAGCTCGCAATTGAAGACGCTTTATTTATTTTTCGCAGGCAACTTTAATCGGTTCCAGTCTAACGAGCCTCTGGCCGCTGTCACTGGCAGAGACCCAAGACTGACAACAACAACAATCGCAACAATAAACAACATCGCTCACAGTAAGAACAACACAATAACAATAGATACATAGATACAAACGTATCACACGCTAAGTGTTTTCCTAAAGTCGCTGAGGCGAGACGTGAATCCGTTGCTCGGCTGTAATGAATGCGCGAAAATCGCTGAAACAACAGAAGCTGACGGCGGCAGCAAAAACATCGCCTCAGAAATAAAGAGCATGGCAATAAACGCATGCCAATGGCAATTAAAGACCATGAGTTGACAATCAGGCGTCATCGTTCAGAGCAGAAGACTCAGAAGCAGCGGTGGCGAAGAAAAAGCGCAATTAATTCAATGGCAACACTTGCAGCTTCGAACATGACATCGTCAGCAACGGAACCGCAACAACAGCTTTCCACTTCGACGTCATCGCGTTCAATTCTTTTCCGCAAACGATCTTAATCGAATAACATTCTATATTTTTTGTAAATTTTTTATTGTATTTTTTAGTTTAAGAACGTTCATGGATTCTGTATTCTATGATTCTATTAATCGAATAACATTCTTTTTTTTTTTAATAAATTTGGTATTGTATCTTCAATTCAAGAATGTTCTTGGATTTTATATTCTACGTTTCTATCTTCTATTATTTTAGGTCAGATTGATATTTGTAAGTGAAATCCCATAGAAACAGCGACATCGATGGAAACAGATGCCTTGATGCAAAATATCTACATACATCGGATTGGAAAAAAATCTCAATGAAAAGTTTCGCCATAGAAACGTTTTCGCAGCTGGTAATTAAATGGAAATGTTTGTAAAGGGTTTCTGGCGACAGGCCGACAACAACGACAGCAACAACAACCGACTCCACACTTGACTGCAGCTCAATGTTAGAAGCATACAACAACAACAAAAACAATAGACACTAACATCACCGATAATAAAGATGCTTGGAGACTATTTAAAGATGTTCCGAGCTGATGTCATGCATGCATTTTCATAGATCTTTAGTGCTGCCTTTGATAATGTTATTGTTGTTGTTAGTTAGATGATTGGTTCACTGGAGGTTTTTGCCGTGTTTCATCCTCACTTTTCGGTGAGCTCGACCCCCACCCTCCGCTGATTTTTCCTGCGGCATATGTATGTATGTGTTTCTGTCTATCGCGCCGACATCATCGCCTATTTTTAGACGACACTCATTAAAATGTTAATCCCAAGTTTTATATATAAATACATTTATTAAATAAATTATTTCCACGATTTGTGAGTTATGGTTAAGCACTATGCGAGATTTTTAAGAGCCGATAAGTCAATTCTCAATTCATTTGTTCCCGCAGAATCCAATATTAATTTCATCTCTGCTCATTCATTTAATTTTGCATTCTCAGATTTTTCTGATTTTTCATTCCTTTCTCAAAGCAATTCAAATTGTTTTCTCGCACATTTTTCACCACCTCGTCCGTGGCTGGTCTTGCAGTGGCCGCAGGACTTCCGCACCGAACAAAGGGTTCTCCTCCACTTCCCCCTGGCCCCACTGCCCTGGTCTTAGGTCTGATCCGAACCCTCGCCCTGCCATTGTTTGAAAACGAAGCTTTGTCGGCGCTTGGGTTTTGTCGGCCTCGAACAGATTGTGGCATGCAATTGTTGTTGATGTTGTTGCAGTTTCATTTGAAATATCGATGGTGCTCGGTGCTTTATGTGCGGATTCCTCTCCTTTGTCGAGGATTCGTGAGATTTTCGCGAGATTCCACAATTTATTGCAGCCTCGAATCAATGACGAATTGTCGAGGGAATCCATTTGGGTTTATCTTCCACAGATCATATTCGAATCGCTGTTTGTTTTCTTCTTTTTCGCGAAGGTTTCTTCTTACTTCTGTATGAAGTACTGTTGACATCATTGCGATAGAATGCATTTTAAATTTTCGGGAATGCTCAAAGTGAGACGAGTTCGTTGTCGAAATCTTTCGTTTCGAGGAGCGTTCGCTTTGTCGTCTGTGTGAGAGTCATCGCATGGAATTTCTTAGATGACGATAAGAATGTTGCAGGTGATTGAAATTTCAATAAAAGTTGCATCAGCTTTCCATGCACATTTCACAGTTTATTTTGTGCAAGAATATTTTCACAATTCGTCTTCGATTGCTTTCCAAACTTTGATAAGTAGTTCAAGACTGGGAGGGGAATCAAAGCTTAATTTAAATTAAACCATCAAACATCGAAAACCACATCCAAACCATTTTCCGAATGAATTCGTAGATGTAGAAGTTCAGTCCAGTTTGTTCCTTCTTCGTCCAGTTTTTACTTTTATTTAAGTGTAAGTGCAGAAAGTGTAATTGCAGAGAAACTGAAAATGTCTTAGACTGTTTCACCTCAGAGAAAACGACGTCGTAAACACAAAAAGTGGGCGTGGCTGGACTCTCCAACTGTCCGATGGCTAAATCGTTGTTTTCATTTGCACTCGAGATGGGTTCACTCAACCCCGAGCAATGCACAATCAATCTATCGTGGGTCGGAGGCAAACAGAAAAGAAAATCGGAGTTGGCAAATCATCGAGTGTACAATTTGCTACAATAACAACACGATAATAGCAATTACCAAGTTCACTAACGCAAATGCTCTCTCAGATCTCGACCTGCGATCGCAGCAAGAGCGAAAGAGGGCGAAGTTGCAATTCATCTTCGTCTCGGAGGAAACTTAGGACGGGTGTGTTTGTGCAACACGCCTTGTGTCCACTTGGCAATTTGCAACACACGCACAAGTCGTTCTTAGCCGAGATCACAATAATTGAAACACAAACGCAACGATAACAAAAACTTCTCCATCCAAGCCATTCATCTTGTGGCCAAGATCTGCACTTCATTCTCGCTTCATTTGATATGAACTGGTCTGCTTCCATTTGTTGCTGTCCGTCGTCATTTGAAACATTGATTGAGCGATGTTGCGTGCTCTCGATCGGTTGAACCCAGTGAGCTGCGGATCCTGCTGGTGGAGCATGCGAATTACCAATGGTCAGCATTAGCTAAATGCGATGTGATTAAAGAAGCGTCGTTTAAGAAATGATATTCGAAGCAGAGGGAAGAGGGAAAATCCAGTTTGGTTCCTAAGTCTTTCGTTTGGAAGACCACTGCGTCCTTTGAAACGAGTTATCGGAGAAATCGCGCTGTGAAAAATTACTCAATTTCCGTCCCCGTTGCGCAATATCGATCGACCGTTCCCAAATCGAGGGCATCAAACTTGGACTGCGGATTCAATGCATAAATTAATCGCATCGCAAGGGCCATCGAGGGTCCCGCATGGACCCTTGGGCGCTGCGCACTTCCTGTAAATTTCTCGAAGAACCTCAAACACTTAGGTAAATGAGAAAAAACCCAATTAATTAGTTTCGAGTACAGAACTTCGAGCAAAAGCTGGACCAACGAAGGGAGAGAATTTCGGGCGAAAGAAGCTCCACTGATGTGAGATCAATTTCTCATGAGGTCCCTGTTTCACGAAGTGCCCCAAAACCGGAGGAAACTCTTCTTTGTTTCTCGAAGAACTCCCGACTTGGCTTGTTCTTTGCATGCGTTCATGGGTTGAGCCGCAGCCCTCGATGCAGCAGCAGCAGGAGCCGCACGCATGCGTCCGATTTGCTTCCACAAACTGTTGCCCGAAATCACGCGATGCTTCGACACCGCCGCGACTCGGGCCCTTCGCCACTTCGCTCTCTGGGCTGCGCATGCGTGCAATAAAACGCCGCCGGGCAGTCGCGAATAATTGTTCAATAAAATGATAAATTCGTGTCGCGGCTCGTGTAACTTGTGGCAGCATCCGAGCGACCGAGCTCAGACTCGCTTCTGCCACCGGCTGCGGCGGCCGTTGGGGCTTAATTTAAGGCGGTCGTAAAAGTTATTAATTTGCGCGCTCGCGAAGCGTGCGGCGCGGCATAATTCATGCTCCGCGGGGGCGGAGGCGGGGGCGGGACGGACGACCGGTTGATCGATCGATCGGAGGTGCTTGTAATGGGCTCGTAAAGATAGGCTCGGGTCAACAACTCGGCTGCGCAGTAGCAACATTTATGAAATTTGGAAATTTTTCGAGACTCATAAATAACTTTTACTTCTGCGAAATGACTTTGTGTGTGTGTGTGTGCGTTTCTTTCGCCGTCTTACTTTGTGTATTTTTTTAATTTTAGAAACACACAATTATGCAAATTTCATGCAAATCGTTTTCGGCACACGCTATAGGAATACATTCTATACACACACACACACATAGTTTTCTGTCTGGGGTCGTGCTTTCGTCGACGCGAAGGAGATATCAAAACTGACGGCGAGGCGCAGATGTTTGTTTTGGCCAGTTTTAGAAATCACTCAGTCGACGCGGAATTTTATGCCCAACTCATAATGAATAAAACTAACACGGATCGCCTGGGGAAGGAAGTTGGCGATCGTCTGGCAACATTTCTTTGGTCGCAACATGTTGCTTCGAGGCCCGGCAACATGTTCAAGATTCTCTGTGTGGCTGCCCTCCGTCGCTCCCCCGCGGCATCACCTCACGTCCCCTGCGCAGCACTTGAGACCAGAACTTTCGTCCAAATCGGGAGCCGTAAAAATGTTTTCGCCGGCCGACGACGCAATAAAAACCCATCAACCGTAGGAGGACGACGAGGACTTTGATCCACTTTCGGAGAGGAGGAAAAGAAGTCGAAATAAGTTTGCATTGTTGCGTTTGCGTTTGCTGTTGTTCTCGGTGTTTTCATCGATGTCATTGTTAATGTTATTATTTTTATTATAAGAGGAAAGCCATAAAATCCCAATGACGATCATTAAAATCCCACTGATCGGAGCTTGAGAGTCGCGAAGAAAGCGCAGATGAGAGAAAGAAGAAAGATGAAAAGAACTGGGAAGTGGCGATGTTGCTGATCACATTGTTGTTGTTTCTGTCGATGCTGGAGAAGAAGATGACGGTGACGTCTGCTTTCTTAGCGAGCTTTCGAGCGGATGTTATTTTTGGCGACTCGAGCCGCCCGCAAGTAGGGCTGGACTATAAGAAGACCCGGCCTCGCATTTCTCTGGGCATTTGTGCGGAGCTCGACAAAGGGCTCAGTTGTGTGTGTGTGATTGTCCAGCGTTCCAACCAAGCGAGGGTCCCCAGACCCACATCGAAGTCGAAATGAAGTGTCTGCTGTTGTTGTTGGTAGTGGCGAGTCTCGGTCTGGTCCTCCAGGCGGACGGCGCCTACGTGTACGAGAAGCCCAAGAAGGTGGCTGGCGCCTCGCCGCTGCTGCAGTTCGACGACGTGGTGTCCAGCTTCGGGACGCCGTCGGCGGTCGACGAGGAGGACGGCGACGACTTCGCAAAGGCCTCCAAGAACATGTGCTCCACCAAGTGCTGTAAGTTATTTAGCCCATCATCCCTCTGGGAGCGTTTGCCCCACTCACGTCCGCTTCTTCCGTTTCAGTCTGCGGCACGCCCAACGTGAACCGCATCGTGGGCGGCACCCAGGTGCGCCAGAACAAGTACCCGTGGACGGCGCAGCTGGTCAAGGGCCGCCACTACCCGCGGCTCTTCTGCGGCGGCTCGCTGATCAACGACCGCTACGTGCTGACGGCGGCCCACTGCGTGCACGGCAACCGCGACCAGATCAGCATCCGCCTCCTCCAGCTCGACCGGTCGTCGCGCGACCCCGGCGTCGTCCGGAAGGTGAGTCGGAAGCCCCAGAGCCTAACAAAATTCTAATTCGGCGTCTTCTCCGCAGGTCGCCCGCACCATCGTCCACCCGAACTACGACCCGACGCGCATCGTGAACGACGTCGCCCTGCTGAAGCTGGAGTCGCCGGTGCCGATCACGAACAACCTGCGTCCCGTGTGCCTGCCCAACGCCAACCACAACTTCGACGGCCGCGATGTGAGTACCAGCGACTGCGAGTTCTGTTCGATTTGAATTTCTAACTCGCGACTCTCCCTCCCCCCATAGGCCATCGTCGCCGGGTGGGGCCTGCTGAAGGAGGGCGGCTCCACCTCGAACTACCTGCAGGAGGCCGTCGTGCCCATCATCACGAACAAGCAGTGCCGCGCCACGCGCTACAAGGACAAGATCGCCGAGGTGATGCTCTGCGCCGGGCTGGTGAAGACCGGCGGCAAGGACGCCTGCCAGGGCGACAGCGGCGGCCCCCTGATCGTGAACGAGGGCCGCTTCAAGCTGGCCGGCGTCGTCTCGTTCGGCTTCGGCTGCGCCCAGCGCAACGCACCGGGCGTCTATGCGCGCGTCAGCAAGTTCCTGCCCTGGATCCAGCAGAACACGAAGGACGCCTGCTACTGCAGCAGCTGAGCGCCGAGGACTAGGACCACGACCAGGATATTGCAACATGACCACAGCAGATTGCTTTGAATATTTAATATTTATCGTTCGGACATTGAAAATCTCACTAAAATATTGAAAACAACACCTTTTATTTCGATGTGCGGAGGTCTGAGGGGCGCCATGTGTTGATTGCAGGAAATCCGAATTTAAACGCGGTCTTGGCCTGCAATGGGCGGAGAACGAAAGACTCAAGACACGAACCGGCTTCTGTTTGGCTTGTGATTCGCTTCTCCCCAGATCCAACTGCCACCGTGGACTGGCGCACATCGGTGGAAATTGATTCTCCACGCATTCGGCATTCGACGCGAAGTCCAGCACATGTGCCACCGTCGGACTAGATACCAGACCGAAGACCCGGCCAGACCGGACCCGACCGCAGCAAACCTTCAGGAATCCCGACCGCAAATATTTGGCGCGCAGTTCGCTATTCTAAGCCATAAATATATTTTATAATAAACAACAAGCGACCATGACAACAACAGCAACAACAACAACAAATGGACCCAGCTACAGCGAATTCCTCTGCAATTCCTCGGCTGCAATCGTAGATTCGAATCGGAAGCAAATTCTTGGAGCTTCGTTGCTGGGTTCGCGAGCGAACTCGAGTTGCTGTTGTTGTTGTTGGTGGTGTTGCCGGTGAAGGCGCTGGAGTGGCAGCAACGCCTCAACATCGAGTCGATGTTGCTGTTGGGTTTGTTGTTGCTGTTGCTAGAAGCATCCATAATGAGGGTCTCATCGCTGATTTATTGCCAAACAATTGCGCAGGGGGCGGGCGAGACGGCGGCCAAATTGGCTGTGGCCATATTGACGCATTGATCTAGTTCGTCGGCAATGCCCATTACCACAAACATACCAACAATAATAACAACAACAAACACAACAACAATAACAACACCAATAATAAACCCAACAACAACAGACACAACAACCATTGTCGGATTGAGAGCGCGAGATCGAAGCAATTTTTGGTTCTTTTTCGCAATAGTAGTCTAGCGAATGTATAAATAGCACATGTTGTTGTTGGCATTTTTGTTGTTCTTGTTGTTGTTGTTATCCTCGTTATTGTTTTTGTTGTTGTGGTCGCGGTGTCAATCAAGCGTTCGTGGCTCGCGCATGACCAGCGTCCTCAATTGCGTGCAATTTGTTTTCTCCGCTTAAACAGCGATAAAATAAATCCTTCCCTCCTCCACCCGCACCCTTGGAGGCTGGGACGACGACGATCGGCGAGACATTTGGCGTTTGCCTCGCCCCCTTCTCCGCCAGAGACGCCTCGGATGAATCGCTTTGCATCCGATTGAGGCGTCGCGACATGATTTACAATGTGAACACTTTACGGCGGTTTAAGTTGTTAAATTGAATTAAGACGAAATGCATCAAAATGCATGCCCTCGCCCTCACTTATTATTGCCGTTGTTGCTGCTATTTGTTAATAAAACTTAATGCGAGTCTAGGCCATAATAAATCACGTGACGCTTAATGGCTCCAATCGGTGCTGATCGACCCGAGGCGGGTATGCAAAGGATCGCCTCGACATCCCTTGAACGATCGGCTTTGCTAATGCGCCCTTTGCAAATTCTCAGTTATTTATTGGAGCTGGGGGATAATTGCTTGGAATTTATTGTCCGATCGGTAATAAGAGCAAGTTTGTTGCCGCGGTCCCTCGCATCAGCCGCTGTTCGATGGCAGTTTGGGTTTTTGAAATGATTTTGAGAATGTGCCAAAGTCCCCATAACATAATTCCAACAACGATGGAGATGAGTTCAATATAGTAATTGATAGTTTGTTGCTTGAGTCTTTTGTTCTTTGTTCTTTCTATGGCAGAGAATAGTAAAATATGCACATAAGAATTTCTGCATATATATTTTTATGTAATTTCAAGTTTTCCTTAATAACTAAAATTGCAGTTAAAAGCTCGGAATTGATTCTAAAATATAAGTCTAGATTGTGATTAAAATATACGTATTTTTGCCACCACTGTACAGTGATCGCAGCTCCATTAGAAGTTCCCGCGACCACCTCACGGAATTCCCGTCGGAGGACGACGTGGCCAACAAGGCGCACGATGACGATGATGCCAAGGGATGGACGGGGCGACGGCGGGAAGACGCGTTAACCACCAGGAATGCTGAGCACCCCGGTGCGAGGGGCGGCGAGGGGGGCGAGTGAACTGATTTCTCAAACGATTTTCCAACGCCTCGCAGCGCCTCAAATTCCAGCGTCAACAAAATAAATAATTCATGCGATGAGATGTGCGCGGACGAGGCTCCGACCGTCGGACGGACCGGTGGAGCCTTCGCAACAACCGCCGCAATGAACTCCCCAAAGGGCCGGCGAGAAGAGCAACGGCAGCAACAATAATAACAATAACAACAAGAACAACAACATTAACGGCCAGTCGGCGAACAAAGGCCGAGGATTCTTCTTCGCGTCGCGTCGCTTGCGGCGCTGCTGCTTTGGCCGAAGTGCGGAAAATAAATCGCGTGAATTTTTCATGTTAACTGACACAGTTTGTGATTCTTCTTGGTGTTGTTGTTGTTCGCCATGTTGTTGTTGTCACCGTGGTTGTTGTTCGCCATGTTTTTGTTGTCACCGTGGTTGTTGTTGTTGTTGTTGACGTTGTTATTGCTTTTGTTCTTGCACTCGAATCCACAGTTGTTGTAGTCGGCCGCCAAGGCATTGTTTGCATTTGTAATTTTCACACCTCGCAAAAATGGTCAACCATAATGGATTCTCGCGTCGCACTCGACACCGCCGACGTCGCCTTCTGCCCTCTGCCCTCGCGCCCCTCGACCCTCCCCCCGCCTCTCCGTCCCCCTCCTCCTAACACTTTCCTAACGCGTCCCGTGTGCCTTCCACGGCTCCATTTGTCGTGACTCCGAGATCGGTCGTCGCTTCGTCCGATCGTTGGTCAATTGCAGAGGACCGGCGGATGTTGCTCAGAGGTTGTTGTTGTTGTTTTTGTTGCTGCTGCTGCATCTCCGAAGGACTTGCACGCCTGCTGCTCATGTTCGTGGCAGCTGCCGTTGCCTATTTTTGGTGTTCGAGTCATTCGCCGCGATTAGCTTAAGTTCCGCGATAATGTTAATAATTTTCGTTCTCGGCAAATGGGACTCGAGGGACCTCGATCTGACGCTTCTGGCATCGCGATCCATCGCCCTTTAGTTATTGTTGTTGTTTCTATTGTTGTTGTAGTTACTATTGTTGTTGCAATTGAATTAAATTGCAAATTGCTCGCTTGTTTGGTGCTGCTTTTGTTTGTTTATTTTCTCTGTTGTTCTGCCTCTTTGGGGAAGGCGAGAAAATGCATCGAGAATGTTTTCGAAGGCAGTTGGGAGAGGGAAATGGGTTTTCGTGGGGCGCAAATGGGGTTCGATTTGTGAAAACGGGTCGAACGTTTTCATTGGGCTGAATGTACAAAGAATAAATTGAGAACGGAGGTGTGGAGGTGACTTGGCAGATGAAGCACATTTTAAAGAGGAGAAATTGAAGGAAGATGATGTGTTGAAGAGTCTGATAGCTTTAGATAGCCACTTGAAGAGAAAAATTTTTAAGATTGTTTAATTTTAATTTATTTTCCATAACAAAAATAATATCAAAATATATTTTGTCTCTACATTACTCTCAATATTAACCCTTCAAGTAACACGAATCTTCTGAACATGACTGAATTATGAAATATAAAACTATTGTACAAATTTCAAACCTTATGAAACCCAAATAAACTCGATTTCGTAAAGATCATGAACCATTCGTGTCTTGATAGAAATATAAAAATGTTTCAGGGTGGTAACATTGCTGTTGGGACATAAACTTCAGCCTGAAAGCATGACAACAACAAGTGCAACAATAACAATGGCTGGAGTCATCAACGAAGATGAATCAACAGGGAGATAAACAAACCTACAGACTAAAAGACAGACAGACAGAGAGACCGAGGGGCAGACAACGAGTTAATTATGTCTATTTAGCGCTCAACTAGAAAAGACATAAAAAGTGGCCAACAAAAGACATTTCGAAAAACAAGTGCAAAAAACCCAACAACAACAATTCATTTCGCGGTTTAATTTAACCGAAAGGGAAGAAGAGGGAGAAGGCACGACGTGTCTATTGCAATCGTCGACGTCGTCCTCAGCCACTGGGATCCTTCGGCCAGAACCTGGCCTAATCCAGGCAGGATGTGTGTCCGCTGAGTCCGCTGGCGGCAAAACTCATTAAGTGAGTCGTAAATGAAATTCTCGCTGGATCTTGCAATTTTCATTAAAACGAGCATAAAAAGCGTGGAGCAAAGCAATGGGTGGAGAGAAGCATGCAGGAGGAGCGTAAAAAAGCACATTGATTTGCCCTGCAGATGGACACTAAGGCTAAAGTCTGGCTTTAGACTTTAGTGAGGACAGGAAGACGATGTTATGAAGGAGGAAAAGTAAAGAGAAGAAAGAGACGGCGATATACCGTAGAAGAAGATGATTCCAATATGAAGATATTAACACGAAGCGATGTGCAATTTGAGAATAGTTGAAGCTGCAGGCACTTAATGGTTGAGACAATTAGTTTTAGGTTATTTAAAAATAAAGTGATTATTATCGGATATACGGGGATATATTTTAACGACCACCCCAATGGTTTCTCTTTTTTACCGTAAATACGCGTTATTTCGCGAAAAGGACGTTAATTCGTGACGACCTCTAAATTTTCTAAAATTTCATAATTCAGGCAATTTTTCATGAAAATCTTAAATGCTTCATATCTCCGTAAATACGCGTTATTTCGCGAAAACGAAGTTAATTCGTGACGACCTCTAAATTTTCTAAAATTTCTTAATTCAGGCAATTTTTCATGAAAATCTTAAATGCTTCATATCTCCGTAAATACACGTTATTTCGCGAAAAGGACGTTAATTCGTGACGACCTCTAAATTTTCTAAAATTTCTTAATTCAGGCAATTTTTCATGAAAATCTTAAATGCTTCATATCTCCGTAAATACACGTTATTTCGCGAAAAGGACGTTAATTCGTGACGACCTCTAAATTCACTAAAATTTCATAATTCAGGCAATTTTTCATGAAAATCTTAAATGTTTCATATCTCCGTAAATACGCGTTATTTCGCGAAAAGGACGTTAATTCGTGACGACCTCTAAATTTTCTAAAATTTCATAATTCAGGCAATTTTTCATGAAAATCTTAAATGCTTCATATCTCCGTAAATTCGCGCTATTTCGCGAAAAGGACGTTAATTCGTGACGACCTCTAAATTTTCTAAAATTTCTTAATTCAGGCAATTTTTCATGAAAATCTTAAATGCTTCATATCTCCGTAAATACACGTTATTTCGCGAAAAGGACGTTAATTCGTGACGACCTCTAAATTCACTAAAATTTCATAATTCAGGCAATTTTTCATGAAAATCTTAAATGTTTCATATTTCCGTAAATACGCGTTATTTCGCGAAAAGGACGTTAATTCGTGACGACCTCTAAATTTTCTAAAATTTCATAATTCAGGCAATTTTTCATGAAAATCTTAAATGCTTCATATCTCCGTAAATTCGCGCTATTTCGCGAAAAGGACGTTAATTCGTGACGACCTCTAAATTCACTAAAATTTCATAATTCAGGCAATTTTTCATGAAAATCTTAAATGTTTCATATCTCCGTAAATACGCGTTATTTCGCGAAAAGGACGTTAATTTGTCACGACCTCTAAATTCACTAAAATTTCATAATTCAGGCAATTTTTCATGAAAATCTTAAATGTTTCATATCTCCGTAAATACGCGTTATTTCGCGAAAAGGACGTTAATTCGTGTCGACCTCTAAATTTTCTAAAATTTCATAATTCAGGCAATTTTTCATGAAAATCTTAAATGCTTCATATCTCCGTAAATATACGTTATTTCGCGAAAAGGACGTTAATTCGTGACGACCTCTAAATTCACTAAAATTTCATAATTCAGGCAATTTTTCATGAAAATCTTAAATGTTTAATATCTCCGTAAATACGCGTTATTTCGCGAAAAGGACGTTAATTCGTGTCGACCTCTAAATTTTCTAAAATTTCATAATTCAGGCAATTTTTCATGAAAATCTTAAATGCTTCATATCTCCGTAAATATACGTTATTTCGCGAAAAGGACGTTAATTCGTGACGACCTCTAAATTCACTAAAATTTCATAATTCAGGCAATTTTTCATGAAAATCTTAAATGTTTCATATCTCCGTAAATACGCGTTATTTCGCGAAAAGGACGTTAATTCGTCACGACCTCTAAATTCACTAAAATTTCATAATTCAGGCAATTTTTCATGAAAATCTTAAATGCTTCATATCTCCGTAAATTCGCGTTATTTCGCGAAAACGAAGTTAATTCGGGACGACCTCTAAATTTCTAAAATTTCATAATTCAGGCAATTTTTCATGAAAATCTTAAATGCTTCATATCTCCGTAAATACACGTTATTTCGCGAAAAGGACGTTAATTCGTGACGACCTCTAAATTCACTAAAATTTCATAATTCAGGCAATTTTTCATGAAAATCTTAAATGCTTCATATCTCCGTAAATACGCGTTATTTCGCGAAAAGGACGTTAATTCGTGACGACCTCTAAATTTTCTAAAATTTCATAATTCAGGCAATTTTTCATGAAAATCTTAAATGCTTCATATCTCCGTAAATTCGCGCTATTTCGCGAAAAGGACGTTAATTCGTGACGACCTCTAAATTCACTAAAATTTCATAATTCAGGCAATTTTTCATGAAAATCTTAAATGTTTCATATCTCCGTAAATACGCGTTATTTCGCGAAAAGGACGTTAATTCGTGACGACCTCTAAATTTCTAAAATTTCATAATTCAGGCAATTTTTCATGAAAATCTTAAATGCTTCATATCTCCGTAAATATACGTTATTTCGCGAAAAGGACGTTAATTCGTGACGACCTCTAAATTCACTAAAATTTCATAATTCAGGCAATTTTTCATGAAAATCTTAAATGTTTCATATCTCCGTAAATACGCGTTATTTCGCGAAAAGGACGTTAATTCGTCACGACCTCTAAATTTACTAAAATTTCATAATTCAGGCAATTTTTCATGAAAATCTTAAATGTTTCATATCTCCGTAAATACGCGTTATTTCGCGAAAAGGACGTTAATTCGTGACGACCTCTAAATTTACTAAAATTTCATAATTCAGGCAATTTTTCATGAAAATCTTAAATGTTTCATATCTCCGTAAATACGCGTTATTTCGCGATAAAGGACGTTAATTCGTGACGACCTCTAAATTTACTAAAATTTCATAATTCAGCAATTTTTCATGAAAATCTTAAATGTTTCATATCTCCGTAAATACGCGTTATTTCGCGAAAAGGACGTTAATTCGTGACGACCTCTAAATTTACTAAAATTTCATAATTCAGGCAATTTTTCATGAAAATCTTAAATGTTTCATATCTCCGTAAATACGCGTTATTTCGCGAAAAGGACGTTAATTCGTGACGACCTCTAAATTTACTAAAATTTCATAATTCAGGCAATTTTTCATGAAAATCTTAAATGCTTCATATCTCCGTAAATATACGTTATTTCGCGAAAAGGACGTTAATTCGTGACGACCTCTAAATTTCTAAAATTTCATAATTCAGGCAATTTTTCATGAAAATCTTAAATGCTTCATATCTCCGTAAATACGCGTTATTTCGCGAAAAGGACGTTAATTCGTGCACGACCTCTAAATTTCTAAAATTTCATAATTCAGGCAATTTTTCATGAAAATCTTAAATGCTTCATATCTCCGTAATATACGGTTATTTCGCGAAAAGGACGTTAATTCGTGACGACCTCTAAATTCACTAAAATTTCATAATTCAGGCAATTTTTCATGAAAATCTTAAATGTTTCATATCTCCGTAAATACGCGTTATTTCGCGAAAAGGACGTTAATTCGTGACGACCTCTAAATTTACTAAAATTTCATAATTCAGGCAATTTTTCATGAAAATCTTAAATGTTTCATATCTCCGTAAATACGCGTTATTTCGCGAAAAGGACGTTAATTCGTGACGACCTCTAAATTTACTAAAATTTCATAATTCAGCAATTTTTCATGAAAATCTTAAATGTTCATATCTCCGTAAATACGCGTTATTTCGCGATAAGGACGTTAATTCGTGACGACCTCTAAATTTACTAAAATTTCATAATTCAGGCAATTTTTCATGAAAATCTTAAATGTTTCATATCTCCGTAAATACGCGTTATTTCGCGAATAAGGACGTTAATTCGTGACGACCTCTAAATTTACTAAAATTTCATAATTCAGGCCAATTTTTCATGAAAATCTTAAATGCTTCATATCTCCGTAAATACGCGTTATTTCGCGAAATAGGACGTTAATTCGTGACGACCTCTAAATTTACTAAAATTTCATAATTCAGGCAATTTTTCATGAAAATCTTAAATGCTTCATATCTCCGTAAATACGCGTTATTTCGCGAAAAGGACGTTAATTCGTGACGACCTCTAAATTCACTAAAATTTCATAATTCAGGCAATTTTTCATGAAAATCTTAAATGCTTCATATCTCCGTAAATACGCGTTATTTCGCGAAAAGGACGGTTAATTCGTGACGACCTCTAAATTTACTAAAATTTCATAATTCAGGCAATTTTTCATGAAAATCTTAATGCTTCATATCTCCGTAAATACGCGTTATTTCGCGAAAAGGACGTTAATTCGTGACGACCTCTAAATTCACTAAAATTTCATAATTCAGGCAATTTTTCATGAAAATCTTAAATGCTTTCATATCTCCGTAATATACGCGTTATTTCGCGAAAAGGACGTTAATTCGTGACGACCTCTAAATTTACTAAAATTTCATAATTCAGGCAATTTTTCATGAAAATCTTAAATGCTTTCATATCTCCGTAAATACGCGTTATTTCGCGAAAAGGACGATTAATTCGTGACGACCTCTACATTTACTAAAATTTCATAATTCAGGCAATTTTTCATGAAAATCTTAAATGCTTTCATATCTCCGTAAATACGCGTTATTTCGCGAAAGGACGTTAATTCGTGACGACCTCTAAATTTACTAAAATTTCATAATTCAGCAATTTTTCATGAAAATCTTAAATGCTTTCATATCTCCGTAAATACGCGTTATTTCGCGAAAAGGACGTTAATTCGTGACGACCTCTAAATTTACTAAAATTTCATAATTCAGGCAATTTTTCATGAAAATCTTAAATGCTTCATATCTCCGTAAATACGCGTTATTTCGCGAAAAGGACGTTAATTCGTGACGACCTCTAAATTTACTAAAATTTCATAATTCAGGCAATTTTTCATGAAAATCTTAAATGCTTCATATCTCCGTAAATACGCGTTATTTCGCGAAAAGGACGTTAATTCGTGACGACCTCTAAATTTTCCTAAAATTTCATAATTCAGGCCAATTTTTCATGAAAATCTTAAATGCTTCATATCTCCGTAAATACGCGTTATTTCGCGAAAAGGACGTTAATTCGTGACGACCTCTAAATTTACTAAAATTTCATAATTCAGGCAATTTTTTCATGAAAATCTTAAATGCTTCATATCTCCGTAAATACGCGTTATTTCGCGAAAAGGACGTTAATTCGTGACGACCTCTAAATTTACTAAATTTCATAATTCAGGCAATTTTTCATGAAAATCTTAAATGCTTCATATCTCCGTAAATACGGTTATTTCGCGAAAAGGACGTTTAATTCGTGACGACCTCTAAATTCACTAAAATTTCATAATTCAGGCAATTTTTCATGAAAATCTTAAATGGCTTCATATCTCCGTAAATACGCGTTATTTCGCGAAAAGGACGTTAATTCGTGACGACCTCTAAATTTACTAAATTTCATAATTCAAGGCAATTTTTCATGAAAATCTTAATGCTTCATATCTCCGTAAATTACGCGTTTTCGCGAAAAGACGTTAATTCGTGACGACCTCTAAATTCACTAAAATTTCATAATTCAGGCAATTTTCATGAAAATCTTAAATGTTCATATCTCCGTAAATACCGTTATTTCGCGAAAAGGACGTTAATTCGTGACGACCTCTAAATTACTAAAATTTCATAATTCAGGCAATTTTTTCATGAAATCTTAAATGCTTCATATCTCCGTAAATACGCGTTATTTCGCGAAAAGGACGTTAATTCGTGACGACCTCTAAATTTTCGAAAATTTCATAATTCAGGCAATTTTTCATGAAATCTTAAATGCTTCATATCTCCGTAAATACGCGTTATTTCGCGAAAAGGACGTTAATTCGTGACGACCTCTAAATTTTCGAAAATTTCATAATTCAGGCAATTTTTCATGAAAATCTTAAATGCTTCATATCTCCGTAAATACGCGTTATTTCGCGAAAAGGACGTTAATTCGTGACGACCTCTAAATTTTCGAAAATTTCATAATTCAGGCAATTTTTCATGAAATTTCAATAAGTCTTGAGAAGTTTTCGTTTTAGTCCTGATGAAATATCAAAATAAATAAAAGACAACTAAAAGACTGAAGAAAGATAAAATAAATAAATGGTGCGCCTTCTCATATTGTGAGTGTTGTTCTCAGTATTCAACTACTCCGATGTCCTTAAACCTGCTGCTAAACTCTAACTGTTATTTATCAATATCATTATTATTATTGGATTAAATACCCATGTTATTCTCTTCAATAAGCCATAAGCAAATAAATTTAAATTGCTTTTTTAATTAATTATAATTTAATTTAATTAATAATAATTTTAAGGAAATGTATTGATTCGAAAGTAATTTATATGAACGGGTTTATCCGCTGCGAAGCAGCGGGTATTTCCTAGTTTATATATTTTCTTTTCCGCCAGATCACTAGTTTCTATAGATATTGACTTCCTTTTCTATAGATCTATCGTTCTCTCATTCTATAATATCATTTTACTATAATCTCTCTTTCTGCAGATCCCTTTTCCTATAGTTTTTCCCCAGTCTTTCAATATTTATTTTTCGATTTCGATCTCCATTGAGCGTAATAAAGCTTTCGCAAATCCATTCCATTTCCTGCTCAGGACCCCTGAGTCTCTGTCGTCCGCGAATCAAAAGTCCCCTTGAAGGTCGGTTCCCACCAGTACCGCAGACTCTTCCTGATGTATTCAGGTAGACGTAGGCGCACCCACTCATCCATTCAATTCCCCCGCCCACAAAAATAAAGTTGCCAAAAAAAAATTCGCTCACTTTATCCAATGCTTTTGTTCGTTACACAAACAAATTGGTTTTTATTCCTCAGCCATTGCTGGAATGGATTTCATGGTTCAGTGGTTTGGGAATATTTCGAGCTACTCCAAAGCGAACAATGTGAATGGTATTGTCCTCCTCCTATTGAAAGGGACTCGAGGCCATGGGTCTCACATGCAAATGGCTTGTGTTCGGATTTGCCTTTGAATTTGAATCCGGACTCGAGCTCGAGTGGTTCATTCGCTATGAATGTCGAGAAGGTCCTTCAGCCTAGACCATACGGGCACGATACCACTCCACCGGAAGGCAGGGGATCGAGATAAGGGTACACTGTAGTGGTGTGTATTCGTGTAATTAGGTATCGTAATGAGCGATATCGATTTCAATTCGCATTCATTCAACAATTCAGTGTTTTCTCTTTTGTTCTGTGGAATTTGTTTGTTTTTGTCTTCAGTTGATTTCGCTGGGAAAGTCGTCCCATGACAATCTTGAGATCTATGGACCCTCCGATAGCTGTATACCCTAGCTGTGACCCCTCGAACCAGTGGAAAATACAACAACTGGTAGTAATAACTGGTACCAACAACTGACACCAACAACTAGAACCAGCAACCTCGCCATGACAATTTCCGAAGTCGACTTTATTCTTCTGTAATGGAAACACTATCCAAGTGCTTTGCGTAATTCAAGTCCGAACTGAGTCCAACCGAGTCGAGTTGAACCAAGTTGGCGGCGGCGGTGGTGGCGATGGTCCTTCAAGGGGATTAACCTGGATGTTCCCGGCGTCTTCCTCTGCCGTCGGCGCTTTTGTGGTAACGTAGGCAGAGCCAGAAGTCCGTGGCAAGTTGTATTGTACGAATGAATGTATTTACAATTGTCTCGCATTGCATTTCGTCTCTCTTTCTCTATTCGTATGGCTTCAAGAGAGTTGTTACCTCGGTTCGCGAACATGGCAGGAAGCATGGCATGACCGAGCTAATAAGAAGAAGAAGCTCTCAAAGAAGATGTTGTTCTTCTGTCGGCTCACTTAGAATATCGTTTACACAGTAGTCCTTGTACACAGTCGGTGGTCTTTGCGAGAAACCGATATCAATCCAAAGCTTGAACTTGGAATTCATGTCATGTCGTAGTCGTAATTCAATTATCGAGGCTTCGAGAGCATTGTGGTT